>SSNR01000215.1:42607-57719 GCA_006937965.1 Callopanchax toddi
AAAAGGGGGGGGGGGGGTGAGAAGATGTGTGTATGATAAGAATCAAATAGCAACATGTTCAAATGACAAAATAACGCAAAGGCCAAAAGGAGAAGTGTTGCTATTCATTTTATCTCAAGAAAATCACATTACATGAAGATTTATTGTGTAGAGGTTTTATTTCTTTTATCTTAAGAAAACAATTACTCAAACTATTTAGTGCACTTCTGTTCATGTGGAAACTCTATTTAGTTTTATTTAAACTGGAAACATTGAACAAAAATATGTCGTTCTCTACCCTGATATTAGAAATGACTAAAAAGATTTTAGTTAGCTGCTTAACTGTTTCATGATTTCACACCGATGTTTGTTTGGGGGTGTTATTTTACAGTTTCTGGCAGTTTCATTGATTCCTTACACAGAAATGAAACAGGAACTGTTGTTAAGCATTTTAAGGTTTTTAAAATGAGAATATTTGAAATGAGTTAGAGGCATGAAACACTTGGAACAGCTTTAGAGAGATTTGATGACACTCAAAAATGAGAGTGAGTTGGTCTGAAATGTTTAGAATCAATCAATCATTCCTTATAGATCTGAATGAGTAGCACAGGAAAAACTAAGACATTCTTTTTCCACACATAAGAAACTAAGAAACACCAAATATCCAAAAAATTAGGAAAAGAAAAACTCAAACATTCACATGAAAAATGTTTGCCCCTTTGATTTCTAACTTATTCAAATTCATCCAAAATATAAACGGCAAGGAAATGTTTCTTATTGTCATTTTTTTAAAGCTTCATTAACAATTAATTAACACCATATTGTTCACATCGATAGAGGAAGACAAAAAACAACTGAGATCCATGTTTTTTAAAGATTCTTTAATACAATCAGCAAAAAGAAATTCAAAATGTACAGAAAATGAAACGAGTTACTGATAAAACAGATAAAACTGGTTCTACTGCTTAAAACGACTGATAGATGTAAAGGCAGCATCACAGGTTGAACAAATTAGAAGAAAAGACTGTAAATATTAGTGATCAGTTCATTTGTATCACAAGACATGTCCTGCTCTCCATCACTAATCCCATATTCATTCTATTAATAGAACCTGCTTTATATATAAATATGAAACTCAAAATCTATATGTACAAGTCATACATACATATTATTCACAGTCTACAGAGAAAAGGACAGCTGGTGAAAGAGTTATGTGTTTTAAATGGACATTTTTCTTACTTGTTTTCAAAAATGTTTGATACTTTAAAATGGAATTTAACTGAGAAAAATTAATGGGAAACCAGTTTTATTCAGTAAAACACCAAATTTTTTTGATAAATAAATAAATGAGATGTTTACCTTAGCTTTACTAGATGTGCACTGTTAACTTTATAGTTACATTTACTTAAATGTCATGTCCAATAACTTTCCTCAGTGATGAGAATCAATGTGAAAACACTCAGTCCTGATAAACAACAGCAATAACATTCCTGAAGGTGCAATAAATAATTTAAAAAGGGTGCGTTTCCATTTTGGATTTTGAATTGCAAAGCTCTCCAAATCCTTTCATTAAGACGATGTTCTTCCCTTCCTGAACATTTTTCCTGTTTTTAGTTTCCACCACAGGTTATCCAGGTCTGGACTCAGGCTGATTCAAACCAAAATGCTGACATTGTTCTCTATTAACTGAACCGCTGTGGATGTTTTCTCCTAGAAATCAAAGTATTATCCTCCCATCTGTGTTCTAATCTATGGAGATAAGGTTCCCTTCTCCTTCAGTTTATGCAGCCAATACTTTAGCTCAACTGATGAGTTAAAGTATTTGTAGTCCAGGCGATGTTTAAAAAAAAAAGCAGAGCAAGCTTGAGCTGGTCTTTTATGGTGAAACAAAACAGTTTACAAAACTTTATGTATTGATCAAAAATGCTTCCTATAAATCAGGATGGTCAACAGAGACGATTCATGGATTAAAATCCTGGAAAAAATGTCATTCTCAGTTCAGTACATATAATTTTAGACATAAAACATTTATAATAAATGTACTGCATCCAACTCTTACTTTTATAGGACTTGCAATCAAAAGAAACTGATCAAGTGTCACAAATGTGTTTGCACTTCACTGCACATTTTCTTTGCTTTGACTTCTCCCCTTTTTGCTCACACATGCAAACACGTGTATATTATGACAAGATCAGGAACTAAATTCCACACTGCACCTATAAATACAGGGACAGAAACATAATAACCCCAGTCTAAGCCTTGGGGTTCAGCGGAAAGGTTTGGCCAAACCTGCGATGTTTTGTCTTGAAATGCTTCATCATAATTAACTTTTTGTGACTTCTAAACACAAACACCAAATAAATACTTGCATGTTCGCTATTGCTTTGTCTCTTTCTCAGTAGGAAGTAGAATTAAGAAATAATTCATCTTAAGATGACCAAAGTGCTCTATGAAGGAAAGAAGAGTAGACTCAAAAGGATAAGTGGATCTTTTTTTGGTTAGCATGCTGCCCGCCAAAAACAGACACAAATATTCATACACATACAGTAATTACATAATGACGTATTTTAGATTATTAGTTTTCTTTAACAAAAGAAGTATTTCTCCAAGGGGTTGGCCTCATGAGTGACGTCACGTGCAAAGGGTCAATACAGGACGAGTGTTATATGTTTTCAGTCTAAGCTAGTCCACAACAAAGGGAAGTTCATGTAGGCTAGCCACATGAACCGTATCCCAGAATGCAAAGCGAACAAATTTACCACCTAAACCTGGTTGCTGTGTCTGATTGAGGTTTGGATTTGGGTCTCTTCTGGTTCTTTTTCACCCTTTAATGTGTTCATAGCAAAAAAAAAATAAAATAAAATACAGACCAGATATCAACTTAAATGACTACTGACTACACACAATATTATCTTAGGAGTCTAGTGGGAGCAGACTCCTTAGACAGCTGTGAACAAAAGTTATTTATAAAAAAATCATTCAAACAAAAAACTATTCCTTATACAATGTTGTGAGTATATGTGCCTAAAGCAAAAGGACTGACCTAAACTACATGTTCTTTTTACTTGATGATTAAGGAGCTCTCTGACAATTCCTGAACGACCAAACTCATCTTTGACAACACAGTAAAACTGGATTCAAAATGTTCAATGATTTGTTGTCAGTAAATAAAAAGAAAACAGAATCTTGTCACAATGAATAAATCCACAGCTGAAAACGATCAGAGCTACAGTATGAGTTAGGACAGGTTTGTACTCTGACACATTAAATAGCTTATACAGGACATACAGGGTCAGTGTTAGCCAGTTTTAAAGTTAGAGCAATATAAGTGTGGGGGAAGGAACAGTCAAGGCTGTAACACAGCCTAGTAACATTAGTTCTGTCTTATGTGTGATTAAAAGCATACCCTCTGTTTTCCTTTGCATGTTTCAGTAATTCTTATAGAAATCTAATTATCACACCTCGTTTCCAGTTTCATTGGCTCCTTGATCTCCAACACTTCTATGGAACTGTCCTCTAGGCAGGGATGCAACATCAAATCAATGTTTTAGAAACTCAATGCATAATCCACAACACTTGGACTTAAACCAAAAGTGTCCATCTGATTAAGCTTGACATAAGCAAGGCCATTGGCTATTACATTGATATTACGGTGAAAGTAATCCCTGTAGTTCTCTCGGAAGGGAACAAAAAAAGGAATGGCCTCCGGGCTTCTGCATCAAACTTGCTGACGAGATCTTGAAACCTCTTGGCCTGATGGAACTTGCTCCAAGAGTTTGATGCTGAGGAATGTTGGCAGTGTTCAACTTCAAAGTTTTCTCCTTTTACCTGGGAGGCAAGATGCCAAATTGAGAGTAAAAAGAAGGGGGCTTAAGACGAGGGAAAAGTCCATTCAGCCGAGATGAGACGCGGAAGATGGAGAGGCGTTGCGCTGTCATCCAAGGCCGGGGACTCTGCGGAGACTCCTGGTTGGCTGAGTCTGAAGAGGGCTTTAAAAAGAGCATTCAACATAAGGCTGGGATTATTAAAGGAACACGTGTACATACATACATACATACAGTTATGTGAAACCTAATACACTTATGCAGCCAGACTTCAAGGTCCACAAGGTAAAAATCTGTACTGATCCTGGATTGTTTGGCAGAAACAAACTCCCAAAGCATAAAATAATAAGGTTAACTATATCGAATCCCAAACAATAGACGGAAAAAGTTTCAGCATTTTTCCAAACCCAGAAGCAGCTTGTGGATCCGAGCCAGTAGAAGATCATTTCTGGCAGACTGTCAGTATTTTCATACGTTTTATTGATATAATCAGTACATTCTGAGCTAACGGTGTAATTGTTCCCAGACTCTGCTCAAGACTAAGTTGTCATTCATGTTTGGTGTTCCCAGTAGGTTATAATTTCTATAAATTGTGGCATGCTATAAAGTAGCCCTATCATAAACAACCCTATCATGGATATTTTCACCTACTGCACCCTGTGAACCTAATGTTAGCATCACGCTTCTCATTATGTTAAATAAGCTGAGCAGGAACACATAGAAATATTTTGTTTTGCATTTAATTTTGTTTTTAAAGTTTTATTACTGATTTGTTTAATTTTTAAGCCACAACATTTTTAAAAGTCTATCTCTCTCTCTCTCTCTCTCTCTCTCTATATATACATATATATATATATATATATATATATATATATATATATATATATATATATATATATATATATATATATATATATATATATATATATATATATATATATTTTACATCTCTGCCCTGTTCAGGGTCATGGGGGAACTGGTTTAGTTTTCTGTAGTTTCAGCAGTCAACAGGTCAGAGTAGGGGTACGCCACCAGCCAGTCCATCAAAGAGCCGACACAAAGACAGACACCCATGCATGCACACACTCACACCCAAGAGCAATTAAGAACCTCAAATTAATCTAACATGCATGTTTTTGGACTGAGAGGAGATCGCTGCTGCCAGAGTTCTGATGAGAGTCAGAATGAGAGATCATATTTCTCCAACTTTAACATTACTAGCTCCACATAAAATCCTGAAGAGAATTTAAGAACTCCCCTCTAACGTATAAAACTGTCAAAAATTAAGCTCCATCTTATATTAAAGATTTTATTGTTCCATATGTTCCCAATATAGCACTTGGCTCTCAGACTGCAGGTTTGGTTTCTAAAAGTAGAATAGAAGGCAGAGCTTTCAGTTCTTGTGAGGGAGACACTACTTTTTAGGATAAAACTTTCCTATTTGATCATTCTTATAGTTAGGGTTAGCTTATCCTGACTCATCCCTTTAGTTATGCTGCTCTAAGCTCAGTAGACTGGAACAACCGGTCCTCTCAGACCCCAGTCAGCTGAGACAGAAAGTCCTGGTTCTGCTGGAGGTTTCATCCTGTTCAAATGAAGATTTTTTTTTCCCATTCTCACCATGTGCTTTCTCAGGAGGTAGTTTGTGCAGTTTTTGACAATTTTTTTTATTAATTAGCATTTTCTAATCTGCTGGACTAAACTGACTGCATCTGTTTAATTCCTGCATCTGTTCTGATATGAATTAGAAGAGTTGCTTTTTGTATAGCACTTTGAGATGACTTTTATTTGTACTTTATAAATAAACTGAATTGATACATGCACAGAGAGTTCATGCAAACTCCACACAGGAAGGCCCTGGCCAAGTTTCAAACCCAGGGCCTCGTTGTTGTTGTTGTAAGGTGAGAAGGTTTAAGAAGTCTATGCAATTTATTGAGTGCCAGCTGTGGGTTTGCCTTCTGGCTGTGATCACATCCAACGTGGTTTGTAAGCAAGAACCTGACCTATGAAACTTCTTTTATTCATACAAATGTATCTGAAAGTATAATAAATAGAAGACATGTGACAGCCAGACATTGCTTGTTTTGACTAATTGTTTTCTTCTTCATTAGGTGCACATAACTTAAAGCATTTACATATATCCTGCTCACAATAAGAGGAGCAGCACACAGAAACAAGCATCCTGTGGAGTACCCCAAGGTTCAGTGTTAGGGCCCTGAATATTTACACTTTACATAAATTACATAAAAGATCAACTAATTAAAATGCATTCTCTTTGCAGATGATACCAGTATGTATAGCATTGACTTTGGATGTTTCTGAATAGCAGGAAATGAACTCTAATTGCAAATTATCCTTTTATTTAAGTAAAACAAAGTACATACTGGTAAGGAAACCAAGAATAATAGAATCTATCATAATTCAATAGTCAGTGGACAGTTTGTAAGACAGTGAGTCAGAACACATGTACGATGCAAAGGTTGCACAATAGAGGTAAAACAATGGAATCACTTGGATGCAGAAATAAAGACATGCAGAACATGGCATATTTTTTAAAGAATATCTACACTGAAAAGATCATTTCAAAATACTGGGGTTGATAAGCTGACGCTGGTGCTGGGCATGTGTGAGTTGCATGTGTGTGTCGGTCGTGCTGTGCACACGCGTGTTACTGTTGCCTTGCACATGTGTTGGAGGTGCTGCGAGTGTGTCTACTAGCTTTAGAGGCCGTGTGAGCACTCATTCGCTGTACTGCAACAGGATGTGAAGCTCGTCGGATTGCGAGCTGTGCCATCAGGACCGCGATAGCGCTGGTCCGCAACGCAAAGGCACGTTCGGGCAGTCGGTTTTGGTACGCATGCATGATATCTGGTGCACATGCAGACTGGCAGACTAATTTTGTGCACCCCTGAGGATATATTATGTCTACATACAGTATGTTAATGTTAATTCACTTGGTTCTTTATTTTTGAATCTTTTATTATAATAATAACAAAAAATAAATAATGTGAATGAATGAAAATGTGTATGAATAGGATGTAACACAAAACAATATGTAATATGACACAAGCTAATATTTACACACAGTTTTACCTTGGCAGACAGAAATCCTGACAGTCTGGGTCTGAATCAGCCACAGCACAAATGCAGCGCTGTGTTTGAAGCCAGTCACCTCCGGACGCTCGTCCAGCGGCTGCACGTCTCTTTCTCTGGGGTCCTCTGTAGCTGGACATACCGTACGGCACGGTGCGCCTAAAGGACCAGGAACAGAGTCTCAGTCAAACCAACAGTGTGTATTACCTTCAAATATCTCATTTATTTTTACTATAGCCTCAAGCTAATAGCTGTCTGCAGATGTGTTTTCAAATACCTAATAAAACTAAATGTTCCATTGCTAAGTACTAGTTAATGTTGGAACTTTTAAATTTAATCAGAAATTGTAGAAAAAATTGATAATTATAGTTCTTTGAGAAAAATAAACAGGTCAGGGATTTACCAAGTTAGGAAACTGTTATCAGCCCTCAGAACCAGAATCAGTGCATCTCTAATTTAAAGTATATGAGTGATTGAGTAGTCAAATGACTCTAAAATGACATTATAAACACATTTAAAGCTACGCTCAAGTAATGTTTTCATTGACCATTAGGATTCAGCGGTCAAGGTGGTCAGAGGTTTACGAAACCTAAAAACCCTGATTGATAGATGACTTGTATAAATCAACTTTACAATAGTAAGTCAGAAGGTCTATGATTATGTTGTCTGTTCTTGCCAATTCTCCCATCTGGATATCAGTTTTTATGCTGTCAAGCTGCCATCTGTCTCTCTTTTGTCTCATCTGTTTTCAACAATCTGAGAATTATTTTGTAAAAAAAAAAAAAAAAAAAAGAAAAACTAACCAAAACACACACAAATGTGTTTGCAGCTTGTCGGGTCGTAAAGGTCAAATAAGACAGATAACAGATAACCCAGTGTGTCCGGTGCTGGAAGGTCTGCCTGAGAGGGTGAATTTGTCTTTTGGAATAAAAGATCAATTGAGAGATGAATGGCTTTCCTTGTGGACTTGTCAGAATGTCAGATCACCTGATGCCTGTGGTTGATTGAAAACCCACAGTGCTGACATCCTGCCTGTTGCTTCCTCTTTGCCCTGCCTGACTCCCTCTTCCTTCAGTCGGCCTGATTGCAACACGATGCCTGATTATCCTAAGGGTGAAATACCTTATGACTTTATACCTGTTCGGTCTGAGTCAATATATCTTATTTTATCACAAATGAATCTGAATATGTGAGAAGAGAACAGATCCAAAATGATAAAAGAAGAGATAAAAGGAGCTGTGGCTGAGGGGGTAAAATCACACACTGCACATGTACACACAAACACAAAGAAATGATCTGTAACCGCACTCTTGTAATGACGATTAAAGGAGCAGCTGATCTCCAGATCAAATTTAATTATGTTTTTAGTAAAGGTGAGAGATAACATCCTTTATCTTCACCTTCTTTTACATTTCAGCACAAAAGAAGCATTTATCCTTTTTGAAAAGTCAAACTTTCTATTTATATTTGTTATAACATTATTTCTACCTTCATGTAAAGTTAGTAGTTTATGTCTTTGCTTCATTTGGTATTTCAAGTATGTCATTTTGTCCCGACACGTTATGCAGTAATAAAAAGAGTTGTTTATCTGAGGTCGCCTAAAGCAATCTTGGCACAAGAAGAGAGGGGGGAAAAAGAATTTTTCCTGTCTTCGTGTTAAAAATGTGGTTTAGGTGTCAATCCTGACAAAAAGGTGTTGGAAGTTATTTCTTAATGTATTGTTACTAATCTGCGGTGTGCCTGCCTACACATTTTATAGATGCTTAAACTCAGAGATAACGCAATCTTTATGATGTGATTACAACCACTTAAACATAGTTTCATGCTTCCTCATCATCTGCAAATTTAATGTAAATCCCATCTGAATATTTCTGACCCGTTTTTTGGGGTTAAAAATGACATCCAGCATGAATAAGAGCACCTTCTTTATGTCTGGTGTTTAATCACAAGCTTTATGGTAAGCAGTATAAGGACATGGAAGTATAATGTGCTTGTCCACAATAATAGAACAATTCAAAAATGTGCTGTCGAGTCAAGTAACCAGTCATCAAATAAAGGAAAGCCAGGTGTGTGCTGCATCTTTTTAGACACTATATATCTGCAGAGTATCTTGTCTGTTTACAGATAAATGTAATGATTTAGGAAGATGCTCTTCAAAGCCCGCCGTCTGCATGTTTTAGATGTTTTCCTGCTTCAACAGAACTAATTGAAATGATTTTGTTGTCAGTCAGCTGTCGAGTTCAGCAGAAGCCTGTTAATCATGTAGTGATTTGAATCAGGTGTGAAACATCTAAAACGTGCAGGGCGGGCTGTGGGCCTGAGGACCAGGATTAGATAATCCAGTCCTAGAAGACCACAGTCCTGCATGTTGTAGATTTCCTGTGCTCCAACACACCGTATTTAAATGGTTAAATTGCTTCCTCTGCATTTCAAGTTCTGCACACGTCTGTTAATTACTGATTTATTTGAATCAGTGGTGTTGAATCAGGGAAACATGACAAAGGAAGGATTTGGTGCTTTATCTTATTTAAGCACTGACCTGGAAAATAAATCTAAAAGACTCAAAATGTTAAACATCACTGTTCTTATTGCCCTTAAATTAATTTAAAGACAAAAATGAAAAAAAAATCTCACTTTTTTCCCTTGTAGTGGGCATTAAGGGACTTTTCATGCATCTAAAAATTTGTTCTCATCTGTTGTAGATAGCTCCCTGAATAACCTCTGTTCAGAGAAATAGAGAACATCCTCCAGCATGCTTGGTCCAATCACAGCCAAGACATTCTACTCATGTGACATTATTTCACACACCTTTACACACACAACATGTAATATGAAAAATATTACATGTTTATTAGCACTGAATTATATGGTTATTTACTGGCATAGAGATCGTCAAGAGCAAAATAAAACAGGGATCAAGCCTGGAAATGTCCTTAAATATTTCTACTGAAATAGCCATGTGATGCAGAATATACTGAAGCCATTTAAAGGTGAAAAGCTTAAATATTGTATGAACTGTGATGAAAGATTGGAAATCTTTTAAGATGGCAGCAATCTGCAGACTGTGCTGACAAGCTAAATAAATGGCTTCCAAAAATCTCAAAACTCCCATATTCTAAATTTCACAGCAGTTCATGTATGTATAATTTTATAACAGTTTACACAAATTTTGAGTTACACTGTTATTTTGGCAGAAATATCAAAAACTTTCTGCTGGTCTCTTGACCTCTGGACAAACCAAAAGTGCTGCATTCTGATGTAGGTGAGGGTTTTATGTGAGTAACCTGTGCTGGAAGACTGATTGTGGTATAAATGTTTACTAGAAAATGCTGCATACTGTTAGCTCATCCGTCCTGAAGGAGGTGAAAGCTATTTCTCCAAACAGAGGCCATTCAAGAAGCTTTATATGTTAGATACATAAACACACTTCAAAAAGATTTTTTTTAAATACCAGAAAGAGTGAATAAAACTGAACACATATAGTGAAAAGTTTAAAGATTTGTTCTGTTTTTGCTGATTCGTCACAATGAAATATTTCAGATCAGTAAACGATATCAGACAAAGAGAACCTCAGTAAGTACAAAATGCATTTTTCAAATGATGATTTAATTTATTCAATGAAAAAATACATCTAACCCAACCTGGCCTTCTGTTAAAAAGTTTTAGCCCCTTAAATTTACTAACTGGTTATAACACTCCTGGTGAAGCAACTACAATGAAGTGCGTGTAATAACTAGTCACTGTGGAGCTCAGTTGGTAGAGTGGCTGGTCTGGTATACAGAGGGTTGCCGGTTTGATCCCAGCTCCAGCTGGGTTACATTGCCGTTGTGTCCTTGGGCAAGACACTTGGTGGTGGTGAGGAGGGCCCATAGGTGCCAGATTGTTTGCGGTGACTCCAGCCTCTGACAGTCTGCCCCAGGGCAGCTGTGGCTAAAGTGAAGCTAACTGTTATCAGCGTGTGAATGTGTCTGAAGCGCTTTGGGAGTTCTAGGACTTAGAAAGCGCTATACAAGTACAAGCCGTTACCATTTAGTTTTGTCCTACTCTTCTCTACAGAACTGTTTTATTTCAGCCACATTGGAGGGTTTTCTAATGTGAAGGACCTGTTTAAGGTCTAAGGTCAGACATTCTCCTTCAGGACTTTCTAGTAGACTGCAGAATTTGTCATCCAGGTCCTGAAGCAGTAAGTAAGTAAGTAAAGTTTATTTATATAGCACCTTTCACAGACAAAAATCACAAAGTGCTTCACAAAAAACAGAAACAAACACGATCAAAAAGCAACAAATAAAATCAATAAAACAAACATCATTACAAATAGAGAACATAACATATTTAGTTAAAAGCAGTTTTAAATATTTGGGTCTTCAGCTGCTTTTTAAAGGAGTCCAGACTGTCTATACAGCATAAAACTAAAGGAAGGTCATTCCAAAGTCGAGGTGCAACAGACTGAAGGAGCGATCACCTCGACTTTGAAATCTGGTCCTTGAACTGTTAGGAGATTCTGGTCTGTGGACCTGAGAGCTCGGGTTGGAGCTTATGGCTTTATCAGTTCAGTAACATAAAGAGGAGCTTGACCATGTAGGGCCCTGAAAGTTCGAGTTGTAAAATGAATTCTACATTTAACAGGTAACCAGTGCAGAGACCTCAGAATAGGAGTGATGGCAAAGCAGCCCCGGCCCCCACATCACATCACATCCACCATAACCATGTTATTTTGTTTTTCTAAAATACAGTTAGTTTTACTCCAGAAAGTTCCACTACTCTTTTGTCAGTTGACTGAACATTTTCCCCGGGTGATATTCTGAGACGGGTCTCTGTGTTCTTATTGGTCAGGAGAGGTTTTGACCTCAGAACTCTCTCATGGGTGCCATTTTTGTCCCGTCTCTTTCTTGTTGCTGAATCCTGACCTCTGACCCTATCAGGTGAAGCTTTAGATGTTGCTCTGGGTTCCTTTGTTCTTGAATTTCTTTAGAACATGTGTTGCTTTTTGAGATCTTTTAGCCTGCTTCATGTTCTCATGCCAGTAACCAGCTTTTCAAATAATGTGGTTAATCACAAATATTGCATGACTTAACAAAGAGGGCAATTACTGGTTTTTCACCAGGTTGGTTTGGGTAGCTTTTTTCCTTTAATTAATAAAATGTTCGTTTGAAAACTGCATTTTGTTCATTTCCTCAGGTTATCCTGTCACTGAAATGTGTGTTTACTTGTTCCATCCAGATGAGATCCTATAAGCACATAATGACCCAACAGATGAAGGCTTGTAGAGCAGACAGTAACAGAAACCGCTTTCTGTTTCCTCTGAGTTCTAACTGAGTGACTTGTTTTGCCAGGCTTGCTATCACTTGAACCAATATCGCGTCTGGCGCCTTCGGGTGTATTGGTGTTCTTTTTTTTTCCCCCTTTTCCTTTTTTCGGCACAACACCAGGCATAACTTGAAAACAGAAACGACTCATCCTCTGTTACACAAACACGCCACAGGCCAATCGGCGGATTAATTGCTTAATGTGTCCCCGCTGACTTTTGGAGAGCTCGTCTGGAGATGTTCACACATCTCGTTATTAGATAACAAGCCACACGCCTGACTTATAATAAATCATCTTTTTTTACTGTTTAAGAAATCACTCACTCAGGGGTGTTAATCCAGATGATGTCCAGGTGGCAGTAATAGACGCACTCCTTATCCGTGTAGGAATAACAGGTGCAGCGCTTTTGTCTGGACTTTGCGCTCTCAGACAGGTGAGAACCCGCCGGACCCCTGGAGCCAAACACCTCGGAGTCTGGGAGACTTCTCTCGGATTTCTCAGGAGACATCAAAACGCCTTTATTAAGCCAAAAAAAAAAGAAGCTAAATAAGAAAACTGTCAATATATAACCTGTAACTAAATATTGATTTGAACCATGTAAACCCACCTTGTAAGACAGTCACAGTCAGAATTAGGAAAAGCATGCTTCTTGCCAGGAAGGACTGCATCTTTGTCACGTCAGATATTCCCAAAATAAACCATTGTTGAACGAGGACGGACATCCAGTTATTAAAGTGTTGGACTTGAAGAGCTCACATGGTCCACACACAAAAATATTATAATTTAAAAAATGGTTAGTTGGTCTCAGTTTTATGTCAAAAATCCTACACCTGCAACCTGTGCATTGAAGTCAAATGAATCCTGCAAAAAATGCTACTAACATAGCTTGTCTTTGTGCAGAGAAAGAATATCCTTGCTGTCAATTCTCCGTCTAAAAGCTCAAATCTTAGGTGGCCTGTGAGGGTTTGGAGAGGCATAAAGGTACACGCCCATGCCTCCCCTCACAGCTCTGTTCCAGCTGCAGGCTGCAGAACACGTGAAGCAGGAGAACTCCTCTCACACATCAAGCAGTTTTCAAACTGCGCACATCACGACGAAATGAATGTAATTAACCCAAAGGTGTGGAAAATGGAATTTGCAATTAAAGGTCTATCATGAAAGGTTTTAACCCTTTAACATCTACAGCGAGAAAACACAAAGATTTGTTTATAATAATTAAAAAAAAGAGTTTATGTAAGGTAAATATTCTAATCAGCAAAGTTTTTAGAACTTTTCTAGTTTAGGATTTATTTGCAGTGAAGTTCTGTTCATGTTTTGATAAAGAGATTTAAAAGTACAACAGCCACCTTTAGCCTTTTAGCTGTGAGTGATGAAAATGGTGGCAGACAAACTGAATGTTCATTTGAACAAAACCTCTAGTTTATTCAAGTTCTCCTGTTACACGTCAGACGTGCTTTGACATAATTGAGTTTTCTTGCTGTATAAACATACTGTGCGCGCGTGTGTGTGTGTGTGTGTGTGTGTGTGTGTGTGTGTGTGTGTGTGTGTGTGTGTGTGTGTGTGTGTGTGTGTGTGTGTGTGTGTGTGTGTGTGTAGGGGGTCTGTGTAGTCTCTGATGGACTACAGCTGTGGTGGTGGCAGACACTCAGGGGACTGTTTACATTATATTTCCTATAGGAAACCCAGTTTCGACTGTTTGGCAGACAGCAGTGAGCCAACTGTAGAAATTGCTGTAATACAGAGTGTTGATGACAGATCTATAGCAGCTAGAACCCCGAAGCTCCTTTTCCTGACTGATAGTCCTTCAATATGAGAGAGAAGAGACTGACATAAGGACATTTATACGTGAATATTTCTGTTCTCTCTTATTTTGAGTTACACAGTGACACAACAACACAATCCCAACAGTACGACTGATTACTTTCACGAGTTTGTTCATTTTAATGGGTTTAACTGCAGAAATACATCTATAAAGTCACACCAGCAGAACCTCAAGATAGTCCCAAAATTATTTTTAGTAAAAGTACAAAAATTTAGTTTAATAAACAGCAAGGACAAAGATCAACCTCTTCATTTAACGGGTAGAGGGGGTGTGTGTGTGTGTGTGTGTGTGTGTGTGTGTGTGTGTGTGTGTGTGTGTGTGTGTGTGTGTGTGTGTGTGTGTGTGTGTGTGTGTGTGTGTGTGTGTGTGTTGTTCTACTGTATGTGGTCCAACACAGACCTTCTCAGGTGGGATCCTGACTGCAGAGACAATAATAATAATAATAATAATAATAATATTAATAATAATAATAATAATAACTTTATTTATATAGCACCTTTCTCAGGCCAATGGCCACAAAGTGCTTTACAATAAAAACAATTATAAAAACACAAAGGATAAAACTTGATAAGAACATAATAAAATACAAAAATAAAAACTTGATAAGAACATGATAAAACGCAAAATAAAAACTTGATAAGAACATGATAAAACGCAAAATAAAAACTTGATAAGAACATAATAAAACACAAAATAAAAACTTGATAAGAACATGATAAAACACAAAATAAAAACTTGATAAGAACATGATAAAACACAAAATAAAAACTTGATAAGAACATAATAAAACACAAAATAAAAACTTGATAAGAACATGATAAAACACAAAATAAAAACTTGATAAGAACATGATAAAACACAAAATAAAAACTTGATAAGAACATGATAAAACACAAAATAAAAACTTGATAAGAACATGATAAAACACAAAATAAAAACTTGATAAGAACATGATAAAACACAAAATAAAAACTTGATAAGAACATGATAAAACACAAAATAAAAACTTGATAAGAACATGATAAAACACAAAATAAAAACTTGATAAGAACATGATAAAACACAAAATAAAAACTTGATAAGAACA
>SSNR01000215.1:70888-156311 GCA_006937965.1 Callopanchax toddi
CAGAAAAACCTTGAAAGGGAATTTGGACACAAGGAGGCATCTGAATGTGACTTTTTCCCCTGCACCTTTGCCCTGCCCAGTGAGTATCACCTGTTTGTGGAGGAGTTCAAAAGAAACCCTGGCAGCACCTGGATCATGAAACCGGTGAGCTAAAGTAGACCGTAAACGTGACTCTGAGCAATAAACAAATGTTCACTCTTTTCTTGAAAGACCTTCAAAAACTCATAACGATCTTCATAGATCAAGACATGTAATTGTTTCATTCAATTAGGTAGCAAAATCTCAAGGCAAAGGGATTTTCCTGTTCAGAAAACTGAAAGATATCATGGACTGGAGGAAGGTAACAGATTTATTTTTTACAAAAAATTGGTTGTAAATTAAATGGATGAACATTATAAAAAAAAGAACACCCCTTGACTCAGATTGATAATGTGCCTTCTACAGGACAGCTTTCACACAGACGAACAGAAGAATGCAGCACATGTGGAAAGCTATGTAGTACAACGCTATATAGAGAACCCTTATCTAATTAATGGTAATAATAATAAAAAAAACTGAAATGATACCATTAATAATATGTTGTGATTAGAATTCCCAAATTAGGAGTTATCAGATGTTCATGTAGAGGCTTTAAATTCCTTATTTTATGCTTTTTGTCCCCACAGGAAGGAAATTTGATCTGAGAGTTTATGTCCTGGTCACATCAGTATGTCTTGTTACATTTTTAATGCAAAATGAAATTCAACCCCATAATTAAACCAATGTTTTGTGTTTTTTTTTTGCATTTCAGTATGTTCCATTGAAAGCCTGGCTGTATCGAGATGGCTTTGCCCGCTTCTCAAACACTCGCTTTTCCCTCAGCACCATCAATGACAAATGTTGTATTCCTTTTCAAAATTGACTGTTCTTACTATTATTTGAATATTACGGTTTAGTTCTACAGCTGTATTTTACTTAATAATCTAGCTTCTTTTTATTAACTTATTTTGGATTTTCCTTCCTGCCTCTTTTCAGACATGCATCTCACCAACGTGTCAGTCCAAAAAACAGCACCTGACTACGATCCTGAAAAAGTACAAGAACCTAAAACTTGACGGATCCTGCCACTTATTACTATGATGTTAGTAATATTATTGTGTTTTTTACGGTTTGACATCTTTTAACTAGGGCTGTAAATGGCAGCTGCAGCAGCTCCGAAGATACTTGACAGCTAAGTATGGCAGAGAAGTGATTGAAACCCTCTTCAAAGAGATGGATAACATCTTTGTCCGAAGCCTGCAGAGTGTCCATAAGGTCATTATAAACGACAAACACTGCTTTGAGCTCTACGGTTATGACATACTGTTGGACCAGAACCTCAAACCGTAAGTGATCCAAGCAAAGCATGAATTCTAGGTTACAACAGCTATGAGTAAATCTGAGTGTGTGAGATGCAAATGTCAACAACCTCTACTTACTCATGTTCTGGTCTTCTCTGGTCTAGAGTCGACTCAAAAAGGCTAGGCAAACATTTGCTGAACATCACCCTCCAACTCTTCACAGGTGGCTAATTGAGGTAAATGCTTCCCCTTCACACACTCCCAGCAGTAAAGAGGACTACGAGATGAAGTACAGACTGCTGGAGGACACGTTAAACGTTGTGGATATGGAGGGAAGGTAAAGGGTTCATTTTGCCTTTTGGTTATGAGGAAAGGTGTAAATGCTTCCTGCGCAAAGTTTAAAAAATACTACAAATTGATTGACACTGTGTGGAGGATTACTAGAAATTTAAGGACATTGAAGTAAAGTTGTGCTGATGATGTTTTTTTTTCTCATTAGGCTGACTGGCAAGGAGAAAAGAGTAGGAGGCTATGATCTCATGTGGAACAATGGGCCTGTCTATAGAGAGGATGCCAACCTGCAAACATTTGGCAGTTCGTGTTTCACTGCCAACACACACTTGGGTAACTTGTCAGTGCAATTACTGCAAACTTGATGAAGCAAATGATCCCATTTTTAGGGTTTAAAAGATTTCAAGTGTGCTGACAAATCTGTTTATACACATAAGATGATATCTGATCGTCTGACCATGTTAAGTAGAATGGATTATTATATTGTGGACGATTTCTTGGAATTAACTTTTTTTTGTTATTGTTGTTGCAGGGTGTGTGAACGACAGAGAGAAGCAGCTTAGCCAGCTCCTAAAGCCCTTCCCATTTCAGAAGAAGGTGTAAACACTTCAAGACTTTATAACCCACTTTGTCATGGCAACAAACACTAACAATAAATCATTATTAGAATTGGTTTTCTGATTATCTGACATGATTTTAGCCTTGGAATAAGCAAATATGTTTACATCAACAGTTGCATTCAACACCTTGTTGAATCTATGACAAGAATTAAAACAGTTCTGATGGAAAAAGGGGGTTCAACCCAGCACTACCAAGCTAATAATGTGGACTGTGAGTACACATTTAGCTGCAAACTGATACTTTTTTCAGCCATTTCAAAGAAGGATCATGAGACCAGTCTACCTCGTGTGCAAAACATTTATTTTTTATGCTTTACAAATGCTAAAACTAAACATGGAGAAAAGATCACAATCTTTCATTATGCATATTTAATAACATTAATTTCATTATTCATTATGCATAAGTAATGTAGCTCCCTATTCTGGCTTCTTATGGCTTTGATAGTTTACATGCATGTTAGTCATAATACATCACATATACACAACAAACAGAAACCTGTGATCTAAACAGTGCTAGTCATCAAGTTCACCATGGAGTGTTGGAGGTGATGTTTCTAACGTCGCCGTGTTACAGCCTACAATCTATGATGTGTTGAAACGCCAATAAAAAGACTGGACAGGAGACAAAAGTTACATTCAGCTCTTTTACTAAATATTTCTCTTTAAATGCATGACAGTGTAAACATAAGGATGGCAAATACAAGTAAACAACAGCACTTATCATAAATATAACTATGGTATATAAAAACTGGAAAAATATGCATTTACAATTGTAGCAAACAATCCACCATCTTCAACGACAGGACGAGCTCGGCTCAATGCAAAGTACAGCATATTATCATAAGACTACAATTCAAGCTGTTCAACGATGAAAAGCCCTTTTAACCAAAAAAAATGTAAAAACAGAGCACGTGTCTAAAAACTACACTGCAGTGCCTCGCTTTCTGCTGACGATGCTTAAACTTAACAAATATTTGAAACACGAGGCACAAAAAAGAACATTTAAAAAAAGCAATATCAAGTACAACCAATGAAAAGAAATACATTCAAACATCAAAAATTGAGTATTTCATGACCAAAATGCAATGATCGGTGTTAAACATCAATGTTAGTTACTTAAGCTCAAAGCTGTTAGAGATTTTATCTGCATTTTGTAGAATATTGAGGGATGATTGCAAGTGCAATAAAGTTTACATAAACATTGTTTAATAATCTTGGCTGAGTTCATGTTAACTGAGCCTTATGTGTGCGCAGCATTATGCATATTACTGTACATTTGGACTAATATGCAGTATTACGTATTTTCGTTACAGCTGCTCAGACGCTGATAGATAGTATCAGCTGTTTGGTGGTTGTGCACCACTGACTCATTCATTCTGCTGTAGAACAGTTAGAGCATGTTAGTATTAAACAGACTACACAGAAAGCAAGCATAGGTTTAACATCCTTTGCCCAGTAACCACTAACTAAAGCACTATACTTTAGGTTTATAGGGGTTACTTTGCAACAAAGTGCACATTTTTTGTTTTGCTGTTTTGCTTTAGCGCGCTATGACTACTAGGTGGCGCTTTGCAGAGAGATGCTGGGTCTTTAGCAGCTCTTTTCATGGCAGTTTTAGAGGTCTGACCTCCTGCTTCAGTCTTTTGATAGTCCTTATCGTCTCTCTTGGAAGTGACTATGGAACTGACTTTCTTGCTTCCGGCGTATCCCCGTTTCTCTGCACTTGGTGCTTTGGTTACTCCTGAATCCTTTTTAACATCTGTCTCAGAATGAGCTCTGACACGGCTTCTCCTCACCTGACCCCTGCTGTTTTGGTTAGTGCCATTTTCTTGGGGTTGTTTCCGAGCATTGCCTGCAGCCTGTATGTGTCTGAGATGACTCCTCCCAGCTGAGGGGCTAACCGGTGTACGAGCACCTCCTTCACCTCCGCCTTGTCCTCCCGGGCTCCTGCCTTCTGTGGAGGGTGCTCGGGTCTCACTGCTGCTTCTCTTGGCTGCAGCACCCGGTCGCACTTTGCGCTCGAGCAGTGGACTGAGCCGTGAGTGGCGCTGGTAGGCGTAGGCCGAGCAGCTTCCATTGCACAGCGGGTAACGAATGTGACAGTGTGGACAGACTGGGAAGCGAGAGAGCTGGTGTTGGGTTGAGGCAGGCGATGGTGGGTTGTTGACAGGTGTAAATGGAAAAGCTCGTGAGCTGTGCCGCAGCCCTTTGGGGGAGTTGAGTCTGGAAGGTGGGGCAGTGTGAGGCCTGGCTGGATGAGCAGTGGTTTGAGAGGGGAAGCCCTGTGGTCTTGGACGGCTCCCAGGCAGACGGCTGCTCTCTGCTTGAACTGTTTGAATCTGGAGCCACTCCACTTGCAACAGCCTCTCCAGGTATTTCTCTAAGGGTCCTACAGGCTTGGGCCTAGGTGCACCACGACCCTCTGTGTGAAGAAACACAGCCAGCTGTCTCAGGCTCCAGCAGTTGAACGGAGGAGGCAGAAAATCTGGATAATGGTAGTTTGGTTTTTCACTCTCATCTTCATCAACCATTGTTCCGTGGGGTCCTGGAAAGTCTGGGAGGAGGTCATTAGTGTTGATGATCTCTGCCCGAAGGTTGAGGTGAGGAGGCGTGCAAGGGGTACATGGTGAGGGCAAAACAGGCAGCCTCTCAGAATCTGACAGATCACTGGCACTGTCAGTGTCTTCATCCTTGTGATTGTAGAGATGGTGTAAACCCTCTGGGGTGGGGGCCGGGGAGTGCGTTAAGGGTTGAGCCGGCAGGTGTCTTAGCCCTGATATTGGAGAAAGAGGCAGAGACAAGGCTCTGCGATTTTTCCCTAACCCTTGTCGATTTTGTGGGAGCTCACTGCTGCATTGTGATGTACGTTGATTTTCTCGTTTTTCTTCTTTCCTATGTGAAGATGAGTGTTTGCGTTGCTGAGGTCTCAAATCTCCTTCCTCTTCAGGACTGTAAAGAAACATATTATGGAGAGGTTGATTGACTATACTTGAATGAAAGCATTGCAACAAAAAAAAAAAGGTTGACTTAATGACAGATTCTGAAACAAAATGCTTGTGTGATCAGTTAATACTTTTAAGTATGTGATGGGGAAAGAGAAGAACATCGAATAGTGTCCTGCCAGATCATTGTCACCCTCTGTCAAGTTTTGACTTCTGATCTCAAGAAGGCTGCAGGATAATTTTTTAAACTAAAAAATGGGCCCAAAAAATTAACACCTTATTCCAAGTGTTATCCATTTATGAAATAACGTGAGTTGGCTGATTTGGTTATCTAGGAGACAATTGTGTGTCAAATTAATGATTTTATTGTCAGCTCACCATTAGTGTTAAAATACACAATAAAAGAAAACGTTGTTGTAGAGGTGAGTTGGGGATGGGCGTATCTGACAGAGGGATCATAAATTAAACTGCGCAGGCCTCATAAAACCTTGGGATGGCTCTGCACACACACACTTTTAGGCTCTTACCTGGAGACTTTGCTTGTATTGCGTGTAGAACTAGACTTCATCCTGCCACCTTTAGACTGAGCGCCCTGCAAGAACATTCGTATCTGTCAGCATCACTTCAGTTATACGCTGCACATCTGGGATACGTGCAACTATTTCCCCTTGAATGTCTCTGTCCTAAATTCATCAAGTGTCAGTCACATACTCTATGCGTTGCTGTGTCCTTATCCTGAGCTGGTCCTGGAAGGCCATTTTTCATTTGGCTCACCGCTTTCTTCGTCTTGTGACCCTTCTTTGAGCTGTGGAAACATGATTATTTATCAAGCCTGTGCCCACTTGCGACACTAGAAGTATGTCACAGTATAAACAAGGCCTACCTGGCAACTGACCCGCTGTTTTCAGTATTCTTAACTCGTATCTTCTCTTTGGAAACGACGCGCTTCAGTGTCGTGGATGCTGTGCGTTCCTGCATGATGGGTCCCATGTCGCATCGCGGGGGACGTCGTCTTAAAGTCCAGTACGATTTTTAGCTTACACGGTAGCTAAAGAAGCCAGCCGACATCTCTTTTCAGACACTCAAGTCTGAGAATAGGGTTAAAATCACCCATTTTCTCCGAAGTGCTGCAATGCATCATGCGAGAATGTAGCAACCTCCTCCTGCTGCAGGTTTAACACGACCCACTATATTGTCGTCGACCTGCTTCGCTGTTCAAATATATTCCTATTATTATTTTAATTAGCTGATGACAACTGAGACCCGTCGAGTTCGACTGTCATCTCTTTCGCCATTATAAAAGCAACACGGTAAAAACAGCGCAGACGCTTTGTTTGGCTCGCCTTCCCAGTCGGATAGGTTTGTTTACCTGCTGCTGACTGGCTAGATGAAACAGTCGAAGCGAGCGACAACTTGCATCATGGGACTTGTAGTACAAAAGCTCGTATTGACATATAAGCCGACTTAAAACTAAAATAAATTGATAATTATCATTTTAAAAACACTAAATACATATTTAAAAAACAATATAGTACCACGTTTAAGGAAAAAATAAGGAATTTATTGACATAAATGCGACTGTTAACGTCAAAAGACTCAATTACCCATGAGGCGTCGGTGACATTTTTTACGTATGTAGTTACTGTTAACTGCGCGCACGCTAGCTGATCTTCATCGACTTCAAGCTAGATTTATGTGAGCTCTTAACGTTTATAAATCTGGCTATCATGACCGTAACAAGTGTGGACTTCATGACGAAAGGAAACGCGCTGCTCTGATAAACACTGACTATTTTAAATGGAGGATCGAACTTGCATGCACCTTACAACTAACGCTCCCCGTCTATGGTGAGGTGATGTCTACATTTAATGTTATTTAGGCTTATTAAAGGTGTTGTGAAACTGTTGCTGCCAAAATAAAATGTGCATTCATGCACGTACTCCCAGAGTACACGCCCACTTCTAATTTTATAACAAAGTTTTGTGACAGCGTTGCGTTTTAGTTTGAAATAATGAATTGTTGTTCCATCTGAGCGATATTGCTTTAGGTTAGAGTGATTTTAACGAAGTGATGAAGTATACTAACTCATTATGTGCCGCAATTTGTTTTTAATTGTATATATTTCTTCATAGGTGACATAATTTTCTCAAAAAAATGGATAGAGGCTGGTTCGTTGGCCATGAAAGGATACTGCCCTCAAAGCCTGAACAGCCAATGTCCAGTTGCAGCAGTTCCTCGAGGTCCTGCATGACTATTAACTTGACTGAAATGCTTCAAGCTGACAAACCTGCCATAAGAAAGCCTGTCCCAATTCGTCCACCAAGCCCAAGAGCCTCTCTGCCAAAAGAACAAAAGTCCCACAGCTTTCTCACCTGTGAACCCACACCAAAACCCATCATCCGACAACGGTCACGCTCTCTGCCTTCTGCCACAGAGAAGAAAAAGAAGAAATGCAGAAGTGTTGGTGTGCGGTTTGTTGATTCTTTGGGATTAGATCTGGAAGATGTCAGGCTCTTTAAATCAGGAGAGGATCCATTTGTGCCACATCATGTTACTTTCAGATTGCTGATGGGTGCTGAGATGGCAGATGGAAAGCATCTGGAGATCTCCTTGCCATACTTGAAGCCAGATTTTGCCAAACAACCTGGTGACCAGCCAGGATTCTTGCATCACCTTTATGAGCAGAAAGTGTGTCTCGAGAGAGTCTTGTGTTTTGAACTGGGGATTATTGGAATCACACAAGTCGTTAATATAGATTTTAAGAAAGATGTCGCTGTTCGTTTTTCATTTACAGAGTGGAGGAGTTCTACTGAAACTAAGGCCTCCTGGGTATCTACCATCACCAAGACCTGGGAAGGAGGAGGGAGAGAATTTAGCTGTGATACATTTCGTTTCCATCTGCCAGTCCCTCCCTACCTGCGACCTGGAGCATCTTTGGAGTTTGCCATTCAATACAAAGTCTGTGGGGCTGAATACTGGGACAACAATGATGGAAAAAATTATAAATTAGTCTGCCAAAATTATAAACTCACTGTGCCAAAAGAATGTGAGGATAGCATGGTGCATTTCACATAAGATGCAGACTAAATGTATAAGACATAATTTTTTGAACACTTTATGACTTCTGGTAGCATTAGGTCAAGAATAATTACATTAATTCTGATAACAAAAAAGTTAGATGGTGTTAAACTCAAACACGTAGCTAGAATAAAACGAGCAGACACTAAATGCATGGATGGTTTTTAAAATTGCACTGATTTATAACACTTTATATAAACAACAGCAGAAAATAACTATGGGATGCTCACGGATGCTGATGATTTTATAATTATTCTGTGAAACAGAAATCAATCAGACTTCAAACCACTGTTGAATTAATGCTCTATTAGGCAAATCATTAATAAAATGTTTGAATTTGAATTTCTGTAGCATCTTTTTTTCTTCTGTGTTTAGAATTTATTTTGATGTAGATATCCAACAAGTTCTTGAAATGGTTTCATGAAATTGAACTTTTTAAAAATGTGCCCATGAATCAGAAAGTATTGCTTATGTATTGACAAGTTTATAAGAAATGTTTGTGCAATAATTTATATTCCTAATAAAAATGTCTGACATTGTCACCATACATTAATACTGTTGGTTGGTTTTCCTTTGATTTCTTTTCTGGCCATTCTGAACAGAAAACACATTTTAAATGACATATTTTAATAGGCACATAACATTAAGATTTGCCAGTTTGGTGTAGCCATTTTCTTACTTACCTAAAATAGTCATCATACTCCAAAATCGCATTAATAAATCTAATGACTAATATATATAATACATAACTTATGTAGCAGTAAAAACAGATAATAGCTAACAACGTTGGATCTTGTCGTTTTCGCCTTCTTGAATCTGGTAGGTGACAAAATTCGATACAACACCCAAATCATCTGTCACGCGCTTGCGCATTGCGTTTATTTCGCGCGAGCGGCGCGATAGCGGAGGGCGGTTCGGAGCGAAAAAGGAAAAATAACTCACATAAAACAGTTTACATAATTTCTTGAATAACATTTGACAACACAGTAAGTATAATATTACACATATATGTAATTATTACGATTTCTTCTACATTTTAGTAATTTTTCTCCGGTTTCTGGTGTTAAGCGGATCGTATTGTTAGCTAGGAGGTAAAGGTTTACTGCCGTCAAGCTAGCTGAGAAAGTTTTCGATCTCAGAGGTTGAATTACAGTTTTATGACTTATTTCACAAAGAAAAGCTTGTGTTAGGCTATATCCTAATGGTAGAGTTAAAATGTTTTTAAAACACTGTTTATAAACAGTCTTGATATTTTAACAAATAAATTGACATGCATTCCAGTTAATCTGCATAAACGGGAATGCAATTTCCTTAGATTTCCTAATTACTGTAACCCCCCCCCCAATTGAAAAAAAGGAACAGAACAAACAAAAGGAAACTAATTTTTGTTATTTTGGTGTTGTGATCGACAGGTTTATGTTTTCAGTATCCGTTTATTTGGAAGCATGCACAAGTGCCAGTGAAGTCTCTCATCTGAACTAAGAATGGCTCCAAGTCAGAGTGCACAGGTTGGACATCAAACCACTAACATTAGCATCACGTACAGTTAATGTAATACTAATACCATGATTTTTATTAATGCAAATTCCTATGCAAGTAATTTAAAATATCTGTGCAGTTGGAGAATGTCATTGATGAGGTGTTAAAGAGTGGGAACGTCCAAGCACTTGATGACTTCCTAGAGAGGTACACAGACAGAGAGACCTCTGTGAAATGTTCCCAAAAGTTTCTCACCAAATTGGATAAACTTATCACAAAGGTAGGCTGAATTGTAACACTGACCTGTTCTCTAGTACAGTAGCCTTTATGTTGTCTTTGAAATGACTGAAGCCATCATATACTTTAGAGCTTGAATGAAAAAGATGCCAGAATTGCCAGTTTGAGTCTTGCCAGCATCTACAAATGTGGGAAAAACCTGAAATTACCTGGTGGTCAAGGTCTCCCAGGTTTAATAAGCCAAGGACTAATTAAAAAGATAAGTGTATGCATACAAACAGTATATAAAGACACATCAAGCAAATGTTCTCAGGTTTTTATTAAATTTATTTCTGTGCACATGATGCAGTGGTTTGAGAAATGCCAGCATCTGTGGATCCAACATGGCCCACATTGGGATGAGACTATGTTGACACTGTCAGAAAACTTCTTAAATGCATTAATGGTGAGTTGTTTTATGGTAAATGCATTTTGAATAGTAACATAATTTATTGAAGGTAATCTAAAAGTATTGTCTTCCTCTATTTTTGCTTCTGGTGCAGGAAGTTCACGAGTCTTGTAAAGAAGGTGGGTTTATACATTTAGTTTTTCTTGTCCATATTCATGTGATGTTTTAACCAAAATTAAGAGAGCCAGCATACAAATATTCAATTTGAAAAGCCCCTTTTCAAGATTCTAATGTTTATCATTTTGTACAAAAACATTCACCTCACTTCCCTGCTAGTGTGAAGTAACTAATTTTGTCATATAATTATTTGGAGGCATTTTTATTCTTTACAAGCTGTGTGTTTATGACATTTTTGAATGTTTATTTTCAGGAACTTGCAAAGTCACTGAGTCCTTCCTGTATCCCGTCGGTCAGTTGGCTGTAGACCCCAGGATCTACATCCTGATTCAGAAAGAGGTTCTCTAACTACGCTTTTAGTATAAACCCAATTATTAATCAATTATTGTGGTTGCTTATTAATTAAATGCATAATAATTGTTTTAACAGGCAATCCGTAAATATAACTCTATTCTGGACAAAATTCCAGTGGAGTTTAAGAAAAACAGGATGATTCTAACATCACAAGAGGCTTCAGATATTATGTATGTGTGTGTGGTTTTATCATAGCAATATGTCTTTTTTATTTCTGCACTCTCTCAAATCTTTGTGCGTTTCCGTTCTTCTAGGACCAAACTGGCTGCTCAGATATTGGACGGTGGTGGTAAGTTTTTGTCTTTTTTATACGAACCTGTAGTTTATTTTCACCTAGAATAAATACATGTATTTTTATTTTACAGATTATGACTTGCAGTCATCCCTGATTGAGGCATTATGCAGAATGGCCACTTCTGAGCAGAGGAAGAAGTTAGCAAATCGATGGTTCAGCACGGCGCATGTAGCCAGTGCTTTTGCTCAGATCATTGATTCGGAGTTTGAGACGGTAAAGTTAGACAGTATTTAATAATTTTATCATTTGATATTACATTTGATGCACACCTTTGACAATTTATAGTAATTTTATTACAGTTACTTACATTTAAATGTGTGATTTCAGGCTTGTCGCAGATTCCTGAACATGGTGAATGGGATGCAGGGAGACAGAAGAAGGTACAGATATGTGTCACGTATTAGCACTTTCTAAGACATAAACAAGTGAACTAGAGTAGTATTTTTTGCTGTTTTTCTTTTTGCACTCTAAATTGTACAGAATATATCAGAATAACATATTGATCAGAGGTATTAATCTTTCTCTGATAATGTTACACACTGGTAACATAAATCTTTGTGAAATTTAGGGGCAACTAATTGTATAAAGTTCTTTGGTCTCCAATTATACATTATTTATACATTTTAAAATACTTCAAGAACACATGAAGCATTTTTTTTTTCTTTGTTGTGAAATAACAATATTCTATATGCTGCAGAGTGTATTCCTACCCATGTTTGGAAGTTTACCTGGGCAAATATGAGGTCAGTATCAGCGAGATTTAAATGGACTTAAACACGACAATGGAAACATCTGTTTAAAAAATACCACAATTTAATTTTGAATGATCCATAGTGGGAACAGAAGATGATGTTATCATAAACACTTAGCCTTGTTTGTGTGTGTATAATTTGATCATTAAAATTGGATGTTTGTGTTTGTCTTTTTAGCTGCTGATGCCCTCGGATGAAAAGCTCGACAGTTTCTGGATTGACTTCAACCTGGGCAGCCGCAGCATCTCCTTTTACTTCTCTTTGCCTGATGAAGAGGTACTACTACTACTACCCCAAAATCCTTAATATGTCAATTAAAAAACTTTTATACACAAAAGAGTCCTTTGAATACAATTCCAGAGTGTAACAACGCATGTTTTTTCTCTTCATGTAGGAGAGTCACTGGGAAACTATATGCATCAATGAGAATGAAGTCCAGAGCTACACTGTTGCAGGTAACCAAACCACAGAAACAACTAGAATCTTCTTGTCATTTATTTTTGCCAGTTACATAATGATAAATACGTAGTGTATCATTGCATTCAGTGCTTCTATCCTTAAAATAAACCATGATATATTAAATGGCAAAGGTTTTAAATTAATAGGCACTTGATATTTTTGATTATCCTTTTAGTAAGTTAGGATAAAGAACATCTTAATTAAGGTTTCTTTAATAAAATTGCATTTATTTTTGGTAATTGCTCCAAGTGTTTGCTCAAATCCAGTTTCATATATTCCTGATTTTTATCTTTAGAGAAGGGCAAAAGGCAAGTTATGAAGATAGAGCTGTCAGAGGTTGTGATTATCGGTGCAGTGGAGGGATCCAGACTTACCATCCTTTTCAGCTCCGCTCTGGACATCCTGGAGGCTGCTCAAAATGTTTTTGGGCACATCAAAAACAAAGTAAGAGGCTTTGACCCATTTAATTCATATTTAATGACTGCAACACTTCTAATATTTACATCTTCCAGAACAATGAATTACAAATGTTAGCATGACAAAATTTGGCACTCTGTAAAACTGTGGTCTTGATCAAATTTACTTTTGGCATCAGTAAGTGTCTTTCTCTGGCAGTGCACACCTGTAGTGAAAGCTGCAGGTAAACTTGTGATGGAAGGGAACAGAACCCAGGTAATCTCAGACTTACCTGCATAACCTTCTCAGTTTACAGCTTTGATACATTCATTAAAATGACGTCATAGTGATACAGATTCCAAAGTGTACTAAATGATCAACAATACTTAAATTAATGACACAAAATTTGTCAGTATCTTTGTGTATTTTTCATGTGTTAACACTACAGTAAAAGTGAATCCAGAATTTTAACTTTAAAATGATTGTGTGCATGTGTGCTGCACTTACACAGGTTGTTCCAGAAAGCCAGGTGTCCCTCTGTGAAAGTGAGAAAAATACTTCATCCTACATATTATCTGCTCCAGCTGCACCTGCACAAGTAAGAGTATGTGTGTTGGAAATCAGAAATGTAGTAGTTAGGTTATTTATCATTTTGCACAACAATGAAACAAAAGAGTTTAATTTGAATTAATTCTAAACTTGACTAATCAGTTAACTGAAATCAGTTGGGGAAGCTAACAGTTGTAGTGTTATTATACATAACCTGGCTGAAGCTCGGCATTATGTAGAGAGGGAAACACCACATCCTTTCCAATGAAATGTTAAACTCATTGAAAGACTATATGATAAGTTAGGAACTATTACTACTACTGGTATGACCTGCAGAAAACCCAAAAACTGGACACGTTGATATCAAAGGCAGCTTTTCAAGCTGGGATCACAGAACGTTTTAAAGATACCTGCTGCTGTCACTTAGACTGACACCTCATTTTTTATGGCTGCTCTTCTGATCTTGTGTTTATGAAATTGCTTTTGTGTGTGTGTGTGTTCATGATTTTGTAAATGTAACTTTTTACTATTTTTAAAATGTTTCTAATTCATGTTATTTTAAATTGTTTTTATATTGTAGCCCTTTTCCTTTCTCCCTCAAAAGACATTGTCTTTTGCCAGGCCACAGTTGTAAATAAGAAATTTGTTCTTAATCTGTTTTGCCTGGTTAAATAAAGGTATTATTATAACTATAACATTAACCCCTTTTAAATGAATAATACCTTTAATAATCTGAAGCATAGACAAAAAAAAAGATTTTACAATCATTTATTTTATATAAAAAGACTAAGATGATACACGGAGAATGTAACAGTGCTGAATGATGAGGTAGATTCATTTAAATTATAATACACTCTTAAACGTGATGAGAAATGTTTAAGGAGGTGTAATTATGAGTTTAAAAGTCTGAGTCTGTTTTGATGAGACTAGAGGGAGTTTAGTTTAGTTCAGATGCTGAGTTAGTTATCAGGGGAAATTTGGATGAGTTAATTTTGGTCATTAGCTTTATCAAGGAAGCCTCTCATCAGGTTGTAGAATTCTTACTGTGAGCAGACGCTCCGTGGATCGGGTCCGCGTTGATGGACTCGACGTTTGGAGGTGGATGTCCCCCTGATGGAGTAAGGTGAAGGTTCTTGGGGCTGGGCTGCCTGGGACTGCTGGTCCGTCCGAGATACGTCGTCACTGAAAGAACCACCCCTGGCATGCTGGAGGCAGGGTAGTTATCATCCCCGTAGTGGTGCAGAGAGAGAGAGACTGACGGTTGTCTGGGAGAAAGCTGAGATCAACCCGTGAGGCTGTTTACCCACTCGGACAAGGCCGCATCTCTCTAGTTCAGCTCGAGGCTCAGAAGCAAGGCTTGAAATTTGACTGACGTGTACAGGAACTGAAGATTAGTTTTGAGAACTCGGTTATCTTAAGATAGCCAATTAGAATGAAAGAAGTGTCTTAATGGGCCAATGAGGGTGAATATGTGTCAGGGTTTACCAAGTAAACATGACTCAGTCTTTTAAAATCCTTATGAAATATAATAAAGTAACCAGTGGTTCATCAATAAATGATTAATGAAATATTTTACCTTTAAGTAATAAACATTATTTTAACCTTAGCAGAGTAGAAGATGTGTAAATAATATGACTTAAAGCGGCTCTCTGGAGCATTTTTCTCTGTATCAAAGTTTTCTAAATGTTTTAAATGATATTTCAGGTCTAAACTATGATCTATGGGTTGAGTTCCACAACATCTGTCATTCTGATGAAGACCCTCCTTCCTCCTAGAGACCCCTTTCCATTATTTCTTGCCGCCGACATTTTTCAGCCAATGAAATTCAAATTTCTGCATTCTCTCAACATGCACGCGCATCGACCAAACTGTACCAGTAGGGGGCGCTGTCGTACAGGCCGTGTGTACCGTGTGTTTCTCTGCCGTCTCAGCCGTTCACTGAGGACTCAGTGGCTCATTTCTACTAAAAACCTACCCATTCTCCAGCTAAAGATGGATTTATTTTAATTTTTAAACCTTTCACCTCACAGAATGGCAAGGTTTGACAGGATTATGCGTTTATTTTGGTCAGAAAGTTCATCCAGGGCCGAGTCAAGTTCAGCTTCAGAGTCCAGCAGCAGTTCTCTGCTAACAGAGCTAATATCAGAAGCAGCAGGGACAGAGAGGGCTCATCAGACCCTCGCAGTATTGTTGGAATAAGATTGTGAACTGTGAGTGATTAAACCCTACACACTGAGCTGTACAGCTCATGTCCGAAGTATATGTGCCGCGTGCACGCGCGCACACGCGACCGAACGCGCGTGTCGAGATGTTTTGAGGAGGAGCCTTTGGACGCTAGATTCAAAAACTGCTCTCCTGATGAAATCCTCCGGAGTGCTGCTTTAAGGATTATGGAGAAATATGAGGAGAGATTTAACATAACACTGTGAGTGAACGGCCTTGAGTGTTCACACGGTGAAGAGAATGTCCTGTAAACAAAATGATTACAGTTTGAATATCAGTCTGTGGTTACAAGGAAAGAGACATCTTTTAAGATTGTTTTATTATTAAGCTAGTGTCCAGTGGAATGGCAGCTAACCCTTCAGCTGATTGTAGGCGCCTTCATGTCCTTTATCTGTGGAAGCTGTTGAAATGTTTTGAGTTATGGGATGGAGAGAGTTAACACACGGATGACAGCGTCAATATGACCCAGATTACTAGTCAGAACAGTAAAGAAGTTTGTGTGGAATGAAAAGGGTCAAAGGTCAGCGACCCTTGATGATCCGTAACGCTACACAGTAAACAACCAACAACTTTAATTTGTAGCAATTATTCTCTTAAACTGACATTAGTGCTATTAGTGTTAGTAAAATAATTGACACAGGAGAAACTGTACATCTGTCAACAACCTAATATATTCTTTAAGAAATCCTAACTCTTTAGATCAGTGGTAACCCATTTTTTCCAAGCCAAGATAACTTTACATGCTTGAATGAAAGCCATGTTCCACCACTTAAAATTGCAAGAGATAAAAACCTAATAATTCTTAAATGCTGAATAATTTTGCCTATTTTGTTAACATATGGTCCATTCTAACAGCTTTAATTCAGATTAGTATTTGTTTGTTAGGCCAGAGTATGGTAATTGAAATATGACATAACAGTTTCTCAAAATCCACCAAAAGACAGAATATAGCAATAATATGCCGCATGAAAACAAAACTCAGAAATCACACTCAGGATTTTACACACAAACTATACTATTGTGCCTCAATATTGAGTTAAAATCAATGTGATGCTGTTAGTTGACATCATCAGCTAGAACTCTGTAGGTGGACACACTCAATCTAACAATCAGAAAGGTGTGTGCCAGTGAGTCCTGTCCTTTGCTTTGCATATGGAGCCCACACAAACATCTGCATACATTCTGATTTCAGATGATAACCCCTGCCAAAATCAGGATCTCGGAGTCCACAGTCTGTATTAGCAGCAGTGAAAGAGGAACTGTTCTTAGTATCAGTTCTCTTGGTCTAAAGCCATCAAGTACCGGTAAGTAACTCTAGAAAGTGTCTTGTTGTATCGCCATGTGCTCTCATATATACTGTAGATGTGTTCTTCGACTCTTAACAAAACCAAAACATTTAAAAAACATTGTGTTTATGTTCTTGATTTAGTTAAAATGTATTACCATAAATAACAGTAATGCATGATTTTGTTTTGCTTCACTAAATATTCTGACTATAAAAAGGCATGTAGATTCACATTTGATCCATAGCATTTTCCTTTTTTTCTCTTTGTAAACAGCCAAGGACAAAGACAGGAGCTTAATGGAGAAGGTTTGTTCACGTGACACAAATGTTAAGACCTGCTGCTATTACACAACATCAGGCAACAAATATTTAGTTGGCATGAAAGAACAGGTTAGTCACTAAACATGCTCCATGTAAAATGATACACAGTTGGTACAAATGTTCAAAATATGTGATCCTAATGGCACTGGATAGCAAATCAAAAGTCTGACATCTTTACATGAAAAATCTTATCGTTTTAGCTTTAGTTAATTTAATTTTATTCTTCTTGGTATCTATCAGAGTGAAACGCCTCTACAGAGAAGTCTCCAAACCAACAACCACACACAAAAAGAATACAAACACTACAGTTATTTAATAATAGTATTGTAACTACAATTTTTTTTTCATTATTTTTACATCAGGCAGTTCATTATTATTAGATTTCTTTTTACTTTTAAATCCTCATTTAAGGTAAGTCCGAAAAGCCCAGGTCCAGATCATATCTCATGAATATTGCTGCAACACAGCCCTCTGAATGAGTATTGTCAGTATATAGGCTGGACTCTTCCTAACAAAACATCAGCTCAGAGAGGTGAGTGTTGAAGTTAACTTAGGCTGCTGAGGGCTATGGTCGCATTTGTAGCATTTATGTGACCCAATCCTCTCCTAATAAACATTTACTACATGCTCATATTTACTGTTCTCATTACCCTCAGATCCCTCCATCGCAGATAGTTTATTGCCTGGATTATGATGTTCAAAAAAGAGTTTGTAAATTATTAATGTCATTTCTTCATTAACTCAGTTCCATTTGTTGTATTTTATTGTCTTATAGAAGTTGCAAGTGGCAGAAGCAAACCAAGAGGGCGTAACTGCACAGGAAGAAGAAAAGTCTCAGGGTATTCTGTTTAAGTGTCTCTGACTTGGGTATAGTCCCCAAACACACAGTTCATTAGTTTTTTCAGTCTGTCATAGCTCTGTCTTAACTTTTATACTTGCAGAGAATTACTTTGTACCTGACACACAACCCAGAGCGAGACCTAACCTGTAAGTCAAGTGTTTAACCTACTCTCTGTTTCCAAATCTTGTATTATTCTTATTGTCTGTGTTCTGTTAATGTAGCATACTGTTTATTTATGTGTACATTTGCGACAGTACATTTAAATCAATCTATTTAAATTACAGATCTTCTGGTTGGAACAAATTGTCTATTTCTGAGATGCTGATGTTGCCAACGCAGAAAATCGAATCTTTGTCAAGATCTGGTAAACAAACAGAATTTCAAATCCTTCCAGTAGGTCGTTTGTCTGTGAAGTTTTGTGGCCTTTTTAATTGTCTTTTCATTTCTCTTAAGAACGTCATTCAAGTGACTTGGGAAAGTTGGATCGTTGCCCATCCTCTGCACAGAAATGGTCCATTTCTGACTCAAACCTTGTTCTCCAAAAGCAGCTTCATAGTGAACTCACTCAGCGCTTGCAGCAGGTTCTCAATGAGAGAAAGAAAGACTCTCACTGTGAGGAGGCAGCTGCACTCCAGACTAAAACATCTGGTTCCAGAGGGAACTCAAACGACAGAAGCTCTGGAAACGCATGTGGTTCTTCATTGTGCAGTAATGTTCAGAGAAACAACCATGCCAAAGAAGAGAGAGAAGGCCAGATGATGCTGGAGGCAGACACTGTTCAAAAAGAAACTGCAGTGAAGACGTCTGCAGCAAAAAAAATGCGAAACAGAGAAGAATCCAAGGCTGAAGATGAAACTAAGATGGCCCCTTCAGACAAAAAAACAGTAGGAATTCTGTAGATTTAGTTCAGCTTGAATAGCTTTTTAATGTTATTGATTATATTTCTCTGTTAGATGTTAGTCTTACTCTTTCTATCTCCATTCAGAAAGATGAAGCAGTTGCAGCCAACATGATGAAGCTCATCTCTAGTCGTTATAAAATGAACACCCAATCCACTGCAAAATACATCGCAGAAAACATTAATCCTAGCTGGAATCCTCCTCTTATCAACAGGTATACACACAACTAGGGCCAGAGTGTTCATTCTAGAGTAGGAAATCAAAAAATGCACATTATTAATAGCAGAAAAGTGCCATGTATTGACTCGTATTTTTGTAATAGAACAATCTTCAACATGAACATGTATGCTTCCAAAGTAAGTTCTTAATGGACAAACTTGAATAACACTGAATACTGTGCTGTTTTGCCTAATTGTTTTACTGAAGATGACATTTAATTTTAATTATAGAAAGAAGTACCAAAAGCTGTGAGCCCAAAGAAATCCCTTAACAAAACAAACTCTGCCAAGCAAAGGTAACACCAGTCCTAAAGTACTTTAAATCAGTTAAACTTAAGATAATAGATTGCAAAGTCGGTCAAAGTTTTTTAAATGCATTTTTCTGTTGTGCAGAAAAGACATCTTTGCATTCACCACTGATTCACCTTTCCAGATTGGGGTAAATATTTCTGCTGCTTGATTTTTATTGCATTTGCATACTTAAACTACCACTGTGGTTCTTTAACTATCTTTTATCACACTTTAGAGAGAGAACAAAACTTTTGACACATCAAATAGGTAAGTCAGTGGATAACAGAGTGGAAGGAGTATTTGTCAGAGAATACTTCTATTATTTTGATTTAAAATATATGCAAATTTATATTTCTTGTGTTGTTTGACAGTGGTATCCACAGCTCTCCCATACATATCAGCACAAACAAGAAAACACAACCTAAACAAGTGCCAAAGGTATGCTACCGTTGTACTACATTGTTGTTTAAAAGCAACACAAAAAGTTAATTTGCATATTCTTTGGTCTTTCTGTCTGTGATAGCATGTTTGTTTATTACTTACTTGTGTGCCCATGTTAAAAGGTACATTTAATTGTTGTCTGTTTACATGTTGCAGAACAAGCGACATGTGAAAAAGCATCTGTTTAGTGACACAGACACAGACAACGCCCCAACAGAGGTCAGCTGGTTGAGAGAATCAGCCAGAAGGTCCAAACCTCAAGTTGCTAAATATCCCAAACAAGCGCTCATCAAACCCAAAGCTGCCTTTCCTCAGACTCCACGTAGGTCTACTAAAACCACATTCAGGTTCAAAATTTCTAATTAATCATATTAAAGCAAAATGGTATTAAACAGTAATCCTGTTACAAAAATGTTTTTTATATTTAGATGCAGACAGATCCCCAGATTTCCTTCCACCTGCTCAGAAAACTACAAAAGGCAACAATAATAATAAGAAGCCGAATAAGGTAAGTTTTATTGTGAATAATGTTTGTACATCAGTGAAGCACAGTTTCATTTAGCCACAGGGTGTCGCTGTTGTTTAAGAATTGAGTTTTATTTTAAAAGGCACAGGATCCACCAAAGATGGTAAAAAATGCAGCTATCAGACCACGCGCAGCTGGCAGGAGGCCCAGACAAGCAGCAGCCACCTCTACCAAAAACTACCAGGAGCTAGATACCGATGACTGCCAGTCTGAAACAGAAATGCCTAGTGCACCCAAGGCAAGACTTGTTTCTATTCATTATGGTTTTATTAATCTCCCTTAGAACAGAAAGTTAGTTATGCATCACCTCAGAAGTGTAGCTTATAAAAATGTTCTTTTCTGATTTCTGTTTTTCAAACAGTGTCTGTTACTGAAGTGTAAAGTCTACAGATAATTAGTTATTTTACAAATTGATGTATAAAAACTCAGTTTTGGCTCTTTCTGAGTTTTAGATCAAACCTAGCAGACATAATGGCTTCAAACAATAAGCTCCAAAATGTTATTAAACATTCTAGCTATTTCTTAATAACATAACATTAAAAAAATAACAAATAATGTTAATAATCCATATGACTTAATTCTCATGACCACATGCTAAATATTTAACACAAGATTTTGTTCAAATATGGAAAGATATTTTTAAATAATAAGCACAATTTATTTTTTTGGGTCTGTTTGCTTTTTCAAAATTGTACTTTTCTACTGATAATCTCAAGAAGATGGAGAAAGTTCAAGACACTGCTCAAACCAAGAAGAAAACGACCGCCAGAAAACAACCAACCAGAAATCTACAAAGGTCAAAGCTACAGCTGGAGTCTGCATCAGAGATGCCACCTAACACCAGGGTAGAGGTCACAGACTTATTTATGAATTTACTTTAAGTTACTTTTGTACATACCAGAAAAAAAAATCTGTCTAAATACCCACAACTTCATTTTCAGCTGTGTTCATGTCTTAATCTTGCATATTTGATATTCTTCCTGCAAATATTTTGTAGGAATGATAGCTCAAATTTACTATATATACATGTATATTTTCACTTTTGATCTTATTACTTAGACACGTTATGGAGGGCTGCTGGAAAACCGTGAGAAGATCGATTCAGAAGATTTAGAAGTTAAAATGAAAGACGTCTACGAGTCTGAAGTGAGCTACATAAGACAAGACAGCAGCAACTGGAAAGATTTAAAGAAGCAGTCTGACCCTGAGGTGGGAGTTTAGTCTTCTGTCAAGGACATTCATACTTTTGATAAAACATGAGACTTGGTGAATAAAGTTTATTAGTTGATTATATATGATATGCTGTGGTCTTATTGATGAAATTCAGATTTTAAACACTTCAAAACCCTTCTAAAGGCCAATTCATTCTCCACGAGAAGAAAGAACTTTGTTCTCGCAGACCCAGTTTGGCAGCGGTAACGGCTTGTTCTTGTACACATCAGCTGAGACTAACTTTATTCTGCAGGATGTCCGATAACAACTGCTGTGATTGGTCAGAAAGGGAGAATGAGCGTGGTTAGTACAGTTAGCGGTTGATGTAACTTTTTCTCTGGCGCCTGCTGTGCTGCTTTGCGCGGATGGACCTGCACGACGGACCTGGGTAGGCAAACGGGTCTGGATCAACCCATGCTGGTCCGCCGCTGATCCAGGACCAGCGCGGGCCGCAACGGTTTTTGCCATATGCCTCCTCAGGTCTGCGCTGGTCTGGGACCAGCAAGGACGGATCGTTTTAATCTGCACACTCCCCCTCCCCTCCACATACACACACACCTGATATGTACACCTGTTTGACACATCACTGAAGGAGTTCGGCAGCTGAGATCTCGAGGAGTATGAATGATCCCTGCCAAAACTAACTTTTTTCTTGTTCTTGGGGCTCCCCAGAGAAAACAAAGTTCTTTCTTCTTGTGGAGTTTGAATTGGCCTTAACAGTTATTGACATGACCATGCATATCCATGCTTTGCTTGATGAGTTCAGTATTTATTTGTCACCACAGAGAGTCAAGCGTTTCTTTTTTAACCCCAGCAGGTTAGACCTGGAAATGCTTGTCACGAAACTTTGAAGCCAAATAAGAAAAATGTCATCCATGCCCAAGAACAGATGAGTGCTTTGAAGGATCCCGTGGCTTCCTGCCAGACCTCTCTCTGTCCATCCCCTCCTTTCATCGAGGAAATGAGATGTAAGATTTTTTGGAAAGCTACTCTCCAACGTCAAAGTTAGATTACAGTCATTTGACACCTTTGACATCAGCTAGTGTTTGTTAAATATTTCAAGTTTGATCGAGTGAATTCACTTCATCACATTTATTACCTAATAGCCTTTTAATCACTTGGTAGGAAGAATTATTTCATATTAATCAAATTCTAATTGTAAAAATATTACATTATAGTTTAAATTCAGTGCCACTGTGTGTATTAGAATATGTGCTTCGAGTGTGCATGAATAATGGATCATCTGTGAAGTGCTTTGGGTGCCTTGAAAAGTGCTCTATAAATCTAATCCATCCATTATCTATTGCACGGGATGTATTTTTCTCTAGTATGAGATAGTAAACTCCTCTTCATCGTTGCAAATTCCTAACAGTAAATCATTATGTAGAAATGGTCTATATATTGACCTTCAACATTTTGTCCAACTTCTGAAGCCAGCTGTTTCAACATCTGTGTTTATTTTGGACCCTCACAGCTGCTGAGAGGTCAGCCCCAACCTTGGATTTGACCTGCTCCACTGTCCTCACCCTGCGGGGATCCCCACTCCCTGCCTCCCCCAAGCCTCCCTGCCAGGAAACCCCCTCACCAATCCCGCTGCTACCCAAACTGCACTCGACAGTCAGCAGTAAAGGAAAATGCAAACCCTCATCTTTCTACAACGTGGAGAAGAACCACAGCTCATCCAAGACCAAGTTCATCCAGTCCATCCCCTCCCCTGCACCCAGTCCTCCTGCCGGGCCTAGTGCAGCAGAGGTACATCACTTTGTTGACATCTTAGGAAACATTGCAATAAAACAGTTGTTAGAACAGTGTAAAATTAAGTCAGTAAATAGAACTATAGTAATATAATGGAAGAATTGTCACATAAACCTGGGCTGTTTTAGCTTGATTTTTATCTCATTTGTCATGTGGGACTTGAAGCATTATCATAACATTATGTAACAGCTCCACTCTGAGTCTGGAACTTAGCATCCCGGAGTGATTCACATACCTTTACTCCACGTGCGAGCCATACACGTCACTTAACAGTCAGGTGAGAATTACTGGAATAAAACAAATGTGGGTGTGAATCATTAGATGACCAAACACCTACATACCAGTAAACAAGAGTTCATGGAAGTTGTTTAGGTCTGAACATGATTGACTAAAATTCCCAGACTAACTGAGAAAATGTAGTCAAAGAGAGTACTTTACTCTTAGAACCTCCTCTTAATATTTAAAGTACTTTGCAAGAAGCTTTCATTTTAATAAATGACAATTTCTTGAGCCCTGAACTGTTGGACCAAACATACGATCACCATGCCCAAACTAAAGAATGCATAATGAATGACAAATTTGAGAAGTTCCCAATAACAATCCCAACATGTAATTTGAGGTAAATATTCTGGTATTAGACACAATATTCTGAAAATTTGAGCAGAATGATTGAAGTGACTGATTTATCCAGAATTAGAACACAGCACTGCAGCACTTCGTATGTGCTTCTTAATGCACTGCAGAATATGTCCTCACCATTAACTGTCACTAATCCATGGCAGATGGGATTAGATTACCATGAAATGAGTTGCTATATTTTTTCACCTTTTCTCCCTCTAATGGTTTGTGTCCAGATGTGTGCAGTCCAGCAGCATGTGTCCTCAGTACTTCAGTCGCCTTTATCTTTATCCAATCAGCCCCTGATGACATCCTCTCTTCTTGTGCTGGACAAACCACCTGCAGCCTCTCCTCCTCTGTCCCCGTTACCTGAAGACACTGTTAGCCAAGGCTGCCACCTTAACTTCAGCAAAGTGTCTTCTGCATCCCTGAGTTTTTCAAGCCAGTCATCTCATAAGTCATCATTACTGAGAACATTTAAGGACCGTTCTACTGCTGCCAAGATCAAGTCTTCTAAATTAGAGGTTTGATCTTATTCCTTTCTTCATTTAAGTTGGATGGTTAGAAACACTGAATAAGATCATCACCGATTATTATGATATCCAAGTGTGGTCATGAAACCAATAACAAGTACAATTTCCTCCTGACAGAAAACACCAGTTATAGACGGAGAAACAGAACTCTCACAGTCTTTTGTCTCGGGTAAAATATTTGTTTCTTCATTTCTTGTTCTTTTTTGGTTATAGACTTCTTAGTGGTTTGAATCTGGGGTCATATTTGGGTCCTGTCCAGGATAAACCGACAGTTATTTCTCAGGAAATTGTTTTGATGAGCACAAATTTATCCAAAGAGGACCAATCACTGTTAAGTTTTAAATTAATTACTTGATGAGAAAAAGCTGTGTAATGTGTGATTATATTTTTTCCCCAGGACCCAGTCGTAAGCGGTATGTCTCGTCGGCGAGTACTTCTGACGAAGATGAGAGGGAAGAAAATAAGAAAAGCAAGATTAGAGGACAGCGTTCTCCTCGAATGAAGCCCAGGAAACTATTTAAGTCCTGTAAGACATGATACTTGTGTTTAGACTCACAGGAAATAGAGCTTTTCTTTATAGAAAACACATAAAGGAACAAAAAAACAGATCATTGACACACTGAATATTCTGTCATTGTTAGTTTTTTACATCATAGGAAATGTGTATCATTTTTTTCCACAAATTTGACTTAAGTTTAACTGAATCCATAGAACATGTTGAGGTAACTAAACCATGATGGGGTAACTAAAAACAACTATTTTCTCAACAACCAGACCTTGTCCAAGCACATACCTTAGCTAAAAGATAAAACTTTGAAAATTAAGAAGATTTTAGGAAAATAGATTTGTAATAGGATTGTTTGGATCAGTTTTCACAATGAAAATGTGTAGTTGTCTAACTATAGATCAGAATATAAAAGTATTCTAAATGCAAATAAAATCAAAGATTTTTTATGCACAGTTGCTGAGGTGTCTACTCAGGATGAGCTGAGCCACATAAATTCCAGTAACTGGGAGGCAGAAGTGGTGGATGGAGACGTGGACATGGATGAAGACTTGAGGTCACCACAGACTGGTTTAAACACAAGTAATATTTGTCACCAGTGGAGCGCTCAGCTGAAAAACAAGTTCAAGGTTTGACTTACACTTATAGTTGTATTATATATATAATTATATACACTGCAGAATGAAACAAGTTGTAGCATGGTTTGTTGTGTCAGTGCTGTTTTTAAAGCCAGGTAAAATAAACTAGTGTCATGTGTGGTTAACAAAATGAGTGAATAACTTATGGAATTGCCTCTGTTAAACCGCTGTGTGATAAATGTTTTCAGAACCATTGTAAAATGATGGAGAGCTACAACAAACAGTCCTGGAAGACCGTCCAGCAACATGTCTCCTCCATTAGTTTGCAGCTCTCTAAGTTCAGGTCAGTTAGGAGTTTATTGTGTGAACAAACCAAAAAACAAATGTTTCTATTAGACAGTTTTATTGCCAATTTAAGATTGTATGTGCAAATTAGAATTTGTTGCTATCAAACTTGGACAACCAGCACCGTAGCTCCCCATACGCACATCACGCACTGTGAGTAGGCCAGTAATCATAATAATAACGAATTGTTTAAAATAAATAAGTGTAAAGAGAGGCCACCAACCCGTCAATCTCTGTGTTTCAAAGGATTCATGAATATTAACGAGTGTTGGTGCTTTCAGATAGGAGGCAGTGGAAAGTGCGCTCCGCATCCAAAGTGCGTTTGTTGCTCAGTGGCTGCTGCGCCAAACTAAACGAGGCAGCGCACCACCGAACTTGCCGTCTGCACGCGCTGCACCCGAGTTAAGATGTCAACTTGGCCAGTGACGAATCTTCCATACATCCAGCCACACGTGAACACACTGCTGTATCAGTGAGGCCAGGGCTTCCTGATGGTTGCGTTACGCACAGAGATCAGTGGCCAAGCTGGAGCGTTTGCGCTCTGTGCGTCCTGCTCTGTGTATTTGGCTCGTTTTTGGCTCAACACTCAACACACATGCTAGATGCAGCATTGCTGCACTGAGCTAAAGCTCACCTTGATTTAGCTGGTTTTATACAGTTTAGATGAAACACTGTTCAGTCTGGTTACTGGTTTTTTCCCTATTGTGCACTTGTTAGTGGAAACAATGTGAACTATTTCACCTGGTTAGTTAACTAGAGCCAAATCCAAAACCACAAATAATTTGCGCTTAGGGCACCCAAATGGCTAGCAACAGCCCTGTGGACAACTGCTTGTGTTTGTCAATTAAAGTGCCCATGACATCGGTTTCCATGTTTTCTGACTTATCTATCATGTTGCAACGTTGAGCTCTCACCTTAAACCTGCCAGAAAGAGCAAAAAACGGCATCCATCTGTCTCCTAGTACAGCCAGTGAGAAGCTCTTCCAGATTTCAGACCCAGGTTTCAAACAGTTTTTTTCACTCCAGCCCGCTATGAGGTCATAGTGATCCGGACTTGCTTATATGGTAAATTCTCCTCCCACATGCACGTTCACGACAACTGGAGTGAGGCAGTGCCGCCGCCATTGCCCATAGACCATGTAGTGTTTAGTTTCAGTTTCGTTTCTCTTTCACGCGACGGCACTGCCCCCTGCTGCAGCAGAAGTGTCAGGCTGCCAAATAAGGAGAAACCCAGCAGAACCGGAAGGCGGCGCATTCTTCTGATCTCTGAGTTGCTCGTTAGGAAATAATTACAGCGTATTTTGAGTTATAATGGTGCAACGCTAATCTAGAGGCATCAAAGATTACACCTGTTTAATATAAAGCGATTTAAATATGGAGTCACAGGCACTTTAAATTAGTTATAAAATGATGTTTTTTGTAAGTAGGTGCATGTTTTTATGCTCCGAATGTACAACATTCTGGTGTTTCATTTTAAATATATTTTACTGGTTAATGGTATCTTCTCTACACAGAACTCAGAAGCTCAAACTTGTTCAGAAGGATCTTTTGGATGAGATCCACAATATGGAGCAGGATGACGACATGCTGAAAATCATGGAGAAAAACCTGACTGTGAGTTCTTCAAACTTTTTTCCACTCCTACTAAGAAACACATTGAGGCAAAGATATAGAAAATGACATAATGAAATACTATATACAACACAAAGTTAGATAAGAGGTTTTTTTTTTTTTTTGCATATTGTGGATTTGACCAGTATCTGCTCATTTGGTACCCTTCTGTTTTGCAGGTACACTGGAAAAAGCAGATGACTGCTTTTCATTCTTACCAGAAGCAGGAAATCAAAAGGTGAGTTTGTGTGAAAGAGGGAGTTGTTAGTTGCTTTGGCATATGTCTGATCAGTGATATTCCCACAAGCCTAAACCCAAATACTCTTAAAACGTTGAGTAACATGCTTATTTATCTTGTAGAGCATGGATTAAAAGGTTAGACTGAAAAATGATTTCCCCCTCAGGATTATAATCAGAAACTAAATATGTTACTCCAAAGCACAAGCTATTTTTTGAGAGATGTAGTCATTTCTTTCTATACCTAATGTGAGTTAACAGATGCCTGACAGAAACCATTTTAAAATATAAATCACCCAGTTTTAGCAACATGCCTCATATGCCTCTAGCTCTACATGCTTTCATTTGCATGGACAATATAATGTTCTTTTTGTGCCTTCACTTGACATGAAATTCAAACAAAAAAGACTAATTTTAGTGCAAGCAAGCATCATATACTCAATAATATTTTACTGGCATGTTGGTTTAAATTAAGATATTTGTAGGTGACCCAGAAATCGATTTCTACATCAGTCCTTTTTAGTAAAAGCTGCAACCTATATTTCATGTTTTTTCCCCATGTTCCTCTAATATGTAGCGTATTTGCTATTTTTGTCTGCCTTTTCTGAGCTTTGTTGGCTCTTTCTCAGTTGATTGTGTGACTGTCTGCCTCTTCCCCCTCAGAAATGAAACCTTGAGGGGAACACTCCAGATTAATGCATGTCAGAGCTTAGAGTCTGAGGAGGAGATCGTCACATCAGAGGTGAGATTTTAACTCACAGCTAAAATGTGCTTAACTCTTTAGCTCTAGCTTTAGTGTGACTAATTGTGTAAATTCTTATTTTTGCTGTGGAGAATTAATATCTTCTTTTTTATATACAATAAAATGTCAACATCTGTCAAGCTGTCAAGTCAGATTTGTTTTTTTAAATATTCCTCTCAGCTATTCTCCCTAAATGTATTTTCCTAACCATCATGCTCTGCCTGCTGCCTTCAGATGGACCTGATGAGGAAAGAGTTGAAGTCAGTTCAGGAAAGACTCCTCACAGAGATGGTGAGTAGTTTTCATGTTGCGTCCTTTGCTGTCAGCACAAAAACACCTCTTTAAAAGCTCACACTCGACATCCAGTCCTGAAAGTGTGTATCAGTCTTGTAAATATATTTTCCTGAATGTTTTTATGCTTGTGCACTGTTTGTAGCTCGAGGGTGAGATCCAGAGTGTGAAGAAAGGACTGCATGCATTGTTTTTCCCCTGATGGAACCAGGTTGAGCACAATTCTGCCAGAGGTCTCTCCATAAGGAACCGGGATGTTTACATCAGAATGTGATGCACATTTCACTTTGTAGGTTCAGTTGTTCTCATTTCAAGTCACTGTTTTCATGTAGCGTTTTTCCCTTTTCTTCGGGTTCTTTCATTTTATGCAGATGTACCCAGTAGTTTCTAAGCTGGATTTGTTCCTCATGTATGCTTAGTTTTTATTTTTAAACTAGTTAGCTGATAACATTTCTGAGCTAACATTTTTGATGTTAGTAATTAGCTAACATTGACTTCTTTGTGAATTTTGACATTTTAATATATATCTAATTTATTCTTAGAGGTTAGTTGAGTCATTAAATTTGCCTTCCAAACATTGAACATTTTAAATGTACCTGTTACTTTAAAATATTTGTCCAGCTTCAGGACATTTTAATATATATCTGATTTATTCTTAGAGGTTAGTTGAGTCATTAAAGTTGCCTTCCAAACATTGAACATTTAAATGTATCTGTTACTTTAAAATACTTGTCCAGCTTCATTCCTAACTGCAAATAAAATGGTTTAAAAATAAACACATCAGCCATTCTTAAAAAAGATGTATTTTGAAGACAATTCTGAAGTAGTGCTTACAAAGGTATTTCTCTTTTCAGTGAAGACATTGACGGTCCCATTCTGATTGACGTACTGTATATACAGTTAATATCAAACTCCTCCTCCACCTTACCTCCCCAGACTTCACAGTCTGTACACAGTCCAGGTGACACATTATTCATCAGTCAACAAAAAGTGAAGCTGGTCACATGCACTACTTCTTCCCACTACACGGATTCACACCGCTTTGTCAAAGTAGTCAATGAATTAGTACAAAAAAAAGACAAAGATTGTTTTTCCTCTGCTCTTGTCCTGAGAGTCAGAGGCTCCACCCAAGTCTCTTCCACCTGCCAGCTTTCACTTTGCATCCAGGAGTCTCCAGGACACACTGCTGCAAACATCGCCATCATCGTTTCTCCTACACCCGTTTCTTCATACTGATAATATGAGGGCGCTGGAAGAAAGTTAAAGACACGCTGAAGACAAAGAGGCTCCAGGCTCTTCGATCTGTCACCGCTAAGCAGCGTCAAGCAGCGTCAGGAAATTTCTAGGCTCAGCATTTCTTCACAGAAGAAACTCAGCTTTCATGGTCGGTGGAACCTGGAGAGATACACAGCAAAAAATTGTGAGACTGGAGGTGCTTTGACATTAAATCTAGCTAATGCAGTCATTAATCAGGAGCTATTTTTAACAGCTTCATGCACCGAGAAGCTAGAAACGTACTCTCCTGTCCTCTCTCTGGGTCACTAGTACACGTCACAAAGGCCCTCGCTTTCCCAACACTCAGCCAAGGACATTGTGCCATTTCATCATTTCTCTGCTTGATCTCGTGAGCTCTCCAAGGGGAAACTTCCCCCTCCCCATTTTAGAAGCACGCCCTCTATCTTTAGCTTTCTCGTGCTCTATGGATGAGCAGGGAGAGCTAAATTTAGACCGCCGCAACCCAGAATAGAGCACGCATGCATTTCTAAACACCACAGACAGACATACGCTTCAGAATACTAACCTGGTTAAGTGTTTGCTCGAGGCGTGCACTTCCATCTCGGTGCTCTTGAACTCGTTCAGCTCTTTTCGGATTGCAGCCTGTGGGGAGGAATGAAAAAAAAAACATCAGTGAGTCTCTAATGCATTCAGAACCACCAAGGTTCAGCAGCCAGTGAACATCAATGTGACAGCAGGAGAAAGACAAAATATAATCAGCCTAAAAAATTTAAAGAGAACAGAGGATTTGGGGAGATAAGCTGATAACAGCATCATTTAGGGCTGATAGTCCAGAGTGATCGCTCATAGAGTCTGGAATTTTGGTAATCTCTGACCTAAATAGTAAACTTGCGTTGGCGCTAGGTTTGAAAAAAATTGTGCAGAAGGAGGTCACTGTGGGACTCATTTATCTACACACCTTGTCTGCAGCTGAGAGGCGAGTCCAGGGCTTGTCTGCTCTCCTGTCATAGTCCTGAGCTTTGGCCACCTCCACATAGTCGCTGAAGCGGATTAAAATCTTTCTCTCTCGGAGCTCATCTACTGTTGGCCGCTGATTGAGCTGAAAAAGGCAAGAAATGAATAAAAAAAATGATAGTTTTCTGTTGTTAAAGTTGAAATCACCTGTCTGAATGCCCAAAGTCACAGTCAGGGTTTTACCTTTCTGTTCAGCCGCTGTTTTATCTCTCTTCTCTCCTCTTGCTCTGTCTGATCATTTCTTTCTGCAAGAGGAAAAAAAATCTGCTTAGAAAATTATACAATAAAAAATTAAAATTGACAAATTTAAACACTCCTTTTGCTTTAAGCATATTATCACAGTCATTCCCGTCTATTTGAATAAGTAGTAGTATATACTAGTAGCTATAAGTCGCTACAGGTGAATAAACGCAGATTGTGAACTCACGTTTTAAAATGTTCCGACTCTCCAGCTCCTCCACATTCGGTCTCTGGCTCAGCCTCCTGCGGAGAAACACCAAAACCACGTTCTGAACCATGTTCTCTTTCTGCGTCAGTCCTTTCCTCCACACTTTGTTTTTAAACCGGCTGTAGTTTCTTCACTGTGCGCGTTCTCGAGAGGAAGCCCCTATGTTTCCATCTCGCATCCAAACCGCGGCTGTGATGTTTCGGCGGAGGCGCTCCCCACATTTGGAACAGCCAAAGACGCGCTAATTGTCCCGCTTGCTTCAGGATTCTCCACCAGGTTACTAGCCGAGCAGCATCCGAGCTGCTGCCACCGCGGAGGATCTCCTCTCTACTATTCGCCACAGGCGCTTATGAAGCGGGTCGTGATGGGCTGAGGGGCGCGACTCTGCTAGTCTCCCTGGTTACTGCGTACATAATGAGCAGGAGGCGGGGCCTAACAGGATCCTACTAGAGGCATCCCCAGCCTTTTTTATGAGCGCTGGAATAGTGGCACAGCCTGTTACTCACACTGTTGCGTCAGTTCGTTTTAGGAATAGTTTTAAAGGGAATAATCTATGTTTAACATATTTATTTTAAAACATATCAGAATAATTAATTAACCATAACGTAGATTATACAAGCTCTCACTGAGTCACAGTTCAGGTTTAAATGAAGCTGCCAGGTGTCCCCGTAACCATTAAAGCATCCAAAAGGTCCCCAGAGTTCATTTTTAAATCCCACCAGAATCACTGTGGGCCTCAATGAATAATAGATGTAAGCTTCATAAAAGGCTCGACTTTAGACAGCATGTGGGATCCACACCTCACAGGAGGGAAGTACAGAGAGAGGAGAATGCCTCCTCTCAGCAGGACTCTGCACCAGCTAACTCTGGACACTTTAAAGTGGGGTTATGTAAAACATCAAAGTTAGGTCACATGCACTGAGACCTGCATGGTCACAAATAAAATGTTTAGTCTTATAAATGATATAAAATTAGAACTAGCTTCAAGCATATTTGTGAAAGAAAATCTTCCCTCATTTTAACAGAAAATAACACATTTTACCCTCATCTGTCTCATTATTACCTAGTGTTTCTTTAATCTCTTTCAGTTAGCTTGCCTTTATCCTCAGCGCTATATTGTGTAATGCATCAGTCAGGCTTCATGTCTTTAATAATTAACATGTATGAGTACGTATCTATAAATAGTACATCAACAGTTCTCCTTCCCCAGAGAAACGTGATTAAAAAAGAAACTGACGCATCAGGAGTGTTTTGTACATGCAGTTAAGAGTTTTGAAAAATAAAATCATCAATTTGGAACTGAATTTAAAAAATGATAAGAATCCTCAAAACACCCATTGATACGTCCCATATTCAGCTCCTGCCTTGATCAAAATTGAAGGATTTCAGTTATAATCTCATCAGATAGGAAGGAGTCAGACCTATATTTTAAACAGGCAAAACGGAAAATCACTACCAAAGCGCCAGCGAATATAAGCATCCACTGTACTGTTGACCTGGTCTTCGAGTTGCTTAGCAACAACACTCGTGAAGACAATAAAATCTTCCTGCAGAAATTCTCGCTCCTCCCTAGTAACACGGAGAAGGGGATTTCACCACTACTCGCAGAGCTGTACGTGCTTTAAATGGCTATCTGTGGCTATTTTTGGAAACGGGCTACTGTTTCTTTTTTCTGTCTTAACACAATTTTAACAAAACGGGTTTCAAAACCCGTGGTTTTAAAAAAAAAAGCCCCACAGAATGAGAACTCTCCGCTTTTTCTCAATGATCAAAAGGAATTTCCAGCCACTGATTCCAACACAAAATCTCATAATGAAATACAACCTTACACAAGACATCCACAAAAATACACAGGAAGGATTTCCATTTGTAAACAGAGGTTGATCTGTGATGAACTCAGCTTGAATAGAAATCTATAAGTATGCTATAGGCAGGGAAGGAATTAAATATCCAAACAAAAGAATGAAAAATCAATGTGTGGGTGGCTTTTAGTCTTTAATTGCCCACTGCAGCAGGGAGACCACTCTTGGCGTTGTTTTTCAAGCAGAGTCCCTGCCTTGCCCTACTATTATTCCTGCTGATATAACTCCCTGAGGTTTGAGGGGAGAAGCAGGGGGATGCATTATTGAACAGTGGCAGGAGCTAAGATTAGAACCAGCAGAGTGTGGCTGCAGCACTGGGCTGGAACTGGAGCTAAAGATAGAAAGGTCATCTATCACTGACACAATGGAGGGAGGAAATTATGACCCGTCATCAGTTCTGCTTTAACTGCATCAAATGTATAACATCTATAGGTTTAAATAAAAAAATGACTTAGCAGAAGGTGGTAATCTGGGAGTGTTAATAAGGAAGGATGAGTTTCTGCTGTTTTCTTGTGCAGCAGTAGCACGCACAAGTCTTCTTGGATCGTCTATTTTCTTGCAAGTAGAGAATTGTACACAAACTTATGCAGAAATCATTCTTTATGTAACAACCAGCCTTTTATATTGCTGTTCTTAAAACACTGACTCTGTTGTCTCTTACACAAGCTGCAGTCACGCTCCACCTCCGCCTCACGCTGCCGTTTGCTCACCAACCTGTGAACGCCGTCTTTCAAACATCAGAAACCCTTTCGCTCAAGTAAATCTAATAATAGAAGAGGCCGTATTATTAGCTGTCCTCCAGACGGCCCATTGGACTGATATTGTTCTTTTGGAGGTGTGTGTGTGTGGGTGGAGGGGGCGCTTTGTGCTTGGCAGCAAGTTAGTACACAGCAGGTTACATAACGTTCTGCGCTGCCTCCATTTGATACGCTGGCGTTAAAGAACTCCAGTCTTGTGACACATTCGCACACAAGATCACCACTGTCTGTTTGTGGACATAAATGTCTCAGCTGTGTTAGAAATAAAACACTCGATTAATGTTCTCGCTCAGAGGCATACGCATCAACAGAGCTTTGTGTTCAAAAACATTTCCTGGAAGCGCTCCTTCTCTGCACTTGTTGCGGCCCACAGCGTGAGAATGGTGGTGGTTTGAAAGCGCTAAATGAGTGGACATGTGAACACGTAGGGTGCCAAAACATTCTGTGATTTTCATCTATTTGGACGATTTATTAATAACAGACTTGTGACTTCCTGAAATAAGGGCTGCCATTGAGAAAAAAAGCCTGAATCCAACATGCAGCAGCAGATTAAACCAGTTAAATGTTCCAATGTTTTGACCCCATCTTCACTTCCTCTCTGATGTTATGGACCTAAGGCAGTCGTGCATTTCAAAACCTTTATTGTTGACACAAAAAACACTACCTGGATCTTCACTGTGTCATCATAAACTTGACCCAAACTGTTTACTAGCAGCAGAGTAATATTAGGACGACCAGACTGAACACAAACTGGCTCCGCACGTATTCAAGCCGGAGTCTGAAGGAGCTTCCGTTGCTTACTTGGCAAGTTTCATCTCGATCTGCTGGCGGATCTCCTGCCGCTCCTGATCGCTTCGTGCTGGGAAGATGTTCCTGTCCTCCAGCTCCTGTTTGCTCGGCCTGTTTCGTAGTTTGACGGCCAGCAGCTCCTTCCTTAGCCTGCGAGGAAGTGTGCCTGTAACAGTGAGCATTAAAAAACACAACAGATGCTAATTCATGATCAACTTTAAAAGAGTGTTCATGTCCAAAAACACATTCAGACACATAGACCTTTAGCAGGTTTCAGAGTAAACGTTTTATCTTTATAAATATAAACTCTGGTCACTATAATAGGTACAATTACGTGTAAACACAAGTAGCTAATCAGCCGACGCATCTAGACGACTTACTCAAGTTTAAACTGAGAATCAGAACGCAGAAGAAAGGATTTAAGTGACTTTGGTTGTGGGATGGTTGGTGCCAGATAGGCCTGCTGGGATTTTTCCTCACACTAATCTCTAAGGGTTACAGAGAGAATGGGCTGAAAAAGGGAAAATATCCAGGAAGAAAATGTCTCGTAGTGGTGAGAGGAGAATGGGCAGACTGGTTCAAGATGACAGAAAGGTAACAGCACCAGAGTGGACCCATCTTCTGGTGGCTCCTTCCAGCAGAATGTCAAAAAGCTCAGATCATCTCTAACTGTTTTTTTGAGCATAATGAGTTTACTGGACTCCAACAGCCTCCAGATCTCAGTCCAGTCCAGAACCAGAGATTCACATCGTGGACGCTCAGCTGACAAATCAGCTGTAACTGTGATGCTGTCAGTCCTCCAGAGGATGCAGAAGTTTCTTCATAGTCAGTGCCATAGTGTCTCTGCCTGTCGTGACCGTGCATACTGCTTAGAATGTAGCATTTATATCAGGTAGTGCTTTATTCAGATAAAATGGTAAAACAAAAGATCAAAAAATGCGACAAGATTCATATAAACGAGGCATGCACACAGGAACCCCGTGGTGAAGAGTTTTAAGAGTCTATTTGCAGGCAGATGAAAACACTCCATCACAGGTTTAAATGTTCTCAAAGGCGCTCTGCAGGATGCTCCTCCGTGCTTTGCTTCAGAATTTACATAAACGTAACAAGGAAGCATAAATCAATCCTCCTTAAGTTCTGCTTTGGTCTCTAAAATGTGTTTTTTATGGATAAAAAGCTTCAGGATAAACAGTTATTTTCTATCTACTCTTGGTTATTAAAGTTTCTGGGTAAAAACGGGACTTTGGGTTGAGTTTAAAACAAGAGCAATAACCTGAGGATGGTTAAAAACTACTCTATATAGAGCCACAAACTCTTCAGTGTTAAATATGTTTCTGTTTTTCTTCATCTGATTTTAAAGCATCTAAAAACTGTTCAAAGATCCACATTTAATATTTGCACTGTGACTGAGTCCTTGGAGGGACTGGGACTGACCAGAGATGACGGACTCGTTCCAGCTGTCCAGGTCGAAGGGGAGGCCTGAGGTCTTGGAGAAGCACTGGTCCAGCCGTACGTTCTCCTTGTTCTCCTCCGCTTCCTTCTTGGGCCAGTCAGACCCTCTTCCTCCTCCTCCTCCTCCTCCCATGCAGCCATGTTGGTTCTCAGAGCTGCAGGAGCGAGACAGGTGCCCGTCAGAGCACCAGAGCCACGGTGGTGAGCTCTGCTCATACCCTTCATGGACACTGAGGGGACACAGGACAGGAGACAGATGGAAGAACAATGTAAACCATTGGACTAGGTGAACAATTCTGTAGGATAGCAGTTTGTAATACTGCCTTGTTCACATATTGTGATTTTTCTGATTACATCTCGAGTTGGAATAGTCTATTCTTATTCCAATCACTCCTGCCTATGTAGCACAATGTGAGTCTTTTGTTTTTTTTTTAATAGATATTTTGTTTTTCCTTTCTTGTTTCTCCTTTATTTTTTTCTAGAATTGTACTGATCAAAATAAAATTCCAATTCAACAACAATCAGAAGAGAAAAAGAGATTATTCTGCTAAAACATTATGTGAAGTTCAAAGAATTAAACGGACAGATAAGCCATTGAGGAGCTTGTTAAATACAGTGCTGTGAACAGATTTCTTTTGTTTTGCTGACTCGTCACTTAAATGTTTCAGATCAGCCAACAAATGTCAGAATCAGACAAAGATAACCTGAGTAGATATGCAATGCAGTTTTCAAATGATGATGTCACTGTTTAAGGAGGAAAATGCTCTCTGAACCAACCTGGGTTTATGTTAAAAAGTGATCGCCCCTAAATGAAATAACTGGTTGTTACACTGTAACAACACGTAAGCAAAACCAGAATAAATCTGTAAGAGGGCAAATACTTTCTGACAGCACTATGTTACAAAACTAAAATGATGATCTACCATATTTCAGAGAAAAGGCACAGAACCACGCTGACGGTGTGCTTTAAATATTTCATATGTTTCTATATTAACTTGTATAAAGTCATTCTCAAGTACCGACAAATAAAAGTCTATTTTTAACATTTTTGATGATCCCAAACACCAAAGGTACACGATGCTCCTGTCACATTCTGATCATACAGGAAGGAAGGAAGGAAGGAGGAAACAAGACATGATGTTTATTAAAAAACACTTGATTGCATTCTGCAAACACGTCATCTGACAGCATCAGCGAAAATAGTCTGGATGAAAACTTAGTGGGTGGAGTGGAACATACGTAGAAGATTTCTTATTTTTATTCTTATTTACCAAACTCCAATGGAAGAATTGTGATTTTAATGTTAGGTCAGTAATGATTATAACCTTAACACCAACGACAGGCGAAGACTCACCTCTCCTGTCTGTTCTTGGAAGCAAAAGCTCTCTGCAGCTCCTCCATGATGCAGCTGGGGGGCATGGGGGGGTGGATCATGTTACCCAGATGTGGGGACCCTGAGGAGTTTGCCAGGGACCCTCGTAGTGGCAGGGTCATCGACACCATACTTTCTGTGGCCCTGGGTGGGGGCTCCTTCGGGAGGTAGGAGTTGGGCAGGTGAGCAGGAAGTGAAACGGGTCCTGAATCTGACCGGAGATGAGCAGATGATGCTGTTTAGTCTAATTATTATATTTGTTAAAAAGATAACCTTAACACTCCTGACAAGTTTATATTATGAAAGTTTTAGTTTCTTCTGAGCCTCCTGTGATTTGTGTTTGTATTTTCTCACCATCAGCACATTATGACAGGATGAATTTTCAATAAATTTACCTTTTACAGATGCCGATACCAAATCTAGAGCTGCTAAATGTACAGATACCTCACCAACTTTCAACACAGTCCCTGATTTACAGCTCTGATGGTTTGAAGTCAGCTCTGGTATAAGTTATAGATTAGTTACTTTACTTTTATTCCTCTATTTTCTGTCTGTATTCAGTAAGACACTGTAAATTAGGGTTTTGCGATATAATATGAATCATCATGTGATTAAAAAAAAGTGTCATATTGCAGTAAAAATGATAACATCACACCACATTCACTTTCTCTAGAGTGCAGAATAATTTATTAGTAACAGCGTGTTGTGCAGACGGCTGTATCAACAGTCACACTGTCATCATGCACAATGGATCCTAGAAAATAAAAGATCCTCCATTTCTGCACTGATAAATGCTGTTACCTGGCACAGATAAAATGCTAGTTTACATCTTTGCTGTCAGGAAAAAACCTCGTATCTCCACTAATTTTTCAGGAAATGAGAAAAAGAGATGCTATAAGATGATCTTATTGCTAGCATGAATTAGCACTTGCTGACCAGGTAAAAAAAAAAATTTTTATTGCAACTTGGCAACGATGCATTCACATGCAGATTTTTAGGTAGAACTCTAATTTCTTTCCTGAGAATTCTGTGCAGAAACACAGCTTCTTTTTAAATAAAGTTGTACATCCTTAATGAACAGAATCTGAACAGAAACATTTACTAGACGTCAGCATAAAATCTCAGGGTGTTCTCACCGTCTCCAGAGCTCAGCTGGGGCACCAGTTTAGGAGGTACTTGAGGCGGAGAAGTTCCTGTTGGGATCTCCTCGTCTGTTCTTTCTTCCACCTGTTCTCGCGTATCCTGCAGCCCCTCAGGTAGCTCTCCTGCAGGGTGCACCTCCTCCTCTCCTTCATTCTCCGGTAGCAGTACATTCTCGTCCACCCGTTCACAATCCTGGAGAGGGGCAGCTACTGAAGGAGAATATAAAGAATACATTCAATAACAACATTAAATTATAATAATGACTATTTATAAAATGTTCTGTTCTCTACTGCTTCATGCACAGAATAAAGACATCTCAGCAGGTGTCAGTGGAAAAGAACATTTGCTTGTCTTTGCTGCCCTCTAGTGGCAGATATGATCACTTCACACACAATAATATTAGTTACTCATTAGTTCTGAGGAACTAATGAGAAACAATTCATTCAAAACTTTACTTCTGACTATAAAGTATTAATGGTTCTGCAACATCAGGACATTCAGTCAGTTTTTAGAGGGAAATCAAATAAAATCTTCACATTTTTATTCCAAGTTGAAGCAAACGGATTGAATTCATCTTAAATAACAATGCTCCTTTTTGTGTTAGTATATAAGAGAAGAGTTTAAGGGGCTCTCCTACCTGATGGGGGGTGTTCCTCCTCAGGACCAAGGTACTCCACACTGCTGACGGTGAGGTTTGGGTTCAAAGGTCCCCCAAATCCAGCGAGTAGGACTGCCCCATCAGAGCAGCAGCCCTGGATGGGGGAGCTGAGGTCGTGGCACATGAGACCACTGGATAATGCTACATCTGTCGATGAAATAATTTGGGTTATTTATGATGCATGTGAATCTCCTAGCAGTCAGTTTGTCCTACATGGGAATTACTCTTAATGTCCCACAAGTTACTCAAAAAAAAGGCACACTTATCATCCCTTCACAGGATTAAAAGAAAGAAATCACCTGAGCTTTCCCTCTTCTAAGCTTCTTTGTGGTTTGTGTATTTTTGACAGGACAAGAAGAGCAAAGAATACGTGAACATAAAAGTAGAAGGTGGCAGGATTTAGCTGTCAGCTTTAACAACATGAATCAGGCTTTGTAGGTTCAAACACCTCCTACAGCAAGAGATCATCTTTTCTTATCATCAAGGCAAGCTACTTCATTTAATACGGTATGCAAAATAGTCATTTAACTGTTTTTGTTGTTTCCTGAATCCTGGAAATAGACGAAGCTTTAAGCTGGTGACATATAGGTTAAATAAAACATTTGCCGTGATGTTTTGTTGGTCTGTATTTGTGTAATTGATTATTTGTGATACTTATTTAGAGATTATTTGCTTTATGTAATTTGTTTTAAACAGATCTAGAAAATCGACCTGCTAAATGATGTCAAAGTAAGATTTTTGTCTATTTCCATTTTTGAGAATTAAATTAAAATCCAGTTCTCTTATTGGATAAATGTATATTTAAATAATGGTTTATAAATGTGTACATGTATAGACATGACAAGCCATAAACCTGGTGGAGCCTGTCATTCACTCAGGTGTGCAGAACCAGACACATGACAGGAGACCGGACTCTTCAGGCGGTCCACTGGGGGACACTCTTAAGGACACAAATGTTTTAGACAAAGATTGAGGTTTTGAGAGATCAATAATAGAAGCCTTTTTTTAATTAAAAGAGACAAACCAATCAACTTCCTACAGCATAAGAGGCAGCTGACAGTTTCACAGCAATTCACACGTTCAGGGATGTGATCAGGACAACACAGACCCAGAATCAGGGCTTTGCTTCCAAACTAGCTCACATTAAGGACATTCCTACTACAGTTTAAATTACTTCACATTGTTTTGATTCCAAATCAAGTATCTGAATGAAAAACCTTCACATCAACGCTAATGCTGCTTTTTAAAGTAATGTACACAAAGTAATCATTTGGTGTTTAAACTTTGTTTAACAGCCTGACCTTACATTTCTCACACGTTTTGATTAAAAGGGCCCTAATTACACCTAACACTCCTCTTCACATCATATGTTTTTAATAAAAACTATTGTCATATTTTGATCTTATTTGTCCAAAAGAACAACAACAACAAAAATCACAAAATGTTACTTTTGGGAGTTCATTTGTTTATTTAAAAAAATAATAATTTATTTTATTTGAGTGTTTTAATATTTTTGTGATAATTTTTTAAAAGATTCTTATTGTTTTTACTGATTTTATTCTATATTTGATTATTTTAACATTTTAAATTTACTTTATTATATGTATTGTATTTCTATTGTACATCACTTATTTACACTATTTTATAATCAAACCTTTTTTATTTGTATTTCCATTGTTTTTTAAGATTCTTGTATTATAATGATTCAGTGACTCTGAAGTTTATTAAATACCTGAATTGCCACATAAACAATAAAAAGGCTGTAAAAGCTGCCATGTAAATCTGAAATAGTTCTTATCAAACTTATCAAGTCTTTAAATATAATCTGCATCAGAATTCAAAGAAATGTCTGCACACTTTACAGAAAAATTCTCAATAATTGTTTGACAAATAAAACAGAATCCGTTAAACATATGTTTTACCTTTTCTGGGTTTTATACATTATAAATCACAGTCTTTGAAGAATTGATGTCAACAAATCTCCTCTCAGCTGTTAATTATAACCTGATAAGGAATAAATTCATTCAAGCAGCTGATTCCCGAGTTGCCACACGCCTCCACCCTAAACATAATTATACTCTTCTAATTAAATTCATTAGAGCCACTGAGGACTAATGTGGTCACATGAACATGAGAGCAGAAGATGAAGACCTGCTCTGACTCCACTCTACCTGTGGAGCTCTGCTTCAGCTTTTCGTTTTTCTTTTTCCTCCATTTCCAGGGCTTGAAGATTCGCCCCAGGGTGGCCAGCTTGCTGTTGCGTCGGATGGGTGGTGTGTGAACGCCCGTCACCAAGCAGCCCGTTCTGAGCACCCTCTGCTGGTCCACGAGCTCTACTACAGGGACAGGGGACAGAGGGGAGTCCAGGGAAAGGAGGCGGAGAGGTTTTACAGGAGGATGACACAGGGAAAAGGACGGCGAGGGTGGGGATTTATAGGATCAAAAATAAGGAAAGCAGGAGGGGGAGAGAAGCAGAAGTCCCAATTAGCATGCTCACCTTACTGAATAAACCATGATAGAGTCCAAGTGCTGTGAACAGATTGAATTAGAGCTAATTTGATCATGGCACACTCCCCTACGGCTGTTATTATCCCTCCCTTCCAGCCGTGAATCAAAACCAATGTAAAAATTTGATGCATTTTTCTGCTGACCAACAAGTGCATCTCCCTCACCGGTGCAACTAAAAACAGTTTGACTTTTTTTTTAAAGCACACATGAATGTATGTTATTAATTCTGATTCACATCACACAACAGTGTTTCCAGAAGTCAGAACGATCCATTTCCTATAATCCTCTTGTTTTTGGTTATTTCAGCACACAAATCCATGAGTCTTCAGCTGTCCTTTTGAGGCTCTGTGAACAGAATGCTTGCCCGTTTGTGTAAAAACGTCTCATTCTATTTTTGAAATCTCATCAGATTGCAGAAAATACTTGCAGATTTTTCCAGGCGTGGGGGAATGACAACAGATGTGATGCACAATAAATCTTCAAAACGTGATCTTAATATTAGAAATTATAGATGATCCAGCTGCGCTGATTTGTCTTTTGTGTGACGGCGGATGATCACTCCCTCCTTTCTCCATCCAGAGGAAACATGCATTTGAATGAACGACAGCTATGACTCATATCAGACAAAGTGTGGGTCTATAAATTCATGTGCGCACATCGCTGCTGGGCTGCAAGCTACTAAGAAAAGGGGAGAAGCTCACAATAAAAGTGTCATATTTAGGAGCTGTTCGCACGTCAGCGTGAAAGTAAAACCTTTGTTCAGAAAATCAACTGAAGGGGAGACGAGGATATGTGTTGGAGGAGGAAGATGGGGGTTACAGTCAAGATACAGCTGACTGTTCCCTTTTTTTAAGCTCCTACTGGAAGCACATGGAAGTGGGTGGAGGAGGGCGGCACTAATTGGGGGAGGAGTTTAGTAGAAAAGAGGAGAATTAAGAAAAAAGGGTGGTGGGTGGTTGGGGGAACAAGATAAAGGTTGAGTAATAAAAGAAGGTTTTGTAAAGTTTTGGGGTTCAAATCCAAAGATACAAAAAGCAGGTCGTCTCTCTGTATCATCATCATCATCATCATCATCATCATCATCACTGCTGTCATCACTGTGGCAGACACACACAGAATCCAGGTCAAGCTGGAAGGAAGTGCAGACAGTCGGGGAAGAGGAAGGGAAAAAAAAGCTTAAAGAAGGAGAGGAGGGAGGGAGGGGGGAGGCGTTGTGTCTGTGTAAGAAGGAGACAGTGTGTGTGGAGACAGGAGGGAAAAAAGGGAAGAGGAGGTGGGGTCAGGCCTGCCGCTGTTGCCATGGCGATCACATCCAGATGCTGCCGCAGCAGTGGGAGCCAGAGGAGGGGGGTGGAGCGAGTTGAGCTGGAGAATAGAGGAGAAAGGGAGATGTGAGGGTAGGGAAGGAGCCCCACGACCGACACAGGCGACTGCTGCATCTGAAGCCAGTGGCAGCACCAAGTGCATTGTGGGTAGGTGGCAAAGCCACACATACGTCTGTATGTATTTTTTTAATGGGGAAGGAGATGGGAGGGAGGGAGAAGGAAGAGGAGGAGAGAAGGGAGATTCCAGGGAGAAGAGGGGAGATGGAGAGGTGGGAGGGGGCTGTTGCTATACGGAAGAGCTTGCAAGAGAATCTGGCCTCGTCCAATCACGGAGCAGCTATTTATAATGCATATCAAGTAACTTAAATTTTCATAGTAGGGCTGGTTATTCAGAGGAAGTGACAACAAGCAGGATACCATGGAGGAATCAGGTGAAAATGTAACGTAATATTCTCTCAGCCGCCGCACGAGATGAATCAAAATGTGTGTCAGATCAGCGTGAATGAACTACACGTGCCATGTGGCCAAGATAATTAATATGCTAATGCAAATAGGATTTATTAAATCCATGTGTCATGCTCATGCATGGACCATGTCCTCTCTGCAGCACAAGTCTGAGCAGAATGTTACAATCAGAGGGCAGGGTGACAGATGTACAAAAATAAAGATGAAAAAACACCAAAACAATAATAAATTACTTTAGTAATGAAGGGCTATAACCTACAGATGTTCAAAATATTTACTATAATTCTTCAGTTTGAGCTCAGAAATGCTCTTAAAGTAAAATATCATCTGTTTAAACAACAACAAAATATTAACTTAAAAAGAAAGCCTCGTCAGCAATGTGGCACCGAAAAGCCTGTGGGTCTGAAGAGTTGCTGCTGTTCTGGTGGCACAACCACAAACATAATTTTAAAAAAAATGTGTGTGACCATTGAATGTAACTGAAATCTGTCTGAAGCTCATAGATGTGACAGTAAAGAGGTCAGGCTGAGCACAGGATAACATCGGTGGCACAGATTCAGCTGGGAGGTTGTCTGGGGCGATCTGCTACAGGATGAGTGTGTTTGTGTTTGGGAGGCTCTCTCAGCAGCATGAAAACACTAAAATGCCTTGATTGTGTGATTCTGGTGTCTCACTGTCGGTTCAGTCTCAGTTATTACATAAGAGACATTTTAAATACTTCATTGAAGCTTTGATGTTCCTCAGCTGTTATCAGCCCATTAGCATGAATGAATTCAAGCGCTTGTATCTCATTTTATTTTATTGTGTCGTTTATTTTTATTTTGATATTGTATTGTATATTATTTCAATGTAATATTTTATTTTGTTTCCCTTTCCCCCTCATTGAATAGTTTGACTGGGGTACAAAGTGTATTCTTCCAGTAAAGTCTGTTAAACATAAATAGAAACTTAAATGGATTCATGCGAAAGTTTCACTACAAAAAGGATAAGCAAACATTTATGACAGTAATAAACAAATCAAAGGTGAAAATCTAGTCCTAATTATTTCGTTATTGCTAAAAAAAATCTAAGCAAAATAAAATGTTTGCACATTTTTAACCATGCAATTCTCCAAAGGTCCTTAAAGAGCTAAATAGAAGAGAACATTTCAGTATTCTGAAGCTTCTTCTATAAAGACAGGGAGTATGAAAAAAAAAAGCTGTTGGATTACTGGAAAAGGTTGTAATGTTTGGAAAAAACAGCCAAATATCTGCAAACTATATGCAAAGACTTCATAATAAAGCTAATGTGTGCTTGTATGCTAAATATTTGCATATAACTGAACTAATATACTAGACTAAGATGGAGAAACTGACAAAAATACAAAATTAGATTTATCCTGATATTCCTTTGTTGCAGAGTGCTGTCACAGAGCCACCTCTAAGACAAATCTATGAGTGTATAACCTGTACTGTAAAGTATTCAGTGGTCTCATCCCAGCTATTAACAACATCAGCGTTATCCTTGACTCCTATCAGACTCTAAAGAGCCTCATTTTCTCACCCAAGTCTCCTCGTTCTTCTACAACTCTGACAACGTGTCCTTGAATGGAGCACCTCGCTGCCCGCTGCCACGCCAGATAACCTCCTCGCTTTACCCCCCCTGGCTTTGCAACTGCGCTGCCATCTGTCCTCAGCTCAGCTGCCTCAGGGGCCCGGCCACAGTCAGGGCACACAGCGAAAAACTCACAGGGAAAGTGCAAGAAGCAGAAGAGGAGTGAACAACGACAAGAACGACAACAAACGAGGCTACAGTTAGGATTAGAAATGATCAGAAAAATAAAAAAGTGACTGTTTCTAAAAGAAGAATAAAGTCCACATGTCACGGTGCTTATCTGAAGTACAACTGATTTTATTATCAATGTGAAATGTGTAAGTTAGAAATGAGAACTCAGCATGTCCATTCACCAGCATTCATCCTACTGACCTTCAGAATGAATCGTAAAAATACGAATGAGAAAAGACTCGCTTCTCAGGATATTGGATGCATTATGTCCAAATCTTTAAGCATAAATTAATTAGGCAGAAGAAAATAATGACTGCTGAGACCGGTGAGGTCGTGTCCTTGTTCGCTTTCCCCCCTCCCATTTGTGTCCATTATCATTTTTCATAGAATGATGGACTTCATTAGGAAGACAAAAAAAAAAGATTTTCCTCATATAAAAGGTTATTATTCTACACAATATTCTTATTTTACTACCTAATTAATCATTAACTTTAAAACCAGATTGGACATTTTTGTATTTTGTGTTATTTGAAGCTCATATGTGTTTAAACTGCTAACTTTGTGAGCAACAACCATAACTTTGTGCACCTAAGCTGAACACTTACTGCATGTTTTACTGGTGAATACATGAGTTTTGTTGAATTATTCGTAATAGGTTGGGTTTAATAAGAATAAAAACATCAAGGTAGGTGAGTTATAATAATTCATTCTTGTAGTTTATGTAAACGTAGTTTATGAAAAGCTCATTTCCATGAGAATAAGGTATTATCACTACATGAGTCTGCAAAGGTCAAAAACTCTAAATCATCAAAGTGAGTCCATCCAAAGTGTGAAAGATCAGCTGGCAACAAGAGAGTAAAATGATGTCAGCCAGGCCAGCAGCCAATCGGAAACGCCCGAGGCTCCTGATTATTATTACCATATGCTGGAGTCTAGTGAGCTTTAGTGGGTGGCTTTGCTTGCAAGATATTACTGAGAGGATGGGGAGTAACATGATGTTCTCTGTTCAGAGAGACTGGAGCTTTGATGGACAAAACTCTACGGTTCTTAATAACTCTCAAAGGACTCCAAATGGCCCCTGGACTAAACTTTGGGCCCTAAAATCTTAGGCACATTTAATGGTTTATCAATGTGATTCTAACACATCAGCAAAGCAAAAGAGAAAAAACAACCCAACATGTTGCAATGATTGTTTAAAATGCTGTTAAAGGATAAAAATCAATGCAATCCAAATTTAGATGTGCTGAATAGCTCAGAAGTAATCTGCATTTTTCTAATATTTGTTGAATAACTCATTCATTTGTATTTAATGTTAGAAATTAGTGTCACTACTTGTTCAGAACCGAGACAAAAGCACACATTCACACCCTGATCCGCCTCTGCATCTTCAGCCACTATCTTTGACTATGTGAAAGCCTCACTACAGCCACCACATCCAGTCAGTGGGCTGGAGATGTTTCTGTTAAAAGTGCTTTTTCCTGTCACCCACACAACACAAAACGTCCTTCTGTTCGGCAAACAGCAGGAGAAACCTGCAGGATGACTTCTAATCCATAGCTTTTCAGGCAACGTTCCCAAGAGTTAAATTATTTCACCCCTCTCCATCAGAAAAGGCTCCTTCCAATCAGGTAATGGAAGTCTTGGTTCACCTTTACCTCGTTACGTGAAGCCATTTATCACATTCATTTAAGAAACAGCTCCTTTAAACACACTTGTTGCAACTTCTTTACTGAAACACTTTAATCATGAAGTGACATTTATTTTGGATGCAGGGTGAAATCTGCCAGGTGGAGTCAAAATATCAGCAGATGTAAATACGAGCAGTCGGAGCTCCATAAAAGTGCTCTCAGAGTTTATGCAGAGCAGATTATAAGCTCCGGTAACAGAGTCAGGTGGGCGAGAAGTGGTGTGTGATTTATTCCTGGTTCTTCCACTGATTTGCACCTGTGAGTCTGTCCATATAGTGAGAGCTTCCCTAAAAGCTGCTGTGCTTTAATACAATGCTATTTAGCACAGGAGCTGATAGCACCGCTCTGCAGGTAGAAGAGACAATGAAAAGTGCACAGGGGAACACCACATTCCACAACTGTTTGCACTGTCACTTCAAAAAGGTTCCCACAGCAAAGAGAAACCACTTGGATTTCCTCAGATGATCGAGTCACACGGGGCCTGTTCTAAACATTCTGACATAAAAGCCTGAGCAGTGACTCGAACATAGAACCATAGTATACAGTAGTGTGTGCAAAGCTGCTACTCCTCAAGGGAATCACGAAGCCGAGTTAAAAATAGAATGACTTTTTATTTGTCAGAAAAGCAGCTGTACGCAAGGCCGGGAGGAGCAGCACTTCCGGACAGCACGCTCTAACAGACCTAACCATCCAGCTGCAGCATTCGTCATGGACTTATCAGCACATAAACAAGCCAAACACTCGATATGCAAGGTTAATTTGGTCATTATACCTTGTAATAACCATGTCAATAGCTGCCCTGAAGGCATTCCAAGAACATGGGGTCATGCAGATACATGGAATAGAAGTTATGGAAGATTTAGATAGGAAAAATGTCTATGTCTACTGGTTTTAGACACCAAGTGCAATAATGGTTTTATATTAAATCATAATCCCAGTAGAATCCATTGTAAAACAAACTGGCCTCATACAACACATTATATGTGATGATTCAATTAGACGAAGTTCATACCCAGATCTGAGCGATGTGCGTTCTTTTGTTAATGTGTCATTGATTCTAAAGAAAACGAAAAAGGAGAGAGAAACTGGGCCTGTTTCCCAGCAGATCAGAGGGCAGGATGAGTCGAGGCGTCTGTGATCCAGGACAGACTTATCAGTACACAGAACACGGCGCTGCTCGCTCCAGCAGCCTGCTGCAGAGGAAAGGTGCTGCTGTCCATGGTGCTGAACCCAAGTCACTCCCTCTTTGGTCTAATTCATTTATTTAACATAATTTTGTTTGATTAATTAAATTATTGGTGCTAAAATCATTAAGTTTTCTTCTTAAAAGCTTCATTTTGAACAAGAATTTTTAGTTGGATAAGTAATTTATTATCCTAACAACATGATGGAGATGTAAAAATCAAAGGATTGTGGCAAATCAAAGGTCACAAACTGAAGGTTCCTGAAGAGGAGGTTCACTTTATGCAGGTGAACTTAGATTTTAGGGTCATTATCCATGAATATTATTTAAAAGGGTCATTGCAGGGGTTAGAAAATGATGTTTGTTGATGTTTTCACTCTTTGTGACATTTATTGTCAGAAATAAATCAACTAAAAACATAAAGCGTCCAAGTTTCTGGTGTCTCCCTGTCACTTTCTATGGAAGGTATGAATTATATTACAGACATGTAATAAGTCAGAATAAGTAACAATAACTTCACTTCCACCATGTAAAAAGAGTACAAATAACACCTACTAAAATAAAGCCTACTAAACCTGCACAATAAAAGCCAATACTGATAATCGATGTGTGCAATATTGACATCACACAGGATACACAAACTATATGCAGCCTTAAAATAAACATATATTAAAATTGCCAGAAATACATTATTCTAAATTATTTTCTCATAAATTGACTGGAAATGGTAACAAATTAATGTTTGCAGCGTCTTTGTTACAGTGGTTGTGTGATACCTTTACACTTTGACACTCAGTAGTTCATAAATATCCCTAAACATCATTTAAACTCCCCTTTAGTGTTAGAGTATTAAATACCCCAGCTGATTGTATTTGTGCAGCTCTATTGAGAGGAATTAAACTGAATTAACTGACGTTTTAAGGCTCAGATTGATTAAGCTGATTGATATTTCCTATTAAAAGCATCTAAGAAGTGAATGAGTGAACTATAAAGTGAGTGTGAACCCACTCAAAGCCTCTCTGACGAGCTGTCAGTGCAACAGCACAATGAAAAGTCTCAATTCATTTCCATTTTACGACTGTATTCCTTCCAGCGCTGTTATCTGATCTGGATACATTATGTATTTTATTTACCATCTCCTGAGAGGCTCGGAAACAAATGTTCAATAACACTTAACGGTGAGCGGCTATTAAGCACAATAACAAAAAGGCCTCGAATGACTCTCCCTCATCTTGGCGTCCGTCTGTCACCTCACCATTACATCACACCCAACCTAGACATACACCTGCTGCTTCAGTCTTTTTATTCTCCCTCGTTCTGGATGTCTGCTACGTTTTTGGTCCAAAACAAGAACGTTTATTGTTGATGAGACCCAGAACTTTCTCCAGCCCCTCGCATCCATCACTGGGTCAGTGTGGCTGATTTATTAGGAGAGGAAGATGCTGAGGCTACAAGCAGGTGTGACGCTGCAATGCATCAACGTCTGTGTGTGTGTGTGCGTGCGTGCGTGTGTGCGTGTGAGGACCATTTTGGGACATAAAAAACCATGATATTGCTGAAAACTTCAAGAACTACAGATTTTCCTTCATGTAACTTAACACACAGTCAGTTTGTGAACAAAGATTTTAACGTTTTTATGATAAAGAAATGTGTAATATCACAGCTAGACCTGCAGTCGTGTGAGAATGAATCACTTTTTAATATTTGTTTGGTTTTCCCTATTTGAGGAATTTAAACAAGTCTTCAGTTGTTTTGTAGAGACACATATTTACAGCATTTCAAATCAAATCACATTAAAACAAACTATATTAACTTGGTTTAACAGACAAAACAAAACCTCCCATCTGCAAAAGATATTGAATAACTTGGAAAATTAGGTAAAAACCTTTTATCTGCATTCATCAAACAAAAAAGTTTCAAATATTTTTTACATTTACAAAAAAGTTTCCAAAGAACGCAGCATTCAGAAGGAAATATGTTTTCACATTCTTATTGTTGTTTTATCAGGTTTAATGGACCACCCATACGTGTTTTCAGACTGTCATGTGTTGGAGCAAAGAAATGTAACTGAATTATGTCAGAACAAACTGAGAAAGGAGTTTGATGTAGCAGCTACTCTGAGTATTAACAGATTGTCCAAGGTTTCTCAACAATAGGATGTTTTCAGTTTACAGCTCTGATATAAGCAGCAGCTGGAATGCTTCTTCTTTGTTTTGAATGTTTTGTCTGCAAAAAGTAGAGTGATAGAATCAATAGCATCAAACACTGGATCTAATCTGAAAGCGCAAGAAAAAATTAACAGAAAAAGAATGAATCAATCCGAATGAGATGATTATAAAATGGGTTTTCTGATTTCTCAGTCTGACTAACGTCACTGTGGTAAACACTCACTGGGATCTTTGGAAAGCTGCCCGGGACCAGGAGGTCCTGCAGTGGCTTAGCACATCAGAAACACACTTACTGTTCCCGGTCTCTACAGACTATTCATCATCTCACTGCAGCCCTAGCTCGCAATTAGGATAACATCTTGGCTTTCATTCAATAAAAGCTGCCACCTCTTCATTTCTGTCTCTCCTTCATCTCCTCTCTGGCTCACTCATTCAGCCTCTTGTCCCCTTTTTGTCTGCCTTTCTGCAAAGTGTGCCACAGACTCAATGCTCTGAGGAGTTTACCCTTCATGCCGTACAGATCGCAACTTCTTGAACTTGATTTAACCTCAACCTTTAGAGGCTAAGCAGCTCCATTTCATGCTGCTTGTGCACCAGGGTTTCTAGCAGGTGTTCGGGGTCTTTGTTCAATGCAGCTGTCTGTCTGTCTCAGTCTACCACATTCCGAGTGCTAATTTGAGGGTTGTTTTTTTTTTTCATTGCACAGTCTGCATAAAACTGCCAGTTCTCCTGCAGAAGGAACACACATACGGATGCACGTGTCCAAAGAAATAATAAAATGCAGACGCGCAGGTGTGTGTGCCTGCAAACAACAGCCACAGCAACACATGGCTTGTCAAATGCTTAATCTTTTCTCACATCCACTGGGGGAGAAGGCGTGATGTGGGACTTTAGCTGTTGTTGTCATTTTCGTGTTCCATTTTCACAGACGACAGGGATACAGTGAAGGAATCCACAGAGAGAGGACACAGAAACGGCCTTTCCTCAATAATCTGGGAGAAGGGGGTGCTTTTAATGAGGAGATTCACACCTATTGGTGGCTTAGTGTGCCTTAAAGTAGAAAAAATAAGGAGTCAGTGAGTTAGTGGTGTTTGTGTTTGTATAAGTTCTGCATCAAATCACATTAATTATCTTAAAATCCCATCAGTAGCATCGTTTACGCTGAAAAGCGGCGTGATGAGTAAACTTCAAGATTCATTAACGTGGGAGGCTGGTTGATATGATGACTAATGCTGACAGAATCTTTAATTAATCGATTAAAGGAAAGTCTCTGCGCGTTCTGTTTTAGCTGCACCTCTAATGTAGATATGTGTTGTTTTAGTAGCACATTTAGGCATTTGTAAAGTCGGGGTGCAGACAGCTCACTAGATGGAACAGGACAATTCAATTAATCTTCAATTTAGCTCATTTACAAACCAAAAAATTCTTAACAGACCAACTGCTGCACCAGTACAACACCCACCCAGAGGAAGCATTCCTAGAATGAAAGTGTAGGACAATCCAACAAATGTAAAAGCTGCTTTACTGAAACTGAAGATGCCTGAACACCTCTGTTAAACAATGCAACTCCCCCGTACTTCCGTAAGTTACATTAAAATGTCACAACTGTAGGCTCCATCCTGTGATTCACAGCCCATTCATCCTCCAACCTCTCAGTAAAGAAAGACCTGCGACAAAACATTTCATTCATAACATTCAGAAAATCACTAAATTACACCTTTTTCTATTGAAAAACTGTAAAACATAGTGGCACTAAAGGGCCTCTGAAAACGTACGCCTCACTTTGAGATGCTTCACATAAAAAAAAATCAATATAAAATAGGCTTTATTTAAAAGGAAGGTAGAACAGGGACACTCACCAACCAACATTTATAATAAAAACAAAAACATTTCATGGTTTAAAAGTGAAAAAACTGCATAAAAGTGAAGGTGGTTTTACATGTGATCATAGAATATTCATTTTACTGTAATTCAGATTTGGATTCTCACAGATTTCAGCTCATTATGAGCTTCATAGAGGGGACATTTTTAATCTCACTTGTACTTAAATGTATTCTAAAACTGTGTGTTTGTCTTTGGCCAAATCTTAAGTGCAACCTTAAATTTAGCTCCTTCTATGCGTTCTTTAAACACAAAAACTCAATGCATTCATGCATTTTGAATTGGGATGAAAGAAATAGTGCAGGTCTTCGAAAGCTGTTATCTTTTTGTGTGTGTTCATCTGAAGATATAAAATATCCCATGTTTGGGTTTATGATCTGTGTCATCTATAGATGTTATGCTTGGTTTATTATTGGTAGGAGATCTTATTGCTGCTTCTGATGCTGTTTTTTTCCTACATATTCTTCTTTTTTTTTCTTAAAATCCCAAGTCCTCAAATTTCTATTTTTCCTTTTACAAAAACTTCATGAATAAAAACTGTGAAATTTGTGTCCTTTTTGACTGAACAAGTAGAGTGCTTGAGTTTTTCTCTGAGCTTCCTTTCTCCCGTTTGAAGCCTCCTTTAAATATTTTGCCCAAATGGTGAATATTTAAACCCCTTTAGTTCCTGTAAAAGTCCAAAGCAGTTCATTAAGAAGATGGAAATTATTCTTTATCCCATTAGGCAAAATCACACAAGTTATTGGCCAATCAGGTCAAGTTTTGCCTAAAAAAAAATCCAACTCCTCACAGCTCTGCAGTCCTCAGCTAACTTTACTACAACGAGTAGGTGTTGTTTTGTTTTATAATACTACGATGACCTGACTAAACATAGACAGGATGATGCTGTATTCAGATCTTTACAGACGTTAAATAAAAGCGTGGGATTGTTTTATGTTTTTTCACAAGTTTGTGTTTTTTCAGACAGAAAAAAGTCTCACTTATCAAACTGTCGTGCTCACTGCTAAGATCTCCACTCAACAAACATGATCCAACAAGGCAGCGCCCCTTCACAATGAATAATAAAAACAAAACAAACAGTCGCAATATGTGTCGTTTATACATTTCTGACACTTTTATGTATTTGGCAACAATTACAGCAAATATATGCAGACAGCAATCATGTTTAATTAGATTTGTGGAGGTCATCATCATTAAACTGACTATATGTGGTTACTTCTTCACTTTTTAACCCTTTCTCTATCTGAAAAGATGCATGTAAACTTTCTGAATCCAGATTCCTAAAATACTAAGAGGCATAGCAGGTACTTCCTGTTTACAGAAGGATGATTTAGGGAAAAGCAGAACTAATTCGAAGGCCTAAAACAGAGTTTAAAATCAGCATTACATAAAGAATTCTTGTGGTACTTATTCTGTTTTGTGTAAAATATGAGTCCCGTCTTATATAAGACCTAATAATTCCCCATAATTACTCATCAGTTCCTGATATAAAAGAGGAATTATGCAGGAAAGATTGCTCTTGTTTGGAGTGTCACAACTTGTTGGTCATTATCGGGGCTCCTTTTTTACCTGTAAACCTCTGAGATTCTTTTGTCAACTCTGAGAGGATAATCCTGACATCAGTGCCACCAAAAGATGAGGATGAGGCCTATGAAACATTTATCATCTGGGTCAGGTCTAGGTGAGAAATGGTTAACAGCTTGTCAAAATTCTGCATATCCATGAGCTCTGGGGACGTAGTATCCTCCCACTTCTCCTCCTCCTCAGTGGTGAAGGACCAAGTGATTAAACCATCAAGTAGCTGCTTTTTATTCCCATGTGGACATTTTTACTAAAGTATTTGTCTATTTTCATTGTGAGCTCATTCTTGAAGATAATAAATTGTGTAATCAATTGTTTTTTATACCTTTAGTCAGCACTGTAATGTTGTTGGGGTTTTTTTGGGGGGGGGGTATGTGTTTAGGTATAAAACTGGTTTAGATTCACTTTGGCAAAAAATAGTGACAATTAACTGAATTGAAATGCTTTAGTAAAATCAGACTAGTTTTATTTTTGTACCTAGCTTAATTTTGTGTATTTATACTAAACTGGTGTTGATAGGTCTGGTCTTTGAGCTGTTAGGCAAACTGAACTTCTTTTTCTTGTTTTTTTTTTTTAATTGACTGAGTTAAGGTTAAGTTTGTGTTTGCTAAAGTTGATTATCTGTGCAACTATCCTGAATTAGGTCAACTACAAAAGCTGATAAGTTGTAGAAGTATTTCCAGTGATGTCCTTCTGGGAGTTTCAGTCCATCCACTGGTTCATTTTGCTAATAGACCAACAGGGTTGACTTCAACAGTTAATGCCAATGTTTCAAGCAAAGATGTGTTTAGAGTGTGTGACGGGATGACTTCTAACTATTACTACTACAATTTGTAGCTGAGTATCTGTAAAGATGACTAATTTATAGCCATTTTTGTGTTTGTTTAGGACAATTAGCTAAACAGACCAAGCTAAACTGAACCAGGATGGATCTGAATCAATAAATCAATTGTTCATCCATTGATTTATTTCTGAGAGTTTCCTTAAACCCTGTCCAATGTTTCAAGAGATGTTTTTTGAACCCCAAAGTTTTGAGCGAAGATCTTAAAGTAAAGCATCCTGAATGACTTACAGCTTTCCTTGTCTTTTCCCATTAGAGTGTTATGCTACTGCTTTTATTACACCAACTTTTCCAGACAAAACACCCAAACAAATTAAAGGTCTATTTTCAGGAAGGAATGCCTACTGCCTGCTGCTTTTCAGGCCACAGTTTTCAACTAGGATCATCTTATTGTTGAGAAAATGTTCACAGTCTGTCAGCACTCAGGAGATGTGTTGTGGATGATTCTCAGCTTTTACTACATCAAATTGTAGCTCAAAATTTCTAAAAGTGACTGAGTTAGACATTTCTGTGTTCGCTAATGTCTGTTAGCTATGTGGATATCTAGGTTAGAGTCCAAATGTTACTTCCTGGCGATTTCATTAAAAACAGTCCAGTAGTTCAGGACATATTTTACTAACACTACAAACAAACTAAATAATAAAATAAAATCAGAAATATATGACTAAAATTATGAAACAAGGTATAGTATGAAAACAGATATTTTAAAGGTATAGTAACTAGCTAAAATATATTTAAAACAAAACAACAATTCCAGTAGCTTTTCTATAAATGTACAATTAAAGAAACTCTTATTGCCACATCCTGGATAACTGAGAATCAACACCAACATCCTGATAAATGAAAAGTTTAACTCCTTCCAAATTCAAAACTCCACTCTGAGTGTGTCTGTAGGACTGAGGAGTGGCTTTATGGAACCAAACCAGAAGAAGCGTCCTCCCTGGACATGCTTCCTGTCTGCAGAGCTTCAAGGTGTCCTCTCCACACCATTACCTGGGTCCACACTCAGCAATGACTAAGTGGAGCGTTGAGTGAAAGTGACATTTTATTAGCAAAGGAATCTAAGAGCGGTTGGCTAAATGAACTGAGTAAACAAGTTATTACACTGCTGTGCTTATATTCATGGTTAGTTTGAGGTAAATCTGCAATGTAATGACTGTGTCCTGGTTGGAATGATTTAAAATACCATTCTCCGTCATTTGAATAAAAGTTCTATTGGACCCCCTGTTGCGTATTGTTTTTAGGAGGGGATTTTTCTGATTGTCTGACGTGTTCAGCTGCTACTGTTGTTTCTATTGACTCTTCTCTTCAGTGTTGAGTCAATGGATGAATACAGTGTCAGCCTCTGCAGCTGCATTAAGCCACTGGAGGAAAAAGGCTCTCTTTGCCAAAGGATTACTTTGGCAAAGACTGGTGCCCAGACATTGGTGCAGTAATGATCTATAGAGAGAGACGGGGGGGGGGGCTGGGAGGTGTTGTGTACTTTGGATCACCAGACACTGACATTATCCTCGATGTTATGTTCTCTTTGTTAGTTTTAACCTACTGTACGTGTTGCTCAGTGATTTTCGTTGCTCGCCGTTAGCCCCAGCTCTCCTCACTTGCATGGCGGATCTGCCAAACTGCTGTGTTGTTTGTTCAGGTGTGTCAAAGACCCAGTGTGACATCATCACATTCACCTATGTGTGAATTAAAGCATCCTTCGGAGGGGCTGAATTCAGCAAGGCTCCATTAAAAATGTGCTACGGCCAGCTGATGAGAGCAGGCAGGTGCAAATACACAGGTCTCATTAGCGGCGAGTTGAAAGGTGAGCGACGTTGCTTTGTCTTTTATTTTTTTCTGAATCATTCACTCAAGCATTCTCCATGTGCGTAAAACTCACCACGTGTAGGAGGAAGCAATGAGTCTTTCCAAGCCCACACAATGTGATCATAAATAGCCTCACTTACGTAAAAATCAATGTTCAGTGGAAGTGTATGGACACGTAAAAGAAATAAAAAGATACAGAAAGTGCTACAAGAGTGTGCAGGAGTTCGAGAAGTGCATCAGTGCTCTCTGGTGTTCTGCTATTAATGAAAGGTCATTTCATTAGTCCACGTTCAAAGAGGATGACTAACAGGAGAGAAGCAAACAGGGGGCTCCAACACCTGCAGATCCTGTGAATTATTGGGGGCATGTCCACCTATAGCCTCCATCACGTGGAGCATTGATCACATCCAGTCATCAGTTCAGAGTAGCGAGAAGTGGGAAAGAGTGAGGGGGGTGGGGATGCTGTCAGGATGCAGGCTCTGGTGTTTAAGCATCCTAACATAACATGTGCACCCGCTTTTGTTTCAAATGCAACAATAAAAACACCAAACTAGGCTCGACCTGCCCCTTTTAGGCGACGGTGGGGCGATATCACATGCAGGCACCACGGACCACACGCATGCATGTGATGCTAAATGCACAGGCTGCAAACACGAATCGGTGCAAAGAGTCAAAGTTGCATCATTATAACCGGCCTCAACAACAGCCGACATGCCTCCATGTCAGTCCGGAGCGCTACAGGCGTCTTTATATGACACGCAAATCTGGAGAGGCGCGCAGCCGTTCACAGACGGCGACATGCCACATTAATTTTCAATTTGCAGCTCCAGGATTCACTGTTACAGTCAATATTCGACAGCCCGCGTTCGGAGCGTGTATCTGCGATAATTGTCTGGCGGCTGCTCTGACATCCCAGCGGGCATCTTTCCACCATCAACACATTTTTTTTAAAAAGCAAATACATACAGACAAACAACAACAGTAACAGAACGCATATATGTGCATAGCACCACGGTCATCCTACCTGTGCCGTGAGCCAAATCGATGCCCGGTTCGGTGAGTATGTTCGGGTCACTTTGAGATCTGCCTCGCTGCAGACAGCCGTCTAGTCCATCCGATGTAGCCATGGAGAGGCAGCGCAGGAATCCTGAATCAAATATTGAAAACCCAACCGGAGGCAGGCAGGCAAGGTCAGGAGGAAAGCAGCGAGCGAGGCTGGGTTTAATTCGCTCTGACAACAGCCGCTTTGAGCAGCTACCAGGGAGCCATGGCTGAGCTCACATTCAGCACAAGCGCGCGCGCGTGTGTGTGCGTCAGTGCGTGTGTGTGTGTGTGTGTGTGTGTGTGTCTGGGTTGTGCGACGATGTGTGCATATGGGAGGGGTGAGATGCCCCCCCGTTGGTACCAGCGGGTTGTTGATGATGATGAGGATGATGATGATGATGATGCTCATCCCTGTCCAGTGACACTAACACACATTAATGGTTGTGGAATTTGTTGAATAGGCTGCTCGCATTGTGACTGTTGGGCCAACAGTCTGTCTGATTGGAGCGTTTATTTTGGATAATTTCATACATTTTTAATTTATAAGATTGCTTTTTAAACGTGGTAATGGATTCGCTGCAGAGGTAGTTAGTCAAATGATTATACCAAGAGCCAGACGATGAGGAGGAGATGGAGACAAACAGCGTTTGTTTAAAGGTCCTCATTCTGGAAAAGTTAGTCAACAGCCATGGAAAAGTTGAGGTATTTTAGAGTTTTTAATTGCTTGAACAATGATAATATTGAGGCAGAGTGGATATCTGAAGGTCACACTACTCACTAAACAAGAATTATCATGATGAGTTAAGTAAGGCTACGACTTAATAACTTTTGCTTCCTTCTGAAATATTTTTTTTTATTTTTTTTTTTCCTTTGGTAAATTGCAGTCTGGACTCTATGATTTGTTATTAGACTGAAGCAACAGCTTTCTTGTATTTTCTTTCATTTTTAAAAGGTGTATTCACTTGTGACAGTTGTTTCTTTTTAGTCCAAAATAAATCTCATTTCATTTTAACAGCTACACCAGCTAATGATTTTTGCTCCTCTATATAATAATAGTATTTGTGTGTGTTTGTTATTGTTTTATTGTTCATTTCCTGTTTGTTTTATATCACATTTTTGTATCAAAAGCTGCCCTCATTGAGGCATTGCAGGCATAGGCAGATCAGGGGGGAGCATGAGGTGGCAGCTGCTGGAAAAAATATCTCACCACCTCAGCAGCCACCCTATTTGTAAGCTATAGTTGATATATTTTTGTGCATTTTGTACAATGTTGAGAGTCCAATTATTTCTTCCGAAATCAGATTTCTGCCCTACCTTTTTTTGTATTTCTCATGACTTAGAGTTAAACCAAAAGGTCACTCCCTGTCGGTTCCTTGTGTTGTGTCTCCAGCCTCATGTGTCCTGTCTGCTGAGTTCGTCCTGCAATAAAGCTTTTTTGATTTTACCTCACCTGTTCCTGCCTCCGGTCCTGCATTACCTCCATTGTGACAGCCATCATAGAGCTCTGATCAGAGGATGTTGTCCTGCTTCTAGAGGCTACATTTTGAGTGATGTCATCATATGGTCCTCACTCTGAATAACTGATTCAAAATAACCGAAATATCCCTTTAAGCTTTATTTTGTAGTTTTGGCCTTCACGGCTGTTATGCTACAATTATAACTGTAAAATGTTTGTGCAACAATTTACTCTTTGATTATCCATTGGTTTAAACTTTTTTTCTAATTTATTTTCAGATAAAGTATATGTTACATGTATATTCTGTTATGTTAATTTTGTTCAAACCAGTTTGTTTGTAAATCAAGTTTTTAAAACCAGAGCATCTCAACCCATGCCTACATGTGGAGAACATGCAAATTCCAAGCATAAAGGTCCCAGGCGGGACTCAAACCAAGGAACATTTTGCTGCAAGGCAACACTGCTTGATGCAACTGTACCCATAGAAAATAAAAGGTAATAAAAAAGTACACATTAAACTTCAGTCTGAATGGTTGAGTCACATTTCATCCAACTTTTATGTTAACAACATATAGTAGACTTCTTCTTGACATTGTGTTTTACAAGTTTACATCCTTTAGAAGGGACATACAAACTGGTAGTTGCAGCAATGAGCCACCACACATAAAACTGCATTTCCTAATGCCTCAGCAGTCTCTGACCTCAACAATCTGGCATGAACGTTGCTCAGAAGTGAAATACCTGGATGTGTTACTATCATGAAAAGGGCAACCTGGTCATGTGTCCAGGCACCCTTTGCTTCAAAGCCATGAAGCCGAATGAATATAAAACTGCATGTATAAACTCATAACAATTATCCAATCAGACTGGATAAAAGCTGTTTCCAGACAAGATCTAATAAACTTTCTTACAATTGAGTATTATTTGTCATATAGCTGTTGACAAACAAAATACTGTTATCCCTGGCTAATGTTTGTGGTGGGAGGTAGCAAAAAGCTGGTGAGTTTTTATACTAATACTATATAGTTGAGACAAAGTTTAGCTGATCTAGCATCAGTCTCAATTGGAAACATGAAATGTTTGAAGACACTGAAGTGAAAAGAAAATAGATCAATCATCCATCCATCCATTTTCTATAGCCACCTCATCCTCCACAGAGGGTTGTGGGGGAGTTGGAGCCTATCTCCAGTGGTCAAGAGGCGAGAGGCGGGGGACACCCTGGACAGGTTGCCAGTCCATCGCAGGGTCACACAGAGACAAACAAGACAAACAACCAGTCACACACAAGGAAAATTTACTAGACCAGTTAACCTAACACTAACAGTCATGTTTTTGGTTAGTGGGAGGAAACCGGAGTACCCGAAGAGAACCCACACATGCATGGAGAGATCATGCAAACTCCACACAGAGACGCCGCCAAGCCAGGGAGGCGAACCCATGACTCTCTTGCTGTGAGGCAACAGTGCTAACAACTGCGCCACCATGTAGCCTAGATCAAACATAAACAACATTTTAAATAAAAGTTAGTGACAAAGTGTTCTGTTAATGGAAGGTGAGCTAGCTTGAGCGCGCCTGTGTTTTGCGGTGCAGCCACTCCAGGGCCTGGATGGTGGCGATCCTCAACCGACTGACAAAACTCTTCATCCTCAAAGGGCCGCTGAGACAAAGCATCAGCATTACTTGAGGCTGTATCTCAAAACTATAGTCCTAGTGGACCTCATTCCACATGGCATTTTGACCTTCTGGCTTCTTAAAGTTAAGCAGCCATGTGAGGGAGGCATGGTTAGCCCTTATGAACGGCTGCCTGTACAGGTAGGGCCAGAAGTGTCAGAGATCCAGGACAACAGCCAGCAGCTCACAGCAGATCACACTTTTTCACCCTGTTCAACCATCTGCAACAGCATAGCATCCTGCTCACGTTGCTAGCACCCATGTCTATGATGAAAGTCTTTCCTGGGTCTGGGTAGGCCAGAACTGGTGCCTCAACCAAGGTGGCATAGAGCTGGGAGAAGGCTGCAGCACATTCATCGGCCCACTGGAAAGAGCAACCTTTCTGGTCAGGTGTAGGGGACTGCCATTGATGACAAATCCTTTGATGAATCTCTGGTAATATGAGGCCACGCCCAAAATACTGCAGAGCTCTGCAATATCACTTGGGGTCAGCAACTCCTGAACGCCATGGCTGGGCCAGTCGCCATTCCCTCACCACTGATGATATGATCCAGGAAGGAGACCTTTCTCTGAAACAGGTACTTCTCAGTGTTGAGTCAGAGCCTAACCTGACCAATAGTTTGGAGGACATCCTGCAGGTTCTGCAATATGCTCCCTGAAAATCTAAAACATGGGCCAGCAGGTCATCAACAACAACACAGCAATCAGTTTGGGATATTGTTAAATAAAACCCAAAACAATTTATAATAGAATATTTTCAAAAATAATTGTTAAAAAGCTAAAAATAATAACCACAGATAAACATAGGTAGTACAACACAAGTTTAAGTCTTTTGTAATTTTATTATGTTCTTGTTTGTTTAGCTTCTTAACAATATTTGTGTAGCTCGACCAATGACATTCAGGGTCATAAGATTTTGCCATTATAATTTTGTGGACCAAAGTTTTAAAACTACTGGTTTACAGGAGCATTCTGACAGAACAGACAGATTTTACAACAGCATGCATAGGAGGAGATGAAAAATGTATAATAATAATAATAATAATAATAATAATAATAATAATAATAATAATAATAATAATAATAATAATAATAAAGTATTGTTAATAATTATTAATACTATTTGATAATATTATTAATAGTTACCAATCATATTATTAATGGTATTTATTATTATTATTGATAATAATTTAACCTTCCCTTTGGGCGAATTATCTCTCTGCGTTTGAGTCACGAGACTTCATATGGAAGCAGCCATTGGCTGGTTATGCACGTGACACGAAAAGGCGGAAGTAAACCACCACAGTGGAAATATGGCTGCTTTTAGGTGCAGGAGTACGATTTGGCTAGTTTTTATCTTTAGTTTGTCAGGGGTTTTAGTTGCAGACAGTCAAGAGACGACCACAGTCAGCGAACATCATCCCAGCGTGGCTGATAATCCACAACCAGCCGCAGAAACAGCAAAACAAACAGCTGAGGAGCCTGTCGTGGAGGAGAGACGATGGGAAGCGACTCCCGATGATTCTTCAACCGACAGACAGGACTTTCCTGCTTCTGACAACGTGGTCCTGACATCTTCACCACAGCCTAAAGATGATTTTCAGGAGGAGTTGGTCATAAGACCGCTTCACTCAGGAGATATTTATGCCAGCTTCCAGTTTCAAACCCTGTGGGAAACAGATTTCATGAGAGAAAACAAAGGTATAAGAAGTTTATGTCTCTTTTTTCTTGTTCTTTTCTGCGACATCTCTCTGAGACCCATCAGTCAGTGCTGATTCCCGGTATGCTCTCAGGGCTCTGTTAAGGCCCTTGGTAGTTGCCTCCCCAGTTCCTAAACAGAATGGTGCTTAGTGAATATCTGTTTTTCATTAAGTTGTTTCTGGCCTCATAGTTTAGTCTGCTTTGATTAGAGTGTTGCCCATTTATCTGGGGCTCACATCTTATAAATCCTAGTTTTCCTTTTGTCTTTAGCATTTGTGGGATCAATAAGAGATCACATTTTAACAGAATATTCTCCTGTTGTGAGGTGCAGCTGCAAACCTCCAAAAGTGGATGATGTCTAGAAATGTTTTGATCAAAATGTTTCCATTTTGATGTTCTGAAAACGGCTCACATCAGTATGAGCTAGAGATGCACTGATTTTGGTTTTGAGCCCTGACACCAGTTCTCAGTTTTTGTACATTTCTGACCTGCTGATACCAGTTTTGACTGCTTGCAAACTTGTCACAGAGAACCACGATTAACACGATGCTATATTTATTTATTTAGATTGACTTTAAAAGTATTCATCTGGATGCAAAAAGTTCACTTTCTGAATTAGAGATTCATGCTGTTTTTGTTCAATTTTCAGTTGAAGAGTTTAAATGATTTCTGTGTTGTATCTTATAAGATTGGATCTTTAAATTCATCAAAAGCCTTTAAATTTATAGTCTAGGTTTCTGAGTTAGTATGCTACATTATTAGTAGCAGTAAAATGAATTAAATTAACAGTTGTGATTAACAGTACAGCCCTTACGTTCCCCAGTTGTCAGTTTGACTTTTAAACACTTAACCGTGTTATTCTTTTTTCAGTGTCCCACTACAGGCTGTTTCCCAAATCTCTGGGTCAGGTCATCTCTAAGTTCTCTGTGCGAGAGCTGCACATCTCCTTCACACAGGGCTACTGGAGGACCATGCAGTGGGGGCAGCCCTATCTACCGTCCCCCCCAGGAGCTGAGCTGTGGGTCTGGTTCCAGGACACTGTGGCTGAGTGAGTGCAGCCCTCTGGTGGCTTTAGAGTTGCTATTACTGAGGGAGATTTTCTTTACTTTAATAATAAAATGCACTAGAAATGGATTGGTTCCCATCATCTTTGTTTCATCTGATTTATTATTAAACCATTAAAACCTGAGGGCATTTAGATGTTTTAAATTCCAAGTCTAAAAGACATTTCAGATAGTTGAAGTGATGGTTTATATTTACTGTTTATTCTATTTTTAGCATTCTTTTTTTTAAATAACAGCTGGCTTTTTATCACACTTTTTAAACTACCAGGGTTAACTTTTCTCCTGTGTTTCTCTAACATTTCAGTGTGGATGCCACATGGAAGGAGCTGACCAATGTTCTGTCAGGCATCTTTTGTGCTTCACTGAACTTCATTGACTCCACCAACACCGTTCAGCCCAGCGCCTCCTTCAAACCACTGGGGATAGCCAACGGTACAGTAAGGATTTGTACTTTGGGACTCGCAGCCATGTTAAACCTAAATATAAACAGCTGTGTTATCACAAATTACAACTTAAGAATTGTTTGACACTGATAAAACATATTAAATGTGTATCTTAAAAAGTTATCAACTTCAAGCTGTAATAACTCTATTTAATGCAAATGAAAACTGCAGAACTGTTAAACTATTTTCAAAATCTCTGATCTTCTCCCAGTTGCGAAAATGAAAAAAATCAAACATAAAAAACCTGAAACTTCGAACAAGAAACAGAAATATTAGGGCTCTAATAAATAGATGATTTATCAAACATCATTTATTTACTGACCTGATCAGAGCATATGAATATGTTTGTTTACAGCACAAGATGCTGCAGTTTAGCAGTAATTAAAAACTTATAGGTTGACTGATTAGAGGGATTCAGTGATTAATGCTGCTTTCTAGACATCGAGTTAGTCGATGATTGGTTTGGGTTTGTCTTGCAACAAGCAGTTATAAACAGTTTTATTTTAAGTATTACCTAAATTGTCACATTTTTTAAATCGTTACTAGCATTTCAGTCAGAAATTGCATTTTCGTTTTGTTGTCCTTAGTTTTATAGACACAACAGTTAGGAGATGCACTCAGCAAATCAAAGCAATCCAGGCCCATTTGATTGTTTCTTTCATGCTGCTGTAGCTGCAGAGCTAGCTTTCTGTCCAGGATGCACTTTTACACTCTGATTTCTGTTTACCATGTTGAAATTTAAGAGACAGACCATCGCTTCCTTCGCTATGCCACCCTCCCACGAGAAATAGTCTGCACTGAGAATCTGACACCCTGGAAGAAGTTGTTGCCATGTGGATCCAAGGTAAATGTCTTTGTCTGTGTTTACCACAACCATCCTTTCTTCTTTGCCAACAGTTTAATTATATGTGTGTGTCTGTTGTATCTTTGCAGGCTGGTCTTGCTGTGCTCTTAAAGTCAGAGAAACTCTTCCACAGCAGTTTCCATTCTCAGGCAGTTCACATAAGACCAGTTTGTCGGGACTGGGAGTGCAAAACCACATCCTGGGAACTGAGACAAACGCTGAATGTGGTTTTTGACCTGCACACATCTGGGCAGGGAAAACGAGGTGAGAAAATAAAAACTGATCTTCCTGCATTCAGCTGATATTTGAGTTTAGGTGACGTCGCCCTGGTTTCTGCTTTATCTCTTCAGAGTGGTCGTTGTTCAAGATGTTCTCTCGGACCCTGACAGAATCCTGCCCACTGGCCTCCTCCAGTAAAATATACATCGATGTCGCAGACAACCCACAGGTTGGACTTTCTAATCCACTCAAAATCAGCTTTTTTGGGGAGTTGCAAAAGTAGAATATTTTTACTGCTCTAAAATAAAAACTACTTCAGTAATTTTAGATTGATCAAAAATGCTTTTATTTTGCAGGAGGAGCAGTTTGAACTCAGTCCAGCCACTCCGTTACTGAGCCAGGCGGTGGTGCTGGGGGACAGGCGGACCTTCTCCGTCTACGATCTGACCCAGCAGGTCACCTTTGGGACTGTGCGCTCCCTCAACCTGCTGATTCGCTGGAAATCCAGTGAGGGTGAGTGACGGGAGCAGAGGCTGTTATCATTAACTGTTTACCACACAATAAATACTAGATTCTACAAATGTGATTCAGCTTATTACAGTTAACCCTTCTTCAGTCAAGAAGAGAATCAGGCTGAAGTTTCATGTTCTAAAATAAAGCTTCTTAAAACTTGTCTGACTTCCTGTCTGCAGGTGACATGCTCCGCCCCTTGCTGCACGCCGAGCGGTACGTTGCTGGATACGGGCTGCAGACAGGAGAGATTCATACCTTAATGTACAACAACCACCCCTTCAGGTCTTTCCCCGTGCTGCTACTCGACTCGGTACCCTGGTATCTGCGTCTCTACATCCACACGCTCACAGTCACCAGCAAGGGAAAGGACAACAAGCCCAGTGAGTGCAGCTTTAAAAAAAGGGGATGTATTTGTGGAGGTTAAACACTGTCCTTATTTTTGGGCCTATGGAGTTTTCTAGTCATATGAGATCATGTTTACATGTAGTTGCATATTTCCACCACAAGATGGCGATCGTAAGTTGTGTTTTCTGTTAGAAAGGCTCTGCTGGAACACTTGTTCTAATGTGTTTTGTTGTAAATTTTATGAAATAAAACATTGTGATAATTTTATGTATATATATTCCTTCTATTCTATAATAGAAAAGAAGAATTATTCTATAACCATGAAAATGTCCCCCTTATTTGTCTTCCTTTGTCAGGTTACATCCACTACGAGCCGTCTAAGGACCGCATGCGGCCCCACCTGCTGGAGATGCTGGTCCAGCTTCCTCCACACTCCGTTACAGAGGTTACAGTGCAGTTTGAGAGGGCTCTGCTTAAATGGACTGAGTACACGCCTGATCCCAATCATGGCTTCTATGTTGGGTATGTGCATGCACACTCTCACACATCATAAAAAAGAAATATACATTTATATAGCCTAATGTTTACTGTTTTGATTTTTACTGAATACAAAAAAATGTTGGATTCTCTTTTATACTTTCATCTAATTACAGTCAGTTTTGTTTACATTTAGGTCTTCAGTTATCAGTGCTCTTGTACCCAGCGCTGTCGCCATGGACACAAACATTACTCAGGAACAACCACTTTTCAGCAGCTTGTGAGTATTAACTTTTCTGTTTCTTTTTTTTTAATGTTTTGTTGTTATATTTTTATCTTTTCTCGGTCTGTAAATTCAAAAGTCTTTCCAACTTCCTCCAGTTTTCCCTGTAAAGAAGAGTCCAGCTACTTTGTGCGCATCTACACAGAACCTCTGCTGGTCAACCTGCCCACTCCTGACTTCAGCATGCCTTACAATGTCATCTGCCTGACCTGCACTGTGGTGGCTGTGGGCTACGGATCCCTTTACAACCTGTTGACCCGAAGCTTCCAGATAGAAGAACCCAACCCCGGACTGGCCAAGAGGATAGCCAACATCATCCGTAAGATGAGGGGTGTACCGCCTCTCTGAGGCTCCTAGTGTTATCCTTTCAGAAGTGGGGCCTTTAAAAAAAAATATATATATATATATATTATATATATATATATATATATATATATATATATATATATATATATATATATATATATATATATATATATATATATATATATATATATATATATATATATATATAAAATGTTCAGGGAGGAACTGAGTCAAGCACTGGTATGAATGTTTTAAAAATGGTTAACTTGAAGTCATATGTTTGTTTTTTAAATGGAAATACACATTTTGTCCACTGTAATTTATTTATGATAAAATCCAAGTGACTAGAAAATGGATCAAAAATACGACTTTTGTTTTTCTGTGATTCAAGGCTTTAAGGTAGGCTTTATGCTGATGTTGTCTTTTTTTTTTATGACAACACCCAGTCAAACTCCCACTGAAGCACAGTGTTACTGTAACCATTGAATATACTATAAATCTGCATTCTGAGACGGATTCAGTCCTAAACAGCAACACAAACTCAGAGTTTCTATAAAACATCGAGTTTGGGCTTGTAATGGTTTTGATCTGTTGTCTCCCACCCAGGAGAGATAAGATAAAATGACACATTAAGTCACAGTGACTTTGTAACAGTGACATTTAGTTTTGTTTGTTTTCTGAGACCTAGTTTCTAACAGCCTTCTGTTTCCTAAAACCACAAATAAAACTGTTTTAATTCAGTAGTTTCCTGTGGAGTTTTCTTACCTATCAGTTTCATATAAAAGGTTTTAAAATGGGAATAAATAAAACACCCCCACTAACAAAAAACCCAGTCATTCCTGTAACCTCTTTAGGTCAGTGGCTCTTTGTTGACTTACTTCAGCTGAAATGTTACGTACAACCGTCTCAATATTGACGTTATTTCTGTTTGTCTTGTCAGTTTATTAACTGATCTTCTCAGCTCAAAGCAGGTTTATTATGTCTTACAATAAGAGTTTTTTTTTTACTCTGTCATTCTTTTCCTGTATAATGTTAATTATATTTAATTATAGCAAAAATATGGTTTTATTTGGGACAGTTTGTATAACAATTGTATGTTCTTTCCAATAAACCTTACATGTAATATTTTATTCCAACAGTTATGTCTAATTGGTGACCGAGAACAAAAAGTCAACCATGAGTTTTCCTAGTTCCCAGTTTTATTCAAACAATGGTGACCTTGTTTCTGGCAAAGCCGGAGCGATCCATTATTATTATTTTTGTAATTGATAAGTTATTCTCACCTCTACACAAGAATCAACAAGCTGCATGGAGCCATTTGTTGACAAAGCGATGTTCCACATTTTTCATATTATCAGGTCAGCTGCACTGCACAGATGGAGGAGAAACAATTTCAACACAAAACTTATCCTTCACCCTGTGTTTTCAGTTTGTATTAAATGTAGTACTTTTAAGAACTTGAGAAAAGTGTGTGAGCATCTATGCTGCTTTAGCAACATTTCATAGCATTAACATTATTGTATAAACCTTTACGCTGCCATTAGTTTTGCATCATGCAATTATTTGCATGAAATTCTGCATGAATGTAATCATTTTCAGCTAAAATAACCATGTGACGTGGAATTAAAAATGATAACTTAGATAACTGTTTTAATTAACAACTTAAATTTTAGGAGCTTTGAGCTGTTTAAAGATGGCAGCAATCTACTTTGGAAGTGGCCATCTTATTATACTCTAATGTGAGAAATCTGAACTTCAAAGTGCTACTTTGATGCTACACAATACATTTAAGTCCATTTTCTTCTTTGTCAAATGAGGTAAATGTTTAAATTAATGGTAGAAATATTCATAGTGTATTTCTGTGACAAACTATATTCCTGCAATGAAGCTTAGAAGGCAGTATAATAGTTTGGGGCCTTTAAGACTAGATCCAGGAGGCTTTTTGTCACTGTACACTCCAACATCATATTTGCTTCACTTCATAAATATATGTACCATTTAACTGTGTGTTTATTTTAACACTAATATTGTTTGAAATTGTAAGAGTGCTGTGATTCTTTTCTTAATCTTTGCTCTAATAAGGGTTTGAAATGCTCCTTGAGAAGAGTGTGGTGACAGAACGAGACTCTGCTGTATGAACCAGTCAGTTTGGTTATTTTGACACCAACCTACAGGAAATAACCTTGGATTCATCAGCATCTCCTTTGCTGATCAGGCGAGTTTAACTTCCATCAGGTCAAGATGAGGGATAATATGACACAAATACCAGTAGTAAGAACATCTTTACCCTGTTTGTATGAAGTTGTAAGTGAATTGAGATCAAAGTGAAAACAAAGTGCAGTTTTGTGTTTTATTATCCAGTCTAAGGTCTTTTTCAGACAGCACGTCATACATCCAATCACAATCAAGGTGACAGAGAGCCCATGTCAGTGGGTGGCCAGTAAATTGGCCACACACAGGAACGACCACATCTCGATCGACAGCACTTCAGGGCTCCGAAGCATTGACGATCATGAAAACAGCTGTTACCACGGCAGTGTCTGGTGAATCGTATGGGACCACAAAATCCTGGCTTCTCTGAAACACCCAACACAAACATATTCAGTCACTTTGACTCTAGCAGCAGAATGGAGGAGTTCTTAATTGCCACTTTATTCATATCTCACCTGTTTGTTGTGGCATGCACACCTGTCCACACCCGTTGAAGCAGCATACGTAACCATATTGGCAGTTCCAGTCATTAGAGCATTCATAAATGCAAATGCCCATTTCCCCCGGACGCATTTGACACCTTGGTAGTGCTGAGAGGATAATAAACAACAATTTATGCAAAGGCTTTTAAAGGCAGAACAAAGTAACTAGTTAGTTGAAAATTGTGGTATTTACTTGAAACCGGAGGGGTGCAGACAGAGTAATAGTTAAAACTACAGCATTTTTCCATTCCAGGGCAGTCTCTGTCTTCATCACATCTTTGTCCAGGCTGGAAGGAGTTGATGACTGCTGGACATTCACCTGACATCAGAGGAGAGATTAATGGGATTTTAAAAGTTTGTTCTTAGCATGGTTTAAAAAAAAGAGAATAACTTGTAATAAGAGGCAGGTTTTTTTTATTAAACACATGTAAGGAAATAAAAAAACTTACCAGGTTTTGGCCTATATTCTGACGCTACAAATACACAAGATGTTAAAAGCAGGGCAGCTATTGTAGAGCAGCGTGTCTCCATGTTGATGTATCCCTGTCAGGAATCTGCTCCTATTGTCCTATTTGGACAAACATCCTGGCTTATAAACTGTAATCTGAGCAGCACAGAGGATGCTGGGTCCTTGTGTCCGTAGGAGGTGTTTTTGCAAAGATATCTTACAGACATGGCCAACTGATGTTATGACTTTCTTCTTTAATATTTTGAAACATTGGGGCAGCTTTTCTTGGAACCCTTACAAATCAGGAAACACGTGCACAAAATAACACATTTTTTCAAGGCTGATCAGTTACATCAACCCACATTTGACCATGACGCTGGGCAGCACATCAAGGACAGAGCTTTGTGGACAAATGAGACAGAAGACGGAAAATAAACCATACAAAGGCCCAAAAGGAAGGCTTATTTAACTGAACTGAACTGGGCTGAAAAAGGTCGAAACAAGCATTTAGACAATGATTCAACCTAAATAGGTAAATAAAGAAAAAAGTGCAAAAAGGTTTCAAACAAGTCCTGATCTTCATATGGCTTAGAGAAATTACTTGAACTTTTTTCATTGGTAAAATAAAGAGAATAAACACTACTCTTTCATACTACTAAAATAACATACATTTTCTCTTATGCAGGTGTCAGTTTTTACCACTGTAATATGTACAATTTGTTGTAGCAGTAGCTGAGAGTCTTTCCCAACACATGCAAAGTGCAGTTATTTTCAAGATTTGACCAAAACAGCCATAAATCCAACATTTCACAGCATAAGATGATCTTAGTTTAAAACTCTGGTATGAAAGCAAATGAGCATTATGCAGCCCCTCATGAAATGTCTGACCTTCAATGTCTGGGATGTAAATGTGTACAAGAGTAGTGATAATTCTAGTATATGTAGGTCAATCAATGTTTTTTTTAAATGCATTGTCAGTGCTAGTCTTTAAGGATCATATTGATATGTTTTTTTATTAAAAATCTGTTTGTTGAAGCTGTTTCCAGATTTGCTTTTCCCGCTTTGTTATTTCTAAGAATGCGACAGTACCCAGAACTTTGAAAACTCAGCTAATTAATTGGCCTACTTCTACTTTTGAGGTGTGCTGCGGAGGAGCAAGATCCTGCTGCAGAATCTTTAAGTCATTATGACACTAACCTGCAGGAGGAAGGAGGCCTTGTACAAAGGCATGCTAATTTTGCAAAGACCAGTCATTTAATTTACATCTTTAGAAGCCAAGGTGAAAGATAAGTAGTCAGAACCAACAGCAGTTAGTCTTCCCTGTTTCGCTCTGCATTTGTTTCTATGACTGAAAATTTAGATCAATATACGCTGTTGGTCTTTAAAGAGTCACCCAAACATAACAGCTCACTGATGTTTTTATTCAAATGTGCCGCTTCAGAATTTATATTAAAAAAAATCATCTTTAAAAGAAAAAGACAATCATTCAGAAACACACACACACACACACGTTATGAATTTATTACCGGTAATATTTTTAATCAATACTTTGTATTAAAGAAGTAACCAAAGAGGTTCACATCAGGATTTAAAGTGCAGCTCAATAGATAATCCTTGGAGTAATGGGTACTACGCAGGAAAGACCACATGTTGTCGGACAGCACTTCAGATCAAAACGGCAATCGCTATCTTCTTGGCAGTGTTCAAAGCAGCGAGGGGTAAATCGCGTCCCAACACAAAATCCTGGCTTTGCTGCAAAACCCAACACAAAAACATGAAGCTGCTTTGCTTTAAAGTGAAGGACTTTGCCACCTTATTTATATCTCACCAATTACTGGTCTCATGCACTGATGTCCACACCCGTTGAAGCAGCATTTGTAATCATACTGGCAGTCAGTGTCGTAAGAACAGTCTACAATGCATGGGCCAAAATCGCCTGCTGGGACGGGACACTGTAGTGTGGCTGAGAGGAGCAGGAGAACAAATTATGCAAACGCTTTTTAAAAACAAAGACTGAAAAATGTGAGTTTAGACAGGAGCTCATTTGTTGCTCCTCAAGAGAAAATATAGGTGATATTTTTACAAGTTTTTATTCACAAGACTTTGTTTATCATCTATCTGGAAAAAAAGATTCTTACTCAAAACAGGAGGGACGCAGACAGGTTCATGGTTAAACCTACAACACTTTTCATCTTCAGGGCAGTCTCTGTCATATTGGCACAGCGGTGGTGGTGGTGGTGGTAGGGGCATAAGGAACGGCAAGTCCTTTGGACAATTTCCTGGTTTTAATAAAGGGTTGAGTAAAGATTAACGAGAGGATCTGGATACCAGCATGGAGAGCATGTAAAAAACATCAAACTTACCGGGTTTGGGCATAATTGAGTCTGACAGCACAGTAAAACCACAAATCAAAATCAGGCCAGCTATTTTAGACCAGCTTGTCTCCATGTTGATGTTTCTCTATCCTCCTCCTGTTGCCCTGACTGGAAAAATATCCTGGCTTATAAATCGTAGTCTGAGAATGCTGGGTCACTGTGTCTGTAAGTAAACAAACCTCCTGACTGACACATCCAACTGATACTACGACTTTAGAGTAAATATCACCAGGAGCCGCTAAATGGAGCATTTCTGTTGCATCCTGGGATTAGACCTGATGGGAATCTTTTCTGATGGAATTAACAGTTCTTTAAGGTTTTTATTAGAAGGTACCAGAAGATAGTTTGACAGATTGTCCTTAAAAAAAAGAGAATAAAGCAAACAGACACACATGTATTAACATTTTATTTAATACATTTGTATTAATGTCCAAACTAGTGCGAATAAAAGGGCACAGTGCAGCTCATGCCACAATTTGATGGACAACACTTCAGCTCATTGCGACATTGGTCATCTTGGTCGCATTGATCAGAACAGTAGTAGCGGTACACAAAGTCAGGACAGTCTCCTTTCTTTACTGAAACAGCAACAAAAAAAAACATTCAGTCACTTTAACCCCTGCAGCAGAGCGGAGGCATCTGACTACTTTATTAAGATCTCACTTGGTTGTGTAGACATGCACAAGTGTCCACATCCAGTGGTGCAGCATTTTTCACCAATTCGACAATCAGTGTCAGTAACGCACTGCTGGTCACATTCCTGCATTTGATATGCGTTGATTGGACACCCTGGTATTGCTGAGAGGGATGAGAAAAAAAAAACTTTGAAAAAGACTTTTCAAAAGTAAAATTGACTTTGTAGAGGAGGCTGATTGTGTCTGCTATTCATATAATGAGAACATTTAAATAAACAGCTGTTAGGTAAATAATCTGACTCTTACTTGAAACAGGAGGGGCACAGACAGTTCCGTATCTGAACACACAACATTTCTCATCACATTCACAGTCACTGTCAAAGTAACATGGTTTTCCTGGCATGATGGGATTATAGGATTTCGGGCAGTTTCCTGGTTTTAGAGAAGGAGTGAGTAAAGATGGTTCCCAGCATGGTTAAATGAACTGAAAAACACAAACATAACGTGTAGGGAAACAAACTTACCAACTTTTGGCATAATTGAGTTTGACGGCACAATGAAACAAAACCCTAAAAGCAGGGCAGCTGCTGTAGACCAACATGGCTCCATGTTGATTTATCTGTCAGGAATCTGATCCTGTTGTCCTGATTGGAAAGATATCCCAGTTTATAAACTGTAGTCTGAGCAGCAGAGGATGCTGGGTCCTTGTGTCTGTAGAGTTACTTATGTAAACAAACATACAAACAAATTATGGAAGTGATTTTTGTGTGTGTTAGTATTATTAAGATGTTCTGCAGATAACTAAAACTTAATAAAAACAGAATTTGAGCTTCTTTTTCTAATTCACATTTTTGTGTTGAAACAATCTTTCTCTTATTCTTCTGTTTCCTTAAATTAACACCTTAAAAACCGGAACGAGGCATGTATTTAACTCTTATTTTGCTGTACCTATTAAATACCATTGATATGTCAGCAGCCTTATCAAACTTTTGAAATTCAGTTATGGCTTTTTTCTTTTGGTGCACCACCCCAAAGTGACCATTGACCCCGTCGGGCCGTCACTTTGTAAACACATCTGTCAGAAAGGCACAAGATTAAAGGCACGATTCAAAGACTTCAATACTTACACATTATTTCTGGGCTTAAATGAAAAAAGGATGTATTGTGTAAATGAAATTATTTATTTCTAATTGATAATAAACTCAAAAAATTAAGAATGACTATTTTGATTTTCTCCAATTTGCTGACAAGTGAAAGACTTTGCTGTTTCTCTTTTAGTCTAAAAGTGTCTCAAAAAGATGTCATTGTTTAGTTGATTCTCTTCAAATGAACAGATTAATTATTTTTTGGTGGTGGTAAACAAGAAAAGCTACACTCAAAAAGCTATTTTGACCTACTGGGCTTAAAGGAAAAAGAAACAAACATATGAATACGTTACCATTTTTTATCAAAACTCATTTGTAATAAAGCAATTATGAGAGAGCACACTGAGGTGTGTGCTGAAGCTCAATGAATAGGCCTTACACAGGTGAAGCCACATTTTGTCAGACAGCACTTCAGCTCATTGTGGCAATCGCTATCAAGTCGACAGTGTTCAGAACAGAGAGGGAAAACGGGAAATTCTCAGGACGTTCTCCTGGCTTCACTGAAACACCAAACACAGAAACGCTCAGTCACTTAAAGTTTAGACCCTAGCACAATGAAGTCTGCTACTTTGATGAATTTGACTCCTGGAATGACTGGACACCTTGGTGATGCTGACAGAAAACAGATGGCAAAAAATGCAAAATTGTTCTCCAACTCTGCAAAATGTGAGGTTTTGAGTTTGAAGAGATTATCTAGGTCATATTTGGAACAGGAACAGATTCATGGTTAAACAAACTTTTCTGCTCCAGCACAGTCTGGTGGTATAGTGGTATATGGGTTATCAAGTCTCTTGAACAGTTTCCTAGTTTTTTATATTGCACCTTTCAAGGTAAAAATCACTGAGCACTTCACCAGACAAGAACACAAGTCCCAGTAAACATAAGCAGATTTAGAAAGGTGAGTCTAGAGTTCCAGATTCTAGGAAGCACAGAATAAACAGCTCTGTCTCCTTCTGTTTTCAGTCTTGTTTTGTGGACTACGAACAGGCCCAGGTCAGAGGACCTCAGGGACCTGATGGGGGTGTAATGATGCAAAAGGGTTGAGTAAAAATGAATGAGAGAATCTGGCTTCCAGCGTGGTTTATTAAAAAAAACCACAATAAATATAAACACAACATAAATAGGTGAGAAAAATCAAACTTACCTGAGTTTGACGGCACAATAAAACAAAACCCTAAAAGCAGGGCCGCTGCTGTAGACCACCATGTCTCCATGTGGATTTATCTGTCAGGAATCTGATCCTGTTGTCCTGATTGGAAAGGTATCCCGGTTTATAAACTATAGTCTGAGGAGCAGAAGTTGCTGGGTCCTTGTGTCTGTAGAGTTTCTTTTGTAAACAAATTTATTGATAAACTGATTCAACTACTTTTTTTTATTTAATATTACTAGATATTAAAAAGTCCAGGTAACTAAAATATAAAGTTTGATAGCTAACCCTATTTCATGATAACTATTTTTGTGTAGAAATATTTTTTCTCTCGCTCACAAGCAGCTTTTAAGACAAAGATGTGTCATCATCAATCATCTCACTATATGACAATTTAGGACTCTGAGCTATGGCTGCTTGTTGACCTATTGGCCTTACAGCAAAAACACAAAGAAACAAACACACACACATAATTAGTATATTACCCTTTTTAATCAGATCATTTTAAATAAAGAAATGCAGCTCAAAGAGACATTATATAGGTTCTGCACAGATGAAGCCACATCTTGCTGGACAGCACTTCAGCTCATTGCGGCAATTGCTGTCCAGTCGACAGCGATAAGAACAGTCAACAACGTACGGTAAGTAGGGACATCGTCCTGGTTTCACTGAAACACCAAACACAGAAACGTTCAGTCACTTTAGACCCTGCAGCACAATGAGAAGCAATGAATTCAGCTAATTTGTTTATATCTTACTGTCTTCTTGTGGCAAGCACAGATGTCCACACTGGTTGAAGCAGCATTTGTAACCAAATGGACAATTACTGTCACTGGAGCAATGGTCACCACACATGACCATTACTCCTGGAATGACTGGACACATTGGTATTGCTGAAAGAAAATACCGGTAAATAACAATGAATGTAAATGTCTAAAAAATGTGTGTTTGAAGAGAATATCTAGGTCATATTTTTACCTTTTTTAAAAGAAGATTTAACAAAAGATTTCATGGCTATTTGGGGGGAAGTGGTTCTTACTTGGAACAGGAGGGACGCAGACAGTTTCAAAGTAATAAAAGCAACATTTATTGTCTTCAGGACAGTCCATGTCATTCTGGCATGGTGTTAGTGGTCGAGGCCAGTCGGAGTTAAAGGTTCCAGGACAGTTACCTGGTTTTAGAGGAGAGTTGAGTAAAGGTTGACCCAGCAAATAAACAGGAATATGTGTAAATAATAAAACGAACTCACCAGGTTTGGGTTGAAATGAGTGTGAAGGCACCAAGAAACCTAATAAAATCAGGGCTGCTGTTGTAGAGCAGCGTGTCTCCATGATGATTTATCTCTGTCAGGAATCCTGTTGTCCTGTTTGGAAAAATATCCCAGTTTATAAACTGCAGTCTGAGCAGCTCAGGGGACTCAGGGTCCTTGTGTCTGTAGAGTTACTTTACACATCAGACTGATGTTATGACTGCTTTACGTGAAGATTTTTAAAAATTGACATATAACAAAATCATAAACTTGTGGATTATTTTCTATTTGTTGCAGCAGTTTTCTGGCTAAATTAAATCAAATGGTTTTATGCTAAATACGATGATGTCCTACATTACAGCTCAAACCACAATGATTACAAATTCTTCAAAATTTTAAGAAATTTGTATCAGCTTATAATAGCTGCAGTTGACATATAAACTGTATTAGCAATTGGGGCAGCGTGTAGCTCAGGTAGAGTGGCTGTCTGACAACAGGAGGGTCACCGGCTTGATCCCAGCTCTGGCTGGGTTTCCTTGATGTTGTTTCACTGGGCAAGACACTTCACTTTGTCTGCTGGTGGTGGCCAGGAGGGCCCGGTGGTGCTGGATTGTGTGCAGTGACTCCAGCAGTCAGACTGCTGGTAACAATCTTACTACCATCAGCGTGTGAACGTGCTTGTGCTGTTTTATGAATATTTTATGTTTTATGCTTGTTTTATGAAAGAGGCTATACGAGTTAAATGCTTAAGTACAAAGTTTAGTCTTTTTTAAAAGGTGAAATTACAAAAACATGTATATAATAATGTTATCCAAGAAAATTTGCCTCAACCAAGAATAACAGACATAATAAAAGTATATAAGTTTGAAACTTAAACTGCATCGTTTCTTCTTAGCAGTGAGCGTGTCTTTGTAGTCAGTAATGATCATGTTTAGTTGATGTAAAATCTCATCTTGTTTATTTAAATACAACAAAACGAGTCTGTGTTCATTATGAAATTATCATTTTAAGTCATTATCTGAAAATACACAAAACAAACAACGTCACATTTTCACTTCTTAGATTGAATGATAGATTTTGTTTTGCATCATGTTGTTTTCACACTCAGTCCAGAGATCTTTATAATATCAGCCAGGACAAATAAGATAAAATGTCACACAAAGTTCACAGTAATTTGGTCAAAATGACACTATTTTAGACTTTAACCTAATGTCAGTTTTTCAATACACAAGTCTAGATGGTAAAGCTCAGAGAAAATATGTATTTATTTGGTTTTAAGGATGCACAGGCCTGGTCATTCAGCTATAGGTAAGAATCTATCATAAATAATATGTATAGAAATAAAGCCAATTTTAAGGTTTTAACACACTTTTGGTTGTTTAAACATCACAACATGTCTCCATGTTGATCTATCTCTGTCAGGAATCTGCTCGTTGTCCTGACTGGAAACATATCCCAGTTTATAAACCGCCGCTTCCCCAACCCTTTGGAAGACTCTCCCACAAAACATCAGGATTGCTGACTCTCTCTCCACTTTCAAATCACTGCTCAAAACCCACCTATTCAAACAGGCATTCCCTTAGTCATCATCCTCACCATCACCCATTAATTAGCTTGCTGTCAGTGTTTGTTTGCTCGTGTGTGTTTACTCATTCTGTGTTTATTGCTCTGTTTGTAAAGCGTCTTTGAGTGTCAGAAAAAGCTCTATATAAGTTTGAGGTATTATTATTATTATTATTATTAATTCAATGTTGTTTAATATTTAATTATGTTAGAGTTTTACCTCTTAAACATAATTCTATAAAATGCCTTATTTTAAATCTTGAAGCCATCTGATGAATTTAAGTGATAATTTAATCATGTTTCATTATATTAATCATGTCTCACATTAATATCAATATATTAATAATGATTGTTAATGAACTTAGACAATGAATTTAAGTACAATCTCTTCTGGAGTTTTCTGAGAAGCAGTGAAAGATTGGAGAAGTCTTGTACGCCTTACTATAGAAGTGGTACCTGAATGAGATGCAAATGTTAGCATAGCACTGCATTGCATGGAGTAGACTTTTTTTTACCTATACAATTTCCATATGCACAATATTGGGTGTTTGGTGAACAGATGATTGAAAACTGGGCCCTATTTGGACCTCTATAGCATGCAAACTGGTCATGAAAGACTGGAATTTAAAGGCACACTATGCAGTTTTGGCTTGTTTATAGCACCCCCTAGTGTCTGTTTTAAGTCACTATCATAAAATCTAACTGTTGAAATGTCTCCTCAGCCTTCATTGCTTTCTACTGGAGCAATTCATCACTCATTCAACAAATCTGCTGTGTTCAAGGAGGGAGAAAGGACAAAAAGCAGGAATCATGAGCTAAAAACACTGTGGCGCTAGCATATCAGCTAGCCACATTGGTTTAGCCTAACCCTCGCGAGATACGTGACTTTTTGAGACTTAGGGCACCTGACCGGAGACTCAGAAGTTGCAATCGTTGTATTCTGGATACAAGCAGCAGATGGGGCTGAGTGACTTTCATTAACCCTGTAAAGGGTCATACTACCACATACTGGCTCAAGAAAAGATTTAAAAAATGAAAAAGTTTCATAGTGTCCCTTTAAATGTTGAAATGTATACGTAGTTGGGAGCAGGAGCTGGAGTCACTGCACAAAATCAAGCACCAAAGAGCCCTCCTGAACACCACCAGCAGACAAGGTGGGTGAAGAGTCTTGCCGAAGACACGACAAGGTAACCCAGCTGGAGCTGGGACCAAGCTGATGACCCTCCGGTTGACAGAAAGCCACTCTACCTACTGACCCCAATTATACATCACAATGTAGGCATTCTTGTCTACTTTCACCCAACACGTCTCTCAACAAATCTTCAAATCCTCTCAGAGTGTAGAGTGCACACCACAAACTCCAGTTCTGACTTTTGTCTGCAAAACTGAAAGTGAAGGGTATTTTTAACTTGTCATGTTTCCTAAATAAAATACTTCAACATACAAAAACAACGAGTGATGAAAAGACTCTTCTGCTACTTCCAATTTAGGAACCTTGACCGTTAAAGAAATAAAAGCAACCACTCAATTTCTGGAGTGAAACAAACACTACAAAACTGAACTTTTATAAAAGGAACTTATAGGTATAATTTTATTGTTTTAACTTGTTAAAAGGGGCTACAATTACACAATTTGTACTTCTATCTGCTCCTTTTTGTTCAAATTTGTTTTGTGTTTGTATGTATATTCTGTTTGGTTTTTAATTTGTAACTTTTTTAAGTAAATAAGTCATTGCATGACCATGCATTGTTTTTATTTGGTGCTGCAAAAGTTTATTTAGTGTAAAATTTAAAGAAAAACAGCAAGATCGTAACAGGTTTCATTCATTAGCAACTTGCAGAGAATCAGAATTGGTCATTTCTTAATTTGAATTTAATATCAGTTGAATATATTTTCCAATTATTTTCCACATTATAGCACAAATCATTTATAACATAATTAGTAGCAGAAATGGTCAAGATCTGTTACTGTGTTTTGATTGGATGTCATCATATTTAGCATAAAATCATTTTTAATGAAAGGGTTGACTGACTGTAGCCAGAAAACAGACTGCAATCATGATCTAAAACTAAGAAAGGAACAAAAAAAAATTAATCCACAAGTTTATGCTTTTGTTAATATGTCAACTTTTTAAAATCTTTATAACATCATGTCTGATGTGTAAAGTAACTCTACAGACACAAGGACCCTGAGTCCCCTGAGCTGCTCAGACTGCAGTTTATAAACTGGGATATTTTTCCAAACAGGACAACAGGATTCCTGACAGAGATAAATCATCATGGAGACACGCTGCTCTACAACAGCAGCCCTGATTTTATTAGGTTTCTTGGTGCCTTCACACTCATTTCAACCCAAACCTGGTGAGTTTGTTTTATTATTTACACATATTCCTGTTTATTTGCTGGGTCAACCTTTACTCAACTCTCCTCTAAAACCAGGTAACTGTCCTGGAACCTTTAACTCCGACTGGCCTCGACCACTAACACCATGCCAGAATGACATGGACTGTCCTGAAGACAATAAATGTTGCTTTTATTACTTTGAAACTGTCTGCGTCCCTCCTGTTCCAAGTAAGAACCACTTCCCCCCAAATAGCCATAAAATCTTTTGTTAAATCCTCAAAAAAAACAAAAACAAAAAAAAAACACCTAATCTAAACTGGTATGTTACATATGGTAAAAATTGGACCTCACATTTTGCAGACTTGAAGAATATTTGTCATTTATTGCTGTTTTTTTTTCTTTCAGCAATACCAATGTGTCCAGTCATTCCAGGAGTATTTCTCATGTGTGGTGACCATTGCTCCAGTGACAGTAATTGTCAATTTGGTTACAAGTGCTGCACCCACACGTGTGGACAACTGTGCTTACCACAAGAAGACAGTGAGATATTAAGAAAGATGCTGAATTCATTGCTTCTCATTGTGCTGCAGGGTCTAAAGTGACTGAACGTTTCTGTGTTTGGTGTTTCAGTGAAACCAGGACGATGTCCCTATTACCCATTTGTCACTGACTGTTCTAGTCGCTGTCGACTGGACAGCAATTGCCGCAATGAGCTGAAGTGCTGTCCATCAAGATGTGGCTTCATCTGTGCAGAACCTATATAATGTCTCTTTGAGCTGCAGCACTCACCTCAGTGTGCTCTTTCACATTAATTACAAATAATCTGATTAAAAGGGTAATATACTAATTGTGTCTGTGTGTGTGTGCGTGCGTGCGTGCGTGTGTGTGTGTTTGCTTCTTTGACTTTTTTAAGGCTAATAGGTCAACATAGCTTTTTTTTGTTTAGTTTTTCTTGTTTACCTCCCAAAAGAACCAATCAACCACAGCTCAGAGATTCCTACATTTACATAAAGTGAGCTGACAACAAAACTTGGTCTTAATCGCTGTGTTTTCCTCTCAGTAGAGAGTTGTATTAAAGGCGTGGCTTGTCTACGGGCCAATCTCTTGTCTAAAAAAAAACATAAAAGTTTGTCCTAAACCAGACGTAGTTTTCATTGTCTTGGATAATTCAGAAACAAAAGGTTCAGTTATGACTTTATGCACAAATCTATAAGCAGACTGACTTTTGTTAGATTGAAAAAGAAAAAAAACAAAATCTTTGTCAGCAAATGAAAGTGAATCAAAGTAGTAAATGTTGATTTTTGAGTTAGTTATCAGTTGAATAGTTTTTACTAAAACACATCATTTAATTTCCATATCAATTATTGTTTTAGCTTAGACAGATTAGACTTTTTATGTTTCTTTATATTTCTTTAATAGATCAAATCTGAAGTCAAATTTAAGAACAGAGCATATCCAAACATGGCATTGTTGTTTAGTCTCTTTTAAAAGATGAAATTAGTTTAAAAAATAAACTTATCTAAGAAATAAAGCCTCAACCAAGAATAACAGACATGATAGAAGTAAAATATCTGAAAATTAAAGTTACACAAAACAAGCAGCATCACATTTTTACTCCTTAGAGTGAATGACAGACTTTGTTTTGCATCATGTTGTTTTCATACTCAGCCCAGAGATGAATATCTTTAAAGCCAAATAAATAAATATTTTGTCTGAGTGTGTTTGATCATCTAGACTTGTTTATTGAAAAGCTGACATTAGGTTAAAGTCTAAAATAGTGTCATTTTGACCAAATTACTGTGAACCTCGTTTGACATTTCATCTTATCTTTCCTGGCAGAGAGAAGGTAAACTAAAGGTAAAAGAGAGACAGGCTGATATTATAAGGATGCACAGGCCTGGTCATTCAGCTATAGGTAAGAATCTATCATAAGTATAGAAATAAAGCCATTTTTAAAGTTTTAACACACTTTTAGTTGTTTAAACATCACATGTCTCCATGTTGATCTGTCTCTGTCAGGAATCTGCTCCTGTCGTCCTGACTGGAAACATATCCCAGTTTATAAACTGACGTCTGAGCAGCAGAGGATGCTGGGTCCTTGTGTCTGTTACTCATGTAACTTACTAACATATCCATCTAGGGCTGTGATTTGTTTTTGCATTACTAGATATCAAAATGTTCTGCAGGAAACGAAAATATAAAACTGAACAACAGATTTTGAGATGTTTTTCTTTCTTTTCCCAATTCACGATAATTATTTTTGTGGTGAAGCAATTTTGTATGTCTGATCTTAGGAAAGGTTGTACTGAAACATAAACTTTGTTGTATCAGGATGCTCGTTCAATGGCAATAAGATTGATTGATTGATTGATTGATTGAATAAATTCATATGATTATGTGCTTCTTCTTTTATGAAATGCTTTACTTATCATAATTCAGAATTCAATGTTATTTAATGTTTAATTATAGTTTTACCTCTTAACCATAATTCTATAAAATGCCTTATTTTAAATCTTGAAGCCATCTGATGAATCTAAGTGATAATTTTATCATGTTTCATTATATTAATATATCATGTCTCACAATAATATCAATATATTAATAATGATTGTTAATGAACTTAGACAATGAATTTAAGTACAATCTCTTCTGGAGTTTTCTTAGAAGCAGTGAAAGATTGGAGAAGTCTTGTACGCCTATAACCTTCCTGGCTAATGATTGGTTAAACAAACCTTCACTTCCAGGAATCTTCTCCTATCTCGTTCATCCTCTAAAGACTGAAATTCATCCTTTCACCTTTTTTTCATCCTTTCACTCCAGATAAGGCTTTCAGACACGTTTCAGAAGAAAAGAAATTAACTGGTTTAACATCTTAGGTCATTCAGATGGCCATATTTTTACCAGCAAGTTTTCTATTTTTGAGCCAAATAAGACAACTACTTTTAAAAGCTCCAAATTTTAGAACTGCTAAGTTGAAATCTGCACAGAACTGTGAGCCGCAGTGAACAACTTTACCCTTCCGGCTACCTTGGACCAGCCTAGCAACAGCCAGAGTGACACAGATCACCAGAGGCCATCAAGTCCATAAGAACCCGGGGTCAGGTCCCTCGGATGCTTGAGACCGACTTTCTTCAGGCGGTCTCGATCCACTAAGAGGATCTTAAAAAACTGGTGTCCGATTGTTAATCATTCAGAGCTAATTAATCAATCATTCATAGTAATTAATAAATTAAACTTAGCCAGGTTTATTTAATTAATTCTCAACTTTACATGTTTTAAAAACCTCCTATTAAACCTTTCATAACCAACTGATAAATGTTTGGCGTGTTTTATTTTTGTTTAAATCATCAGTTAAAAGTAGAATAATCAAACTGATACATACAAAATAAAATTTGATTTTGTGACAAATTATTAATGTTTGATTCCCTGGCAGCTGTCATACCCAAAATAACCTGCCTTCAGTTCCAATCACACATTAAAGACAAACAAAACTGATATTCATTATTTTATGATTATTAAGATTTTGTGCCTCCTCCGTGAACCGTCACCTTATCGTGGTGGAGGAGTTTGAGTGCCCTAATGATCCTAGGAGCTATGTTGTCTGGGGCACTTGTGCCCCTGGTAGGGTCACCCATGGCAAATTGGTCCTAGGTGAGGGGTGAGACAAAGTGCGGTTCAAAAGACTCTTAATGGAAATACAATCATCGAGCCAGTGTACCCGGCCCGGAGGATTACCGGGGTCCCACCCTGGAGCCAGGCCTGAGGTTGGGGCCCGTGAGCGAGCGCCTGGTGGCCGGGCTTTCGCCCATGGGGCCCGGCCGGGCCCAGCCCGAACTGGATACATGGGCTCATCCACCTGTGGGCCCACCACCTGCAGGAGGAACATGAAGGGTCCGGTGCAATGTGGATCGGATGGCAGACCGAGGCGGGAGCTTTGGCGGTCCGATCCCCGGACACAAAAACTGGCTATTGGGACATGGAACGTCACCTCTCTGGCGGGGAAGGAGCTGGAGCTTGTGGAAGAGGCTGAGCGATACCGGCTAGATATAGTCGGGCTCACCTCGACACATAGCGTTGGCTCTGGAACCCGAGTCCTTGAGAGGGGTTGGACTCTCTTCTATGCTGGAGTTGCTCCGGGTGAGAGGCGGAGGGCTGGGGTGGGCTTTCTGTTAGCCCCAAGACTCTCTGCCTGTATGTTGGGGTTTTCTCCGGGGGACGAAAGGGCAGCTTCCCTGCGCCTTCGGGTTGGGGAACGGGTCCTGACTGTTGTTTGTGCTTATGCACCAAATAGCAGCTCAGAGTACCCACCCTTTTTGGAGTCCCTGGGACGAGTGCTGGATAGCGCTCCTACTGGGGACTCCATAGTCCTGCTGGGAGACTTCAACGCTCACGTGGGCAATGACAGCGTGACCTGGAGGGGCGTGATTGGGAGGAACGGCCCGCCCAATCTGAACTCGAGTGGTGTTCTGTTTTTGGACTTCTGTGCAAGTCGCAGTTTGGCCATAACGAACACCATGTTCGAACATAAGGATGCCCACCGGTACACCTGGTATCAGGGCAGCCTAGGTTACAGGTCGATGATTGACTTTATAGTTGTATCATCTGACCTGAGACCGTATGTTTTGGACACTCGGGTGAAGAGAGGAGCGGAGCTGTCAGCTGATCACCACCTGGTGGTGAGTTGGATCAGGTGGCAGACCTGGTAGA
>SSNR01000215.1:160876-239147 GCA_006937965.1 Callopanchax toddi
CCCCCCCCCCCCCCCCCCCATCTATTTCATTCTCAAATCGCACACAGGACACTGCTTGGAGGACAACTCAACACAAAGGAGATCTGCAGCAACAAGCCGCTCACACCAGTCACTGAGAACACGAGAGAACAATTTTTAAAGTAAAAATAAACCTTTACATTTTTTATTTTCATTTTCACTGAGGCATTTTTTTAAAGTTTCTATTGAGCTGTAAAAGTGGTTAGTTTGTTGTTTTTAAGAAGTTTATTTTATAGCAACATGTAGTTAAATGCAGTTACTTTTACTTGTTCAAATCTCAAAGGTTTGATGTGAAATAACCTGTAATGGAGTTTGAAAATGAGATTTGTCTGTTCGCAGTGTTTGTGTGTGGGCGCGTGCGTGCATGTGTGCAAGTGTGTGTGTGAGAGGGGGGGCATGGGAAAAATTGTGTAAAATTAAGGGGGGCCCAGAAGAAAAAGTTTGGGAACCATGCTGTAGGGGGTGCAAACAAGCCAAACTGCATAGTGTGCCTTTAAATTCCAGTCTTTTACGACCTGTTTGCATGCTATAGAGGTCCAAATAGGGCCCAGTTTTCAATCATCTGTTCACCCAACACCCAATATCGTGCATATGGAAATTGTATGGGTATAAAAAGTCTACTCCATGCAATGCAGTGCTATGCTAACATTTACATCTCATTCAGGTACCACTTCTATGGATAGTTGTTTAACAACCTGATATTAAAGAAAAAAGATAATAACACACACACAATATTTAATCATTTAGATATTTTAATCAGTGTATTTGCATTAAAAGAATAGAAGGGCACACCTGGATGCAAAGTGTAACTCAGAAGGTGTATATGGGGTTACTGCAGACGCTACCACCACAGTTTGATGGACAACACTTCAGGGAACCCCGGCAATTACCATCATGTTCACAGTGTTCATAACAACGGGGGGTGAACTGGGAAGGACCACAACTCCCTGGCTTTACTGAAATACACAACACACACATATTTAGTGTTTTCAGCAACATTATGGGGGTATAGTTGTTTAGCCCCTTTAGTGACATCTCACCTGTGACTGATTGTCTGCATTCATGTCCACACCCATTGAAGCAGCACATTTCACCGGGGTTGTAGCAGTCATCATCACTAGAGCAGAGTTCAACACAAAGTCCGAATCCCCCTTGATTCACTGGACAGGCTAGAGTTACTGAGTAGAACGAGAGATAAAGTCAAACACTATCAAAAGTGGAAAATATTACATTGGAAAAAGAACGTTTTTTTAATCCTCGTTAAAATATTCATATCTCTTACTACTTAGAACACTGAGAAGATCAAACCAGATTTTAAATAGGGAGAAGTGATTCTTACCTGAAATAGGGGGGATGCACACAGCTGTGGAGAAATACACACAACACTTATCATCTCCCTGGCAGTCGCTGTCATAGTTACATGGCGGCAGTGGCGCAAAGCTTTCAGGTAAGACGGGTGGACAGTGACCTGGTTTTAGAGGGGAGTTGAGTAAAGATTAATAAAGATATCTGGCTATACCAGCATGGATAAATAAACATAAAACATGAAAAAAAAAACATTTAAGGAACTAAACTAACTTACCAGGTTTTGGAATGATTGAGTCTGAAGCTACAAATACACAAAACGCTAAAATCAGAGCAGCTATTGTAGAGCAGCGTGTCTCCATTGTGATTTATCTCAGTCAGGAATCTGTTCTTGTTGTCCTGTTTGGAAAAACACTCCAGTTTATAAACTGTAACCAGAGCAGACTGCAGGATGCTGGGTCCTTGTGTCTGTAGAGTTTCTTTTGCTAATATTTCTCATGGAACACATCCGACTACGTGTCATTTTAAAACATTTTGATGAGGGAAACTTGGATATCTGATTTGATTGTTTATGACCCAGGTGTGTTCCATACACACTCTAGGAAATAAAGTGTTGAATTAACTTTAAAAAGTTTTGTCAACTGGTTCCACTAGTTGCTTTAATGTATAATGAATAATTCACACTACTTTTAACAATAGTTAAAGTAAAGATAATCAAATTGAGTTCAATAAATCCAGAATAGTAGACTTACAGTAAGTTTGTATAACTTAATGATGTTAACTTAATGTAAAACAAATGCTATTAGAATTCACTTGACATTAGTTTATTTAACATCATCAATTTTTATTGTGGTGATCAGATCGCTAAAGGTTTAATGGATTTCATTTATTTAATTCAGTATACTCATGATCCAGTTACTGTAAACAATAGGGGAACCAGTTGACAAAATAATAATAATTGACCCCTATTGATCCCCTTGGGAAAGAATTTCAAAGGTGTGGTGTACGGTGTGGCCTGGGGGCCACTTGCAGCCCTCAGAGTGACCTTCTGTGGCCCTCAACTACATTTCAAGAAGGGTAACTCTCACAACTGTTTTTAAAACTAATTTTTGCTGATTTTGACTAATGAGGCCAAACACAAAATACAGAAAAGTTCAAGTGTTTTTAAAATGACAATTTTGTGGGAAATTCAAAGCAGTAGTGTTTTATTATTCAAGTTTTTTTCCTTTTATTTTATTTCCTGTAAATAGATCAAAAACAGGAGCAGTGGGCTCCTATTTGGACGGCGCCAAGGAGGCAACTTTGGGGTTCAGTATCTTACCTAAGAATACTTCAGCACATGGTCTGGGACTGAGCCGCTCACCTTCTGATTAGCAGACCGATGTCCTTTGAGTCACGACTGTCCTCAACACACGGGTTAAACCATCCATCCATCCATCTTCTGAAGCCGCTTGGTCCTCCACAGAGGGTCGCGGGGGAGCTGGTGCCTATCTCCAGCGGTCAAGGGGCGAGAGGCGGGGGACACCCTGGACAGGTCGCCAGTCCATCGCAGGGCCAGGGGCAGGGTTAAACCATTACAGCATTTTAACTTTTTATGTTTCTATTTCTTTAATAGATCAAATCTGAAGTAAAGTTTAAGAACAGAGCATATCCAAACATGGCATTGTTGTTTAGTCTCTTTTAAAAGATGAAATTAGTTTAAAAAATAAAATTATCTAAGAAATAAAGCCTCAACCAAGAATAACAGACATAATAGAAGTAAAATATCTGAAAGTAAAAGTTACACAAAACAAGCAGCATCACATTTTCACTCCTTAGAGTGAATGACAGACTTTGTTTTGCATCATGTTGTTTTCACACTCAGAACTCTTTATAATATCAGCCTGTCTCTCTTTTACCTTTAGTTTACCTTCTCTCTGCCAGGAAAGATAAGATGAAATGTCACACGAGGTTCACAGTAATTTGGTCAAAATGACACTATTTTAGACTTTAACCTAACGTCAGCTTTTCAATAAACAAGTCCAGATGATCAAACACACTCAGATAAAATATGTATTTATTTGGTTCCTCCTAAGATTACATTTCCATCAGTTCTGTTTTGCTACTTGTTTGTAGCTGTGGACTTTTTTTTTTTTTTTTACAAAAATTACTTCAAACTGTGGGAATAGTGTCTCATGGCTTTCAGTAGCAGTGCATTGTGTGAAGTTGAATTAGAGAGAAAACTGCAAATAATTTCCACACACACAACAATAGGATTTTTGGATGAAAACGTGAGAGAAGCCAGCTCTCTTTGGTGCTCTAGCTCAGGTGATCTTCATGATCCTAACGTTGTTCTGATTTTAATCGGGTCACAGACACTTGGACCTTATGAGGTGAGGATTTGACATATCAGGGCTGTGGGATGTGACATATCAGAAATATTTACCAAGTGTTTTACACAGGCTTGGTCATGCAGCTAAAGTCAAGAATCTATCATGAATAATAAATACTTTAAAAAAAAGCCAATTTTAAAGTTTGAACCCACTGTTAGTAGTAAACATCAAAAAAAAAGTTCTGCATGACCGACCTTTGTTTGCCTGTCTGTGTTGATGTGATCAGAGTGTGAAAAACAAAATCACAAAATCTAAACTGAAGTGTAAATTCAATTGTTGTGTTCAGCTCTTTGTCTGCTCTCACTTCTGGTGACACTTTGCATCTTATGTAAGTTATGAGTAAAGTATGTATGTTTTATTACAATAAAAAGACACAAAAGGACATAAAAACAAAAAATTTTAAAGCAAATACTGAAATCCTGGGGCACTGCAAAAGTTAAGCAAAAACAAACAAAATAAGTGACAAATAAACACTTTATTTAAAGATTTTGCCAACAAGTGTTCACTAGGATTAACAATGAACCTCAGTTGCTGATCACATGGGTGCTGTGCAGGTATAACCACAGAATGTGTTGCAGCACTTATCATCTCCAGAGCAGTTCCCATCATCGGCACAAGCACTTCCACACGGCAAAAAGGGCATTAGACCACAGAAACCTGGTTTCACTGCCACACAGAGAAAAACACTGTTACACAATATTCCAGGAGGAAAAATAGGAAATGTTGCCATTTTGTTCACCATTCACCTATTTTTGGAGGCATGCACTCTGTGCCACATCCATTGCTGCAGCATTTTTTACCACGGTCGCAGTCCTCATCATGAGTGCATTCATTACTGCATGTTCCAGTTCCACAAGAGTCAGGACACAAGGCCTTTACTGAAGGGAAGACAAGGAGAGATTTTAAAAACATAATCTTTTACTTATTGTTTTTGGATAAGAAATATTTATGCATAATTCAAAGAACTTTTGAAGAAGTTTTAACCAAAAGATTTAGCAGGGGCTCTTACTGTAGTGAGGAGCAATACAGACGGCTCCATAAGGATAGGAGCAGCATTTTTGATATCCTTGACAGTCGGAGTCACATGAACATCCAAAACGTGTTGGGAAAGAATAAAGCCTGGTTGGACAAATTCCTGGTTTTGGAGGTGCTAAGAGAAGTGAAGTGAAGCAGAAAACACATAAAATGCACAGGATTAACAATGAAACCAAGAAATATCTGCACAAGAACAAGAACAAGCCTTCAGGAGAATTTGGTGAAAGAGACTTTTCCAATCTACATCAGAGAAGAAACAGACTTACCACCGGCTGACGCATGAGACGCATGAGGACATGCAAACACAACCAGCACACCTAGTGTGTACCATTGTGTCTCCATGGTCATTTATTACAGACACACTGTGCCTCTGAACTCCTCTTTGGACAAATATCCAAGAACACAAACAGCAGGCTGAGCAGCAGAGAGGACACTGGGTCCTTGTGCCTGCATCCCTTTTTTACATCATCCCTTTATTTATAATCTGCTTTGGTTTTTTTGTTTGTTTTTTACATTGGAACTGTCCTTTTCTGTATTCAATTTAAAATGATTATTTCCACCAATTATACTGTGAATTAAGTCCACCATTTTTCAATTAATTAATCAACCACAATGGAATAAAGAGCAACATTTAAAACAACTTAAATGGTGAGGTCCTGTTTGCTATTTTGAAAAGATGATTTTTGTTCTTAAAAATGAAAATATATCAAAATATATAACTAATATAATAAATAATATAATAAAATAACAACTGAATTTAAAAAACAGACAATTTAAAAACCAGTGCATCTAAACACCTTTGTTCCCTCTGTCCAGTTAATATTTACAGTGACTCAAATCAGTCAATGAAAATCATGTACAGGTACATATGATACTACACAAATATGTTAGAATGCCTAATGATACACTTTAGGGTTGTAAACTTAGTTGGTTTCTAAATCTTGTGTCTAAATCTCCTTGTGAATAGATCTGAAATTTTAGAGATGCAACAGATGCACCAGATTTTACTTCTGTTTTTAGGTAAGCCTTGGTTTGCAAGGTTAGAACTTTTATCTGTTTATAACGGAGCTGGAAACAAAACTGGTCCAGATCTCTGACACACTCGATGAAGCTGATTTAGCTCCTGTGATGCAAATCATTCATCAGAATTGATCAGGAACTCATTTGATCTGTGGATACTTGATCTGTCGATCAGCTGACAATGTTTTAATTTAGTAGGTAACTAAGTCTTTATCTTTGTTTTTTTTCTTCTTTAAATTGCATTGTTTCAGTAAAGGCTGTTATTCTGGAGGGTTCTGCACAGTCTACTGCCATCTGCTGGTGAAATGAAGACAGACACAAATTGTTTTGTGGGTGGTATACATGGAGAGAATAGGAAACACACAGAAAGGACGCCGCTGGGAGTTGAACCTGCAACCTTCTCACTGTGATGCAACAGTGCCATCAACTGCACCACCTTTAAAGAGTTACAGGGTCTAGCTGTGGGCAGGAAGGATCTTCTGTAGTGGTCTGTGTTGCAGTGGATCTGAAAAAGACTGACTGAAGACACTCTGTTGTTGAGTTACTGTAGTAGAGGATGATCAGGGTTGTCCATCATGTTCTTCATTTTCTAAAGCCTCCTCCTCCTTTGTCCAGTCAGCTCTGAAAAGCAGTCCCCAGAACAGAGACAGCGTTTAAAAATAAGCTTGGTCAATTTTTTAAGGTTGCTGGTTCTGATGTTGTTACCCAAACAGACAACAGACTTATAGAAGATATTAAACATTTTGTTGCAAACACTAAAGAATCACAGTTTCCTCAAAGAGGCCCAGTCTGCTCTGTTCCTTCTTGTAAACAGCTTTGCTGTTGTGTCTCACCAAAACACAAAATATATACGTAATTCTAAGTAATTGGATTTATGATTAAATAAATAGAATGAATATTTTCTTCTAAATGATTCAAGATTTAGAAGTTTAATCATTTGTTTTAGTGGTTTTAAGGTTTAGTTCCATTTAAAGTCCAACCATCTCTGCAGATGAGCACATTAGAGCAGTTATTTATTATGAATGGACTTAAGGTGGCTTATGTAGATGATCCGGACAGCAATCTGTAAAATCATATCTCACATGTTTCACAGAGGGAAATGGTGGTATGTTAAGTATTTTAGTTTTATAAAGGTAATTCTGGAATTTAGTTTATAAAATCTTTTAAATTTCCTAATCTTAAAATGTATATGTATTCGCCATCATTTTAAATTTAATTTGATTTAAAAAGTAAAACTCTGACTGTTAACTTCTAAAGCTATTATACTGGAGGGGAAAAGTCTGAAGGAAGACTCTGAGTGATTTTGACCTATTTTCATTTTTTGTTTCTTATCTCCTCATCTTAGAAGCAATCAATTAATAACAAATAGTTTTAAGAAAAGGGGAATATGTAAAAAAAAATACTGTTTTTGTTGTTGTTGCTTAAACTAAATTATTATTTTTTAATCTTTTGTTAAAAATCCAAACACGTGAACCTCATTGTCCCATTACAGTTGGAATAAAAATCTAATAGAAGCTGCAGTACCTCTAAGAACCTCTGGGTGGCAGCATTATATAGAAAATATTGTCACATTCCTGCCTCTTCCCCAAGTCAAAACAATAACAGAACAGAAAACGTTTAATCACAATATAGACACAATTTAGAAATTTGGCTTTATCAATGTTTTGCCCAAAATTTTAAATCCTGTTTTTATTTGTGAACTTTATCATCTTAGAATCTCTCAGATGTTGAGATAATGTAACTGAACTCACATATTCTGTCTTATTTCCATTTGATTGACATGTATCCCTAAAATCTTAAAACAGGGAGAAGCAGAGGGTTATTATACAGGCTGCAGAGAGCAACGAGGAGTAGTTTTTACCCTCAGGAGTTCAGAAAGCATCAGATTTACATGTTCAGATCACTTCTCTGCATGCAGTGGGTTCTCATCTGGAGTTTTTCTCATCTGTTTTCATAAATCATCTGACATGTGACACTTTCAAGGATGTTTTCTGCATGTGTTTGCATTGTGATTTTACAAAACAGTGTTTTTTGTATCCATATATTTTATGTTTTATAATAGCAAACCTTTAAAAACTCTATTTTCTGTTGTTTTTCTGCTTTCTCACATCCTTAATGTTTTCTGTTCTACTCTTGTCCTTGGGAAAGCAATCATGTTGCTAGAAACATTTCCTCTATGTATTTGTGAGACAAGGCTTGGCTGGTAGGTGTTATTGTATGTCCTTGAAATGATGTAGATGCTATCAGCTCCACTACCAGCTGTGAATGTTGAACTTGTGGATGAGGGGAGAAAACGATGGCTCAGTTTGACTTTAAGTGAAATTAAAATGTTTGGAGTTGGGACTCAATTTTCAGGGGTTATAAAGTATGGCTTTTTGACCATTTAAAAAAATCTTTTTCTCCTCATTTTCAGGTCTCTTTGGGACCTTATGCTGGCCTTTTTTATGTATTCTGAGAACCTTATTCTGACAATTTTTAGGCCATGTTGGGACCTTATTCTGGCCATTTTTTGTTCATGTTTGGGACCTTATTCTGGTTATTTTTATGTCTTTTGGGGACCTTATTCTGGCAATTTTGAGGTCTTTTGGGGACCTTATTCTGGATATTTTTTATGTATTTTGAGAACCTTATTCTGACAATTTTTAGGCCATGTTTGGGACCTTATTCTGGTCATTTTTAGTTCATGTTTGGGACCTTATTCTGGTTATTTTTATGTCTTTTTGGGACCTTATTCTGGCCATTTGTAGGCCATGTCTGAGACCTTATTCTGGTCATTTTTAGGCCTTTTTGGGACCTTATTCTGGATATTTATATGTATTTTGTGGACCTTATTCTGGCCATTTTTAGGTTATGTTTGGAACCTTATTCTGGTGATTTTTAGGTCTTTTTGGGACCTTATTCTGGTCATTTTTAAGTCTTTTTGGCAATTTATGTTTGGGACCTTATTTTAGCCATTTTGAAGTCTTTTTGGGACCTTATTCTGGTCATTTTTAGGTCTTTTTGGGACCTTATTCTGGTCATCTTTTTATTTTACTTTTTCTATCATAATCAAAGATTGTCATAGCTGTAAATTGGAAATTAAATTAGTAAATAATCAAACAATGAGATGAAATGTGACTCATATAAAGTCAAGTAAAATATGTGAATATTACAGATGTTACAATGACTTTATGTTTACTTTAGACAAATGAAATGGTTGTTCAACATCTGTTTCCTCTTTTTTTAGAGGAACTATCAAAACATTTTGGAAACAATTTCTAGCTAGTGTATTTTTTCTCTGCACTTCCAGTTCAAGACAGATCATCTAAGACAAATCTTGATAAACCGACATCATTTTGGCCTTTTTGTTTTTCCAGAGAGGTCCAAAACATCTCTTAAAGCCACCACTCGCCCTCAATGCTCATTCCCCCTTAGGAGAGTGCATGTATTACATTGTGCATTAACCTGCCACTGACCTCTGTATGCTAAACTCAATTGCCGTTTATCTCCACTCTCATGTTCTTCTCTTAGTTATCTTTCAAATGCTGAATCTAATTTAGTGTCTCACTTTACCCCTAAGGCATAAAAAGCTGCTAGTATTGTTAGAGATGAGAGATGAAGGCGTGGCTGTCTCATCATGAAACTTATGTCACTAAAGAGATCAGGAAACTATTGTTTATCTCCTCTTAAAATAAAAGCAACACTGTCGTTTGTATTTATATTTGAATTCTGCAGCTCATTCTGATTATCCTGAGCTACAGTCCGTATTTATAAATGCAATCAGCGTGCTTGACCGATGCGTCTCGTCCTAATACCAAGAATAATGATAATCCTGTGATAGCGTTTTAAAGTAAAAATAATGCTAATGCCTCTAATGATGAAGCATGTTCAGAAATCCCTCCCTGTCATCCCATTGTCTCCCGTGGTGGAGAAGCTGGCCCCGCAGCCCCATGGGAAATCTGTAATGTATTCAGCCAGGCCTTGGGAGTAAAATGAAAACAAATGTGGTGTAATAAAGGAGAGAAGATGAAGCGATTCTGTGATGATACTCTCCAGCAGCCTTATAAATCAAAATAAAACTGGAGCAGGTCATATACAACCCCAGCCTACAGACAACACACACACACGCATGCACACACACACATCTGTATAAATTATATACACTCATACTCATACAAAGAATGTTGATTCTTCCTTCATTTCTATGTTTAGGTCCAAACAACCACAATATCTTGATATTGAGTAATATTAAAGAAAGCAGTTTACTCAACGCTACTTTTTAAATGTATTTATAATAAAATATTGCATTCCTTTTCTTTGATGCTTTTTTTAGCTCTTGTTTGAGGCTGATGCTTGTTTACTTTGCTGTTTCTTAGAGACATGTTCTTCAGAATTTTACAGCATCATCTGTCACCAAGGTCAGATATAAGGACTGGACTGCAAATGTGTAAAAAGCAACTAAATTATTTGAAAGTGCCAAAAGAACTTCATAAAACCAGATCTGATCAAGAAAGTCTGGCTCCTTGTTAGTAAAATATGAAGAAAGAGGCTTTTTGACCTGAGTGTACATAAACCGATCATCCATAAAATCCCTCATGTGATCATTTAAAACTTGTTTAGAGGGAAAATATTATTGCTGAGCAAAAACAAAAAAACAAACAAAAAAACAGCAGACTATAATTTTATTCAAAGGGTTTTGTCCACTTTCCTGTTCTGTTAATCATTTCATGACCTTTTGGATTTATCTGAGCCTGTAGTTCTGCTGCACACCTATAGGGGCTGCTGTGGTGTCATTGTTCTTGTTTCAGGCTCCAAACAGAAAAAGAAGAGGCTCAGTTTTGGTACAGAAGCTGAAACACTCATTTCACAAGAAATCCAAAAGAAATGTAATAGAAAGAGGGGAAAAAAACCTTCTCACCGACACCTGGCTTTCTTGGCCCAGATTTTAAGGCAAATAAAAAGTCAAGTCAGTTTTGACTGATTTGAAAACTGTCACAAACCTCTAGCTCTGTGTGCTAAGTTTCAGAGTCATTACCAGGAGGAGTTTTTGTTATTATTATTTTATTTATTCATTCATGATCTTTCTGCACCAGCTATGAAAAATACAAGTCCCTTGGTTTAAATATGCAAACTTTAAAGATGGATTCAAGCCTTTCTCTGACAACGTAGCTGCTTATTTCATGGATAAAGAATAGTAAACAGAGGCTACAATAAATAATTGATACCTAATAAGTCAGGGGAGAGTACACCAGGTTTCTTTTTTATTTTCAGGCCAAGAATAGAGAAGCCTCCCGAGTTGTTTATTTCCTCCATCCTTTCTTTCTTTTCATGTCCTTCTCATTTTACGAGCCATGAGTCAACACAGCACACGTAAATGATATTTTGACATAGAGATCCATGAATAATGTATTTGAATTTACTTTTATGCCGGCGTTAGATCCCTCTCAGCACCCTTTCTCTCCCCCTCCCCATCCTACCTTTTTTGCCCTTCTCTGTTCCCCTGTTTTCACCCCTTTCTCAGTTTCTGCACCCTTTCCTCTTTATCCTCTTCCTTTCTTCCCCCTCTTTTCCTCATCAGAGCTCAGCCTCATTTCTCGTCTATGTCATCTTCCTCTTCCTGCTCTCTCTCCTGCTCCTCCGTCAGACAGGAAACGGTACCAGATTGTTTCAGAACCAAACATTTCCAACATCAGTGTTTCATATCAGATTCTGTGTGGCTCACAAATAAAATCTATAATTATAAATTCATGATTTAAGACAGATTGCATTAAAAAAGACAGTATTTCTAACTGATTTATCAAAACATTAGTGCTAAAACCTTCTTACTTTTTAAAAAGAAAATAATCAAAGTTTGCTTTAAAGAAGATTAAAAGGAATCAACCATTTAACTGGTGACATCTTTTCATGAGTCACTTTACCAGGATCTTGTAAAGCTTAGATTGATCCCACTGGGATTCATTGATTCAGTTTCCAAATGAATCATCCATAGGTTGATCTGTTCCTATAAAATCATCAGCATCATTCTTTCCTACCACACCGCTGGTGTTCAGCCCCGAGCATGAACTGCTATAACTGCCTTCTCAAAACAAATTAAAAACATTTATTATTCTGTTAAAAAGCTTGTTTTCAAACAACTAAAACGAATCAATGTTGAAGTTCATAGTCTGATAACCTCCTCTCCTCCACCTGAGTATTTAGTCATCCAACCAAAGGTCCAGGTGAAATCTGGGTCAGTTCTGGGAGAATCTGTTGTGTTACATGTTTGTTCCCAGAGTCTGGACACTCAGGATGTGTGGCTGAGGGTCCCACCCACTCAACTGCACATAATTATGGTGTTCTTTTAAAAGCATCAAATAGTTAATTGTAGCTAAAATTATAGGGGCAACATGTGTCTATATATCGATGTGAATCAACAGTCAAAGTCTGGGAAATAATATCCAGCACGTGTTTCTATTTTTTAGTCAGGAAAATGTCTCATTTGTTTATCAAGTTGGCAAGACAAAAAATGTATACAATCAGCCACTAGGGGGCGTTTTGGTTCCTTTTAGCTTCAACTCCAGCCTTTTATCGTCCACTATTTATTATACATGAGTTAACCCTATAATAACAAATTCAATTATTATATTTGATAAGAATATTCTAATACCTCTACCGCTTTAACAAGATTAGTACGTTCTCCAAAAAATATGATGTATTTAACCCGTATCAGTCTTCTGCCCTCTGGTGATGGATCTGAGTACTACATGTGGCAATTGACCATTTTAATATACCCTAATAGTTATTTAATTATGCCATAAAATACAAGGAATTATTTTTGATATACATTTATAAGCAGTTAAATTAAAAATAATTTTTATTATTTAATTAGACTTTCATTCTTTAATGTCCACAATAATAACAAGAATGTTTTACTCTTCGTCGGAACATCGTTTTACTCTTTGTGTGTGTGCATGTGTATATGTGTGTGTGTGTGTGTGTGTATGATGCACAGCAGAAGTAACATCATGTAAAATCTTATTCAGCACAAGTTTGAAGCTTTATGTTCATTGATTTGGAAGTCCTTGACTTCAAAATGTTTTGGGACCCTCCGCTCCAAGCTATGAGGTAAGGTAAGGTAATACCGGTCACTGGCTGCAGCTTTTAATCTACTTACATTACACCATTGAGTAACACAGTCCTCCTCATCTGTCTGGTGTGAAACCCTTCCGTTAGAACAAGTTGCATGAAAGGAATTGGGGATGAATAATCTGCATCACCCCCTTCGTCCACAAAAGTGGTTCTTCATTCATAATTTACCTCCAGCCGCACCATTACGTCTGATGAAATCCACTGACCTGAAAATACGAAGGGAATGAGTTACTTCAGATATCAAGATGTTGTAGATGTTTGTGTTAGGAGCAAACATCAATAAAAAAGTGCAATGTTGACAGGAAGATCTGATAACAAGAATATGATGCTGGCAGTGGCTACAAAAAAAACACATTTTCAAAATGTAACAAGCAGTTGTCATTCCTATGCAGAAAATACCTTAATCTAGAGATAATGTTTTAACAATATAGCACATGTACAATGCTTTTACATTTACCACCAGGTCACTACCTGTCTGACAACATGAAGTAGGCTAAAAGATCTCAAAAAGCAACACATCATGCCCTTTTCTAAAGAAATTTAAGAAAAAAACAAACAGAACAACATCTAAACACTGCAGGCCTTACTTGGTTAAGGTAAGGTCAGAGGTCGTGATTCAACAATAAGATAGAGGTGGGTCAAAAATTGCATCAGCTCTAAGAATTAAATCCTCTGCTGAACAAAAAGAACACAAAGAGCCATCTCACATTTACCCCAAAACCTTTTGATGGTCCTGAAGACTCTGTTTGCTGAACATCTACAATATGTTGATATCTGAAGTAGGTCACATTTAGGTGTGACCTAAAAAACATGAAAGAAAACAATACACACTTAATAACTGTATTCTTAACAATAAACTGCCTTTTTCTGAAGCACAAGTTTCTTTATTCAGATGATGTTACATTATTGAGAGCATCTTTAAGTGGGGGGTATTTTTCAGGGTAGCCACAGATAATAAAACTTTAATGTAGCCAACTTTGAGCTTTTTTACTTTTCTCCTTTAAAACATGATCAGTGTACGTGTTGAATATGGAGCTTGATTAATCACAGATAAATGTTATAGTCACTGTGTTGGCCTCGGGCAGCTGGGCTGCAAATCGTTTTCTGTGATAGCTACAGCTATTGCTTCCAGCTAGTTTTCCTGACTGTATTTCTTAGCTTAAGTGTTTATTTAACGAATATAAGTCGTCTCACAGCGCCTCCCACAAAGAGTTGAAAAGTGGAGCAAAAAGAGAACCCGTCTTGAGACTGTAGCCATCCTGCATCAGTTTGATGAGGAGATGTTTATCAGAAAAATCAGTGTGACTTCAGCTCACCACATGACTCATCTGGGATTATGAGTCATTTTCTACCTGAGTTCAACAAGAACCCCAGTTTTACCACACACACCTACAGACATCAGGGAAACTTTCACAGCAGCCACCGCCGCTGTGTGCCTGTGACTGTTGACGACGCTAAAACTGGGGCAATCTTGATTTTTATTGAACTGTAAACCAAATTTTCAAAGGTTCAATCAGATAAGCAACCGTGTTAGATGTGAGAACTTGAAATTGTTGACCTCTGAGATTTTACAGTGTTTTGAAGATTTTTTTTTCCAAGTGTCAAATAAACAAGTTGTACTCAAGCTTTCAGGTAACTATTAGAATCGAATCTTTTTGTGTAAAGAACAATAACATTTTTGTTGTTGTTTGTTAAAATTCTCAGAACTCTGATAAATCCCGCGGGTCAGATTTAATTAAGAAAAGCTGCAAACTCTCTCTGAAATGAATGAATCTTATGACATGAGGGGAATAGCTGCAGCCACTTTCATTCTGTGTGCAGTTAGTATCTTTTCACCAACGTTGTGAGTCAGATGAAGAGGAGGAGCAGCCATCTTCATCAGTTTTACTGACCTCAGCTGAAACACGGCATGTTTGGGCCACAGGAGGCACTTTGTGGTTCAGCATGTTATTTCCAGCACTAGAAACATGAAACCAATTAAACTCATAATGTCTTCTCTAATTAACATTAACACACATTCTCCATCATACAAGCAAGAGGTGGTGGGACAAAGATTTAGTTGCAGATTTCTGTTTGTTTGATTATAATTTGCATGTTTCTAATGATTGTTTTTCTTTTTCATATATTTGATCTAAAAATGTTTAATTACAAGGTTTTTCTTAAATATATTTAAGCAAAACAGTAGCTGCTCACTAATACAGTTATCTATCTGAAGGAAGACTTTTGGCACCTTCATATTATTTTTCATTAGAATTAGATCAATGACTTTTAACACTTGGCATCAAAAGGATCATGTTTTGGCCTGTATCTGTTCAGTTGTTTAACTGGTTAGCAAACGATAACATGAGTGTGGATTTTGATAGAACTTTAGAACATCATCATTACAGCTGCATCCACAACTGATTACATTTTGAACTCCACCTGATTCAAGATGGCCACCACTGCAACCAATTGACACTCCACACAACAATGGCTGAAACTCATTCAGTTTTACATAAATAAAAAGTACTGGAGAGTCACCACTCACTGATCATGTGAGATGGAACATGATGGTTGTTTTTCAAGATTTAAACAAAACTCCATGGTTTATTTACAAAAGATAGATTTAAACTCAGGTCAATCCTTGAATGAATGCTGAGAAGTATTTGTTCTCCACATAAGACATAGATTTTTCCTATTAATTAACTGTTGTGTTTTAACATTGTTACTTTGATCACATCATTTGTCTTTAAGGCCTATTTTAAAAACTCAGTCGAGTCCTGATTTAAAGCAGGGCCCTTTGGGCTTTTTCTAACTTCATTCAATCGTTATCAACAAATTACACTGATGTAATATTTTTCTGAAATACTTGCCAGACTAGTAAAATAAATCTTGTTTATATATTTAACTTTTAGAAAGTGATTCTCAATCCAAATTTGTTTATTCATTTAGAGGATGCTTTTTTCCAAAGCGACTTACATTTGCAGCCTATCAGTAGGGGTTTGTATTGGCAAGAATATGGCAATATGATATGCTTCACGATACAGGGGCAACGATACCATATATTGGGATATATCGAGATACTACAAGCAATACAATATATTGTGATATTAATTTAATTGTTGGAAAACTGTCGCAGCTGAACAGAAACGTTAGCCTCTTCAGTTTCCTGCTGAGCAGAATCAATTCACTTTATGCTAACATGAGCCTTTAACGCATACGTCATCATGGAATCTAGCCACATGTACTCACACTTTTGTTATGTTACCTGAGTATTTGACTTTGCCGTTGCAGATTTTAAAAACTGCATAACTCCTGTCACAGTTTTTCTTTGTTTTGAAACCAAAATGTGTCCACACATCAGCTTGGAAAGCTGCTTGGGCCGGCTGTATCCTCTGTGCTTCATTCATTGAATAGCTGTGTGGAGTTAGCAACATTTGATACTCACCTGAACTATCGTGAGATCTCAGTGTTCTGTGGAAGCAGAGGATGGCTCAAGACTAATGACTGCACCCAACAAGCGATCTGAGGTTTTTTCTCACAATGCTAGTTGTTACCATTCACTTACATTGTTTTCTGCTAAGCTAAAGCTAAAGGAGTACTGCTGGATCAGGATAACGGCTGGGCTGGTTACAAATTGTTTTTGCCCACTAACTATAGGGAATATTGCAATAGACAAATTAAAAATCACTTTTGGGTGAAGTATCCCTTTAATGACTTTTCAAAACTATCTGAATATTTTTCATCGATTCTGCAGAATTTTTCTTATTTTGCAAGACAATTGTAGGTTGGTTTTCAGACTATGTGTTTTGTCTTTGAGTGAACCACTAGTTAGACTAGCCACCCCTAAACCTCCTAATAAAACTGATTTTCTTTGGCATTGTTTTGGAAAATAAACCAGTCAAATAAATCAGTCGACCCACTATATGCACTCATAAAAGCATTTCTCTCCCCTCTTAACTCATTATTATTGTCACTTAGTTCATCTGCAGGTCATCAGTGATCTGCAGAAACAGTAAAACACTCGTGCAGAGGGCCCCCTCCACTCAATGCAGCGCAACAGAAAAAAGCACGAAATGGTTAATGCATTGAGCCTGTAAGTTTGTCAAAGTTAAATACAAGAAAGAACATTATCCGCCTTATTTTTCTCTCACACAATCCTCTTTTGCCCGCCCCGAAAATAAGCTTTAAGGTAATTGTGTCATTGTGTCACACAGCACATGAAAAATGGTAATCCATAAAATAGCATTCTGTATTCTCTGTTGCTTTTGTACAGAGGATTTTCGCAAAGGTGAATTATGAATAATTACCTTTGATCCAGAAAGCCTGACAAGTAATAGCACCTAATGCTATAGCTGATCAATATAGCTGAAACTTCACATCTTTTATTTAAAAAAAAGAAAGAAAAGCCTGAGTTTGTGTGAGGTTTTGTGCTTGTGTAAGAGGAGAAATCTACATTAGCGTTGCTAGAAATGCTTCACCTTTAACCCCCAACTATTTTCATCAGCAGCTGAAACGTTGAGTCATGGCTATTCTGAATTAAAGCTGTAGCTTTTAAATAATTTAACCCCAAACATGAGAAGGACCAGATGATACAGAACACACATATTGAAAAGGTCTTTGTTGTATCAATTAGTTGATTAAGTATCATCTCCTCCCCCTGATGCGGTCAGGAAACCCGATCTGTTTTTAAACGAATTCATGTAACTGGGGCTACAGAGTGCAGGGGGAAATGGACATTTTCAATTACATGCCAACATATTTGACTGACATTAAGCCTTTATTTGATCAGGCTTTTACTTTAATTGCATGCATATGATTAACTATGATTATTCATGGGTGAAAGCGGAAATTCTGCTGCACACTGTTCAGACAGACAACTGAATGTGTTCAATTAAAGTCATCAGGTGTAATTACATCAGAAATCTGTATCAGGTTGACATTTTATTTAGTTTATGGTTTTTAATACGTTTTGTTTTCATGCCTTTCGGCTTAATAAGTGTTTAAACAACACCAGACTCCTGAATATCATCATCTACTATTAAAAAACATAAAATATTCAGCATTTCCTGACTTATTGTAATTTCCTGGTTGCTCAGTGTATATATCAGATCACTTTAAAAAAAAAAAAAAAAAGCAGACACCACTAGTTTAGAACAAGGACACAGCTGTGATCTAGTGAGTGAGATACAGACAAGAAGGAGAGATAAAAAGCCTGGAGCCTGCCTTATGAGTGTCTCCTCCCAGCGGGAAATCTTCATCCTCCTGCATATTTAGTGAGCACCTGATCGTCAGCTGATAGTTCAGACCTGACCTTATCAGGCATCAGGGGCATCACAAGACCTGATCCTCCACCACCTGCAGTCTTCAACAGCTTGTCTCTTCCTCTGCCTGATTCTCTGCTTTTACTGTCAGTTAGAAGAAACAAAACCTGGAAAATGTTACCTTTAACTTTGTTTGGCTTATCAAAAAAGTTTAGAACTTTCATAAAGAGTCAGGTCCACTAGATTTCATAAAAATAGATGTTTTTTTTTTTTACCTCAAGTCAGGGGTCCTTCTGAGATATAAGAGTTTAGCAACACATGATGCACTTTTGATCTGAGCTGCTTTCTCTTAAAGAAAATATCCTCTGCTGAATCTACAGTCTGAATCATCCAGCATGAGTGGGAACAGGCACACTGCTTTTACATTGATTTTATTTTGTAATTATTTAATGCATCAAAACGCCACAAAAAATATATTTACAACTACTGATTGTATAAACTTCACATGCTGAAATTTTACATAATGAAAAAAGAAAACCAAAGTCTTATAGAATGTGATCTAGTGAGTGAGATACAGACAAGAATGAGAGATAAAAAGCCTCTCTTTAAACAGTTAGCCAATGTAACATTAACTAAGAAAAAGCAATGTAAAAAACTTATCAGTTATGCCATGAAACTGATGTAAATTATACTGTTTTTATCACCATTCCCCAACATGAAACATGAGGTTGCATAAATGACTGAATTCATCAGGATTGAATTTCCTACAACTTGTCTTCGTCCAAAAACCACACCAGGCTCTGATAGGACACTTCACAGGGTGAACGTCCTCATTCCATGTTTTTTATCTTGTGATCGTTGCAGCAAAAAAGTAAAATAGCTGCTGTCATCATAAGTTTCCAGAGTTATTAAACATCTCTTTGAGAATTACAACCCCTTTGATCTGATCGGATTAAACGACTAATCTAATCTCACTTCTCACTGGATTATTTAACATCTTTCCTCCAAATCTCTAAATCCACGACGAGGCAGTTTTATTATCAGAACAATACCAGATCTGTCCTTGTTCAAGTTTGACAAAATTGTATCAACCTGCTGTTCTCACTTCATGTCATCTCAATGCAACTCTATCTAGTCTGGGCCAAAATATCACAAATGACTAGAAATAGATGGTAACATAGGAGGCAGGGGTCCTTTTGGCTGCCTTCTCCAACATTGTTTCTCTGCGAGGAGTGGGAAAAACACTGCCGTTTTATCCTTTCTATATGCATGACGGCATGCGTGGGTGTTCATCTAACAGATGGACATCCTGATGTAAATTATAATCAGGTTATCCAGTGAAAAAGAGGACAGCTAGTCATTGATTGGAATGCGATTTGCATAAAAGTACATATTATCTTGAAATCCCCATCGCCTGTGACACGTGCCCTCGGATCATGTTGTTCAGGAATACACTGTGAAAAAAATCACACAGTGACAAGACAACAAGCAGTTTAAAAAATACAAAAAGGGAGAGGAAATTATTCAGAAGCACTTTTGTTTTTTCATAAATACCACAGCTCTGGGTGCTGTTAATACTTTGTGAATCACTTTGTTCTTGTTTGCCAGACATTGTTCAGTAGCAGCCTCTGGGGCTGCAGTCAAACAGGCGGCTTCCTTTCTTTCTGCTTTCTGTCATATTTAAGTGATTGTAGGAAAAGGGTGAAGCGTGTCAGCATCAAGCGGCGGTACGGGGCTGTTTGTGTCTGTTGATTCTGGCCTCTCCTGGCACAAGCACAAGCTGTCACTTTTCCTTTTAATCACAACATCCTGCGTGTCACAACTCTCAGAGAACATCTGAAATCTCAGACCAACAATCTCTTTAAAAAGTTTTTCTTTTAGAACCTATTAGAAACATGTACTAGAATAAAACTGTTTAATTAGAGTAAAACAAATCTCAGTTTGTCCCCCCCCCCCCCCTTCAGTTTCCTGCGCTTGCTCTTTTGAGTGGTAAACAACGGTATTCTCACAATGTAACCCACCATCTGTGGGAATGTGATACCTTTCTATAGCTGAGTGAAAGAGGGGCGGTGGGGGTGGGTGGGTGGGAGTGGGGGAGGAAGTGGTGTTCACTAATCCCAGAATCCCTCACATCGAATCATGCAAATTTGGTGCACTTTGAAGCGAATCCAGCTCCTACCATATGCAGAGTGAAAACAACAATCTATTATGCATGCGTTGCACCAAGCTTATGGTAATGCTATTTCACTGCAATTCCTATAAAGTCAAGTTTTTTTTTTTTTTTTTGCAGATCCACAACATATCTAAAGTTGCTTTTAAAATAATATTTGTCTCACGGTGGTGTGTGTTTGTGAAGATCTGAGCATGCGTGCGTCGCTCTGGATGGGATGCTTGAACGCTGGACGGCTGATGTATTTTCTTCTGCCGATCTGCGTTTGAGAGGTTGTATTTTTCCCTGAGTATGTTCTCATGATTCAAGTTCTGTTGTTGAAATACGAGCACAGATGAGAACCTCCTGTAATACAATGGTGTTTGTGTTACGCCGAGTTTGTCACCCTGACACGTTGGTTTTGTCATGTCGTTCGTCAGTAACCAATCATATTATCAGGGGAAATTGAGTTATAGTTCATCATCAGCCGCAAATAAACTTTTAATGACAATGTTTATGTTTGAACACTCAGAAGCTCATCCCAACGTGCTGCTCCGCACCCTCGCATTTTATCCCACGAGCCAAAAAGCTGTCAGAGTGCTTTGTTGCTCTCTGTCAATGGATGGATTAAAAAAAACACAGCATCAATGATATTCCTATTTTTTTCAATGGATAATTAGAGCCCACGACATGCCAAGAAACATTTTCCAGTGTTGGCTCTGCCTAATTTGGGGGAGGAATCATGCAAAGTGTAATTGGCAAGCCGAGATGTGACTGCTGTCTCCCAAGTGGATCCGTCCTTTGTTACAACATGTAGTTCTTAATGAAGAGACCAGCAGATTGCTTGATTATGTTGTATTGGAAAATAAAAAACATAAGCATCTCTATCTATCTATCTATCTATCTATCTATCTATCTATCTATCTATCTATCTATCTACCTGGATTTGAGTCATGGTTCATTTATTTCTCTGCACATCTGAAAGAGAGAGAGAGACAGAGAGAGAAAGAGAGAGAGAGAGAAACTAGTAAAAACCAACATCAGCAGGTTTGCGACTGCCTGGGTCAGTGTGGGTGGTGCTGAAGAAGGGATTACATGCTGCTGAAAGGACACACACACACACACATATGCAGACAGGCACACTTTGTGGTGTACCTGTGACAGTACTGTTATGAAAGATGACAGGGTGTCAAGGAGTTTCGTGTTGATTATGAAACCTGTTTCAGAATCTGAAACAATAATGCATGAGCTCAAACTCTGCATGTGCTTTGTGCAAGTAGAGTGACTGTGTCCAAATGTCACTCAGCACCACTGATTCTGATAGTGAGCTGGTTAGAAATGCTCTTAGTTAAACGCTTTAAAGACACTTTTGAGTCACCCCCGTCTGGCCCTGATTTCCCTCGTTCAGTAAAGCGTTAATTAAGAGTGATTACATATCTTCTTGTCCCTCAGTACCTGACAGAACAGTTTTTATTTTCAGCCGTTTTTTTTTTTTTTTTGCTGTAACATGTTTGGCTAAGATAAATACTCAAATCACACAATTAATTAAAATTTTAATTAATAGCCAGCTCATAAACAGCTTCCTGGTGTGTTTGCGTGTGTGTAGATTTATACTTGTATTTTTTTCTCTCTGTGCAGACTGAATAGTGTTAGGAGATGAAAAAGTGTTCATTAACAGAGCCTCAGAAATGAACACATCTAATATAATTTTACATTTCATATCAGGTTTTACTTGAAGTTTGATTTCACTGCTAATAAACATGTGATTAGATGTGTGCATCTGAACAGCTGTATTATAAAAATCTACATTGTTAGCATTATCACAGTTGGACTGTGTTTGTTGGAGCCAGAAAATTGCATGAAATAATGTTACATTTTGAATCACACTTAATAAGTACGTGCAACACTTTTGCAAAATGTTTTCAGGTTCTGTGGGGAATATGATTGAAAATAAATGTTATAAATTTTGTTTACTCGCAAAGTATATTATCTCAATTTGTTTGCAAACAAACCAGCAGAAAACGCACTAACAATGTGGATTTTAAAGTCTAACCTTAATGCATTAGATGTTCAGGCCCATAGTAAAATAGTTTAGTTTGACTTTGGTTTCTGCCCATGTTGACCCTGATCTATTGTTTTATGTTTACCATGTGTGATCTTGTCCTGTGTGTTTATGCTTAATGTTCAGTTTATTTACCTTGTCTGATTCATGCCCCTGTGTTTCTTCATCTTCATGTCCTGCCCTGTGTGTCTAATTAGTTCCACTGCCTTTGTTAATCCCCCACAGGTGTGTCTTGTCTCCCTGATTGCCATCCTCATATTTAACTTCCTTGTCTTTTCTCTCCTGTCAGTTTGTTTGTTTCGATCATGAGGTCATGGTCAGACAGTCTAGTCCTGCTTTTGTCACATAGTCTAGTCAAGTCCTGAGTCCTTATAGTCTGGTTTTATTTATACTGAATCCTTCTAAGTTCATCCACTGTCTCCTGCTCCTGCCTTCTACCTGCGCCATTGGGTCCTGCTACACCTCACCCATTACAGCAATAAAACACAAGGTAGAAACGGATGCTAAATGTAAAACTAACTTAGATGTGGGCATTTTGGAGCCTCTGGAATCACGATTGATCTCTTCACTTTGCGGTTAAAAATTTAGAAAAGAAATTTGATAGGCAAATTTTATATAAACATGTTCAAAAGTCTAACAACACAAGAAACATTTAGGAAACTCCCTCACGAATGCTGCTACAAGTCACAGAACAGTTTCTGTGAGCAATCGGAGTCTACCTGACAGGGGTGCATCCCTTGCACTGGGGCCCAGCTCAGCCTAGCTACACCACTGCTAAGTGCTCTTTAAATAACACATTACTTGCTTCCTTTGTTTGTTTGCAATTTCACCTTAATGCCTCATGTGACCTGACTAAATATAAAACTTGATGAAAAAGTGTCAAATGTACCAATCACTTGTGATTCCAACTGAAGATGTGAACATTTCTGGTCTCTAATTTATTGCCAGCAGTCAGATCCCAGTGAGTGGCACAAGTTTCTCCTCTTGTGACAACATGCAGCATAAAGACATCAGCCTCTCAGTGACAGAATTATCTAAAAGTTGTGAAAAAATATTTGATTTTTTTTTTTTTTTTTTCACATGCAGAAATAAAGATAAAACTTTCTCTGCTGACTGGTTTTGGTCAATTGTAAAATACACACACTTAGTTATTCAGTTTTTGCTCATATTTTTTAAATCTTGTATAAATGTAAAAATGAATATGTTAGTTTAAATCCAGACCCTCAATGAAAATCTATATTTGTAACTCCATCATCACTCAATTTGCCAAGTATCTACTTTACCGCTAAAACAAACAAGCCCTGCTGTCATAAACATTGTATAAACTGTTATATAAGTATGTTTGTATAAATACACATTTCCCTATAAACATAAAAAATAACACAAATATATGTCTCTGAATCCAAATAAACACATCACATCTCATAGTAGATTCATGAACTTCCATTAATTCCTGCTGGATTAAACGGGCATTTTGCAGAATTTGCATTTTCCACTCAAATTAATCAAAAAATGTCTGTCGCTGCAAGACAGTGTTGTACAGTATGAGCGAGTCATGATGATGCCAGCAGTAGGTTAATGCAATCTACATGTTAAAGGTGTTTACATGGATATCTATGTAACACTACATCAACTACAAGTGCATATACAGCAGTGATTCATGCACAAACACGCAGGCACAGGTGCACTCACACAGCCATTATACAATTGAAGACTCACAGCAAAAGTGTACACCTTTTAAATCCACAGGATTTGAGAAATAAATCTGTTAACCTACTGTTGAGAGTGAGTGCAGCTCTGCAGGGGCGGCTGCATATTATGCAGGATGAGAGACGGGACATGGGGTGGCTTTATCACTCAAACTGGCTTCATGGAGCCCAGTTCTCTGCTAGCCAGACTCCAAGTTATTCTATGCCAGTGGAGCATTGATTTTCCACACTGTTAGCTCACATTATTCCCCCTTTCCTCTGAGGAAAATTGCCAGGATGAAAAAAGGAGGACTCCCTGTGATCGATTGGTCCACTGCGCTACTGTATTCAGGTTACAAACTAAGAGGGGAGGAGGATAGAGGAGGGAGAAATAGAGGGATGAAGACAGAGAAAGGCAGGACATTATAAATATGAGCTATAAAACCAGGAGTGAATAGGAAAAAGGCAAAAATCTGCTTTAAAAATATCTTGTGTTTTATACCCTGGACTCAGGAAGTCATTATTATTAAACTGTTTCAGCTGTTCTGCACTTTTAGTTCAGATGATTTACTTTACAGTAAATTTATTACATGCATTTTTTTTGTTTTAAGTCTTAAAAATAGTAAAATGATATATGTGGCATGTTACAGTTGCTAAATAGTGTAAGATCAAGCTTATTGATTTTAAATCATGTCGAAGTCAAACTGCATTCAGATGATGCTGATTTTGTACTTTTGATCACATGATCATCAACAAATGATCTCAGGCTTTATATAACTCAATATGACTTTGAAAAAGTCTGAACACGTATGGCTACAACAGCAGTCAAGATCATGGCTTTGCTCTTTAAAAATAACATGGCAGTAAGACGCAAAGTTTCAGGTGAAAAAAACCCACAAGTCCTCTACAAAAATAACCTGTGAGCAGAGACCACAGTGGAGATAAAGATACAGAGATGATCAGAATCAACACCTCACACTTACTGTCAAGCATGGCGGGGGGAAAGTGATGATTGAGGACTGTGTTGCAGTTCCAAGATGTTACAGCTGATCTAATGGAAGTTAAACAGGTGAACTTTAGTCCAGCAGGTGAGCAAAAATTCAAAACAGAGCTGCAGCAGACTGATTAGGAAAACTAATCAAGCTCAGATTCAACCCATTTAGATGATGACCATACTAAAACATGCCTGTAGTGTTAAATATCTCATGATTCAATGGATGGACTTTAAACTTTCAGAGAATAAAAATAAAAATCAGTTAGTCCAATAAACAAGTACTGAGATAAGTTTTTATTTAGTAGCTGAGAGTCATTCGCAAATGGTCATGCAAGATTTTGTCATTTTACGAGATCCCACATGACTCCATCTCAATTTAAAACCATGGCAGGAAAAGAAGCGAGCGATGAGCTTTCCTTAATGCGAGGCCTTTAGTTTGAAGTTAGACTGACCTCATTTTAAGATTTCCTAAGGACAATACAATCTGGTATTAAGCCCTGATAAATAAGACCTGACAATATAAAGACACGATGGCTTTAAGAGCAGAGAACAGGACCTATCTACAAAAATGCACTTGAATGTGAACGTTTGCAAAAAAAAAGTTAAACACCTTATTTGGTCTTCATAATCACAAGAAGATCCTAAAATAAATATGTCTGTGAATCATTCATGAAAACAGTTCATTGTTTTTGTTTATTGAAGTCACTTTTAAATATTACAGTCAAAATAAAAAGTACTGGACATGAAAGCAGCCTCACTAAGCACCATAGTTTCTTTCCTCAGGGAGAAAGCTGACAACAAAGAACAATGAGTCGCTGAGATGGTATGAAAATAGCCCATCCCATCAACAGCCAGTCACTTACTCATTTACTGTCAATAAATAAAGCTCCATCTTCCTCTCGGCTATTGCTTCTGCTAGTTTTTAATGGTATACATTCTCATTAATGTCAGTTGGCTCTTCTTTATTGTGCCATCCTGCATGTTAGGTGAGCCTTTTCTCTCAGCCTCTTAAGAACATTATGTTAGCGGTGATGCATGTGAGCTCATTTTCACGTGATGGATGGAAAAGGATGGCGAGAGGCTCAGAGGCTCCACAGCAGCTCAGCTGGGAGTGTGAGCTGCAACTTCCTGAACGTTTGACCACAAAGCAAAATGTCACAGTTGGCTGTTGATCCTTTTTCTCAGACTGAAACGTCTTTGTCTGCTTGAATATTTGAATGCTTTTAAATGTAACTGAACTTGAGCTGAAGCTGCGACGTGACCTCAAGTTTACTTTGTTATATTTTGAACCATTCAAGGGATAAAAGGGGGAAAAAATAGAGTTTGACATGTAGAGCTTGTGTACATTGTAAGAGAGAAACTGTGGCAAGAAAAAAATGGGGTAAGTTATAGATGAATAAAATGTTTTATATTTACGTTAGGTTAGGAGCTGTTATCACACGCTGTAATGTGGCTACACAGTAGGATACTTAGATAGGTGTGACTTTTATAAAAGCATACCAAATACAAAAGTTATACAGGAGATAATGTTTCTTAGAACACAATCTATTTAAAAATGAGCCATGTTGAATTCCTGGAAACTGTAATCATTATGAAACCCTTCAGCTAGTGAAACCTCCACCACCATGAACACAGACTATTTGTAAAGAACATGCTGATAAAGTTCTGTGTCTTTAATATCCAACTGCTTCCTTCAGGAGTCAAACAGCACCGAGTTGAAACCTGCAGGATTTATAGTGAAACTGTTACATCAAGTCAAAAACGTCCTCCTGCAGGACTCAGACTGGGGTCTTTCAGGTGAAATGTTTTAGACATCTTAACAAAAGTCCGTTAACCTAAAAGCTTGTGATTTGATAAACCTGATGCTAATGTTTAACTCCAAAGTTTGTCATATAAAGAAAATGAATTATGATAGGGATATATATAAGGTGTCTGAAAACACAACATGGCATAAAAACCCTGAAGGAAAGGAATATATTCTGACAGCCTACAACAGAGACTTGGTTTTACAGGGATGTGAACTTATATAAATATGTGATACTTGAAATAAACCCTTGTGATTTCTGCAAAAAACAAAGAGCTAAAATATCATCAATCCAAGTAAAAAAAAAATATATAAAATTTACTTGAGTAAAATCTGAAGAATAGCCTGGAAGATTCAGGTAAAGCTCTGATATCATTTGATCAGATGCTCTATCATGATACTACCTCCACCGTGTTTCACAGTGGGGACATGCTTAACTGTGTTTGTTTATCTAAACAAAACAGTCAGTATTAGAAATAGGAAATGATTATGAAGACAAATATACTGAATGTGAGAAAGGTAAGGTTGCTGAGAGGAATTATTTGAAAAACAAAATCTTAAATTCTCTTTTATTTCTTGTCTGGCTTGTTAGAATTCAAATAGTTTTATTTTTCATTCTGAGTGTTAATCCTGATGTTCACTTAGATTGGTTCATTCAGTGATATTTAGTCAGTTATCTCAACAAGCAAACGGCTATAAATAATTTTTGTCTCAATTTAATCTACAACCAAAAGACAAGTGGTGATGCTTTTGCCTTTGTCTCTGTGTGTGTGTGTGTGTTGGTGTTTTGTCTGTAGTTATAGCTAAATATATCTTGAACAGCTTGACAGGTTTGAATGAAACTCTCAGGAAGTCTTCATTAGATCTACAGCTGGTCTGTTTGATACCAGAGGACAAATTGGCAAACATAAAATGTTTATAAATCATATGTTTTTATGGATATCAAGTTAAAATTTCAAGCGTTAGCAACTGAGAGTCATTCACAATAAATACTTTGATTACTAACAGATTGCAATAAATTATATTCAACATCATCTTAGCTTAAAAATTGGATATAAAAGGTGTTAGGTAATGGAACGCCAAGCCTTGACCTTTTTTATAGGAAAATCTAAAGTTTCAGATCATTTATGTAACATGATTAAAAATGATCAGATATTAACCAGCTTTTTATGCTTCATCCACCTCATAAAGCCCAGATTTCTGAACTTTATTGTGCTCATCATCTGCTATAGAGCACATTGATAGCTCTCTGATTATTTTCAATATCTTACATGACTCACAAAACAATAAGGCAACAAAAGAAGAGAAGTTTCCACTTATTCATTATTAAATCTCAAGTTAATCTAATTGACCAACAATCATTGTTTTACATTCATTTAATCAGAGCCATTCCTTTTTCTTCCAAGCAAAATGGGTGATAAGTGTTGTTGCTTTAATTACATCAAATTAAATATTTTGTGTTGACCAAATCACATTCTCGTGACTGGAACGTTTCTGTAAACAGGATTTTATCTGCAGCTCAGGACCATTAGTAGCACTGAGTTCTGAGGCAGCCCAGAGGATGGTAATTAAGTCCACTCAGCCGTAACTAAACATTTTTGACATTTTTCCTAGTCCGGAATGAACTGTCAGTGTGCAGAGAGAGTAACCATCTTGTCACTTTGTGTTTGTATAAGAATCACAGAAAGCTCGGTGCTGCTCTGAGAGGCTGGGGTTTGTATTAGACAATTTATTTTCAAAATCCCCCCCAAAAAATTAAAATGCAGGAGAAAATAAAAAGGCCTAAAACACGGGCTTGTCAGTCTTTCTGTGTGTGTCTGTGTGCGAGCACGAAGAGAGACACATTTTAAAGTCATTTCATGTCAAAACAGTGCAGCGGCAAGAGCAGCCTGGGTGTAAAAATTCTGGAAATGTTTTGAGTTCAGGTAATGCAAAGAGAAGTAGGGCACATTTGACTTTGCTTTGCGTCATGGTTTGCTGATGGATCAAAGCCGCCGGTGCAGCCTGGCTCCTCATAAGTGCTTTTTGTAAGATTTCCAACCAAGGTGTGCGAGTTTGTGTTTCTGCGTGCAAGCAGATTCATTAGCAGAAAATAAAACTGATCTCAACAAAGTTACTGCATATTGTGATGCATTTGCATCTCATTTCGACGAGCCGCCGTTGTACGAGCACTGCAGATATAATGAGTAACAGTGGTACCAAAACAAAATTCAGAGATAACAAGGTGACTTTGAATTTACCTCTGAAGATATTCCACTGCCATTCCCAAGAAGAAGAAAACAACCAATGCTTTAATAGCCAATATAACCATTCCATCAACTTTGGTATGCTCGAGTAAATTGAATACTCCTGCTTTGCCTTTTGTTCTAGAAAATGCATCAAATTGATTGAAAGAAGCAATTACGCTACTGGGGAGCAGTATTGATTTTTTATGAAAGTGTGCAATTACTTTAATTGGAATAACCATGTCTCGATTAGATGTTCGTAGTAGACCGTGCTCAAAAAAATTCTGCTTTATATGGAGTTGTTTTGATTTTTGAGCAAATCTGATTTCCAGTACAACCCGACGTTTGTACCTGATTAGTCCTCTCATTTGTAAACATTTTTTCCCATGTATTCAAAAGACTTTTAATAAACACTGGCAATGGAAATCAGCTTGAACATTAGTGTATTTTTTTTCCTTTTTAATTACATTCATCCACAAAGTTGAATTAGATTTTTGCAGAAGCACGTAGAAGTGAAAGCCTGTATTTTATTCCTGCATCGTCTGGTTGCCGTGTACGATTGTAATGCATCTTGCAATTCTTAGCAGTAAAAAAAAAAGAAAAAAAGAATCAGGCTGAACAGTGAAGTCAAGCTTAAAATCTGGCTGCATACCATGTGACTTGACATGGAGCAAGCAAATGAAAGAGAGGGAGGGAGGGAGAAAAAGAGAAGCGAGGGAGAGGCGGAGAGAGAGCGAGAGAGAGCAGTACCCCCATAAAACCATCACTGCTTTCAGTTCAAATAGGTCCTATCATCTCCATGACAACAGTTGTAATGGTAACATGGAAATATATTAATGTAAAACCATGGCAACGTTCTCCAATTGAATTAAGCAGCACCTGTGCACATTACAGAAGAAGATAAAAGACAAAAGGAGCCAGCTTCTGCTTGCCAAGCAGCTGTGGCTTTCAGACCTTAAAACCCATCTACGTTTCCTCAACACATTTGTTTCCCAGTGTTTCTCTGTGGCAAATTACCATAGTGTTGAGCAGCTTTTGGGGGCTTTTTATTCCTGTTCTATTTGCACAAACAGATGAAAAACTGGAAAGAATATTATTATTATTTAACAGACAGATCCCCCTCCTCTTTCCTTCTTCTACTGTAAGCTCTCCATCAGAGCGGTGGAGCCACATTAAGAGTGTGTTTTGTTATTAAATCACATAATGGTGGGGCGATCATTCTGATAGGTAAAGGGGCATGGGGGGTTTTGTGCACAAAGAGACATGTTAGATGCACAAATTCAGTAGATTGTGCTCCCTTTCAAAACGTGGGGTGTGGGAGAGGGAGAGCGAAAGTGTTTTTGCCTTCTTTTCTCTGCGCTGAGCTAAAAAGAGAAAACATTATCTACATCACCATGCCATCAAATCTGATGGACTTCATCCCCCCCTCCATCCTCGTCCCTCTTTCTTCTACCTCCTCCCAGCCTCTGTGTTCACTGTTAATGGTATTGTAGCGTTCTCTCACCCCTGAAAACATGTCCGTGTGTGTTTGTTTGTGTCTATTAAAAGAGAAGAAAGATGGGGCGAGGCTGGTGAGAAACATGCTGCAGAAGTGAAATTACTCTTAAAAGGATATTGTTGTTCCTGAGTGTTGAACAGCATGTTCAGTGGACATATTTTATTCATGCGAGCAGTCGTGTCCAACACAGAGACGGTGCATGTCCTTCTGTAGGTGAAAAAGGAAAAAAAAAAGTCTACTTCCTGTTGCAAGGTAGCATCAATAAAACTCTAATCTCCCATCTCTCAGGGGATCCACTGAGAAACTATTTTCTCCATCCTGTCCACCACCAGTCAACAACGCCACTCCCACCAGCCTCACAGAGGTGCGACTATCAGTTTTAAGTGTGCTTATATATATTTGAGCACTCAGACCGCCTGACAGGAAGCTTCTCAGCTACAGGTCAACATTAGATCTCCTTCAAATTGCTCGGGTAGTTAAAGCAAAGGAAGGAAAATTTCACCAGATTTGGAGTGTTGAACTGGAGCATTCTCAACATTACGGGCATGAGAATGAGCAACGTGGCTGTTTGACAGGAATTTGACCATGAAGTTTCATAATATCCCAGACAGACACCTCTAACCACACAACTCTTATAAACATTCTAATGTTACCGCCGAGTTAAACTAAGAAGGTATTCAAAACCTTGAAGTGAAAGCAACATGAAATTCTTTCTGCGATCAGCTCGTTGTTTAACAAAAATGTTTTTACACATTTTATAATTTTAAAAATGTGATAATTGAATTTTAACTGAAGTTTTAGGTACGTTTAATCTTTCTAGACTCCAGAAATCAACATTTCTAATGACAGAAATGGCTTCACAAAAGATTCTGCTTTTGGGCAAGTGAAGCTTTGCAGTAAACTTCAGCAAATCTTCTAAACGGATGTGCAGCAAACCACTTAAACTTAGAAGGAGATTAGTCCTCTTAAGACAAATTTATTATAAATCTGCTTGTATCCTACTGTTGTTTGTTGTCATATACATGTACAGTCATATCTGAAATATTTATTTTTTACAATTGTAGATCATTTAAAATCTTGTTTAAAGAATGATAAGGTTTTAGTTCACTTGATCGTTAGCTGTTAAAGTTTGCAGTTTTGTGACATTGATTGATTTCACACAGGGTTTTTTTTCCTGTTATAAACCAACTGTCTTGATAATTGAATGGTTAACTTTCAACTGGAGGTATTGAATTAGGACAATATACTGTGGAGAGCCTTTCTACCGATTAAATGATAAATTGGCTGTCCATACTTTTCTTCTATTTACCTTTTTCTACTCTTGTCTTGGTAGCAACAGGTAGCTTAGCAATGCTAACATGAGGGCAGCATCTTCTGGTAGCTCATTATGATGGTTTGTGTTGTTAAAGTGAAAACCCCTTGTGCTTAGTTGCCAGAAACTTTCTATTTTCCTTATCTTGTTTCTTTTTTAGCCTTGTGGCATCATGCTGCTGTTTGTTTACATAAATGCTGCATTTGTGCATTAAGACAAGAAAAAGGTGGATTCATTCATTTATCATTTTGATTAAATTTTTTGACTAAATCTTATTGCAAAGCACATTTAAGATCAGAAATGTTTTTTAATCCACATTAGACGTTTATTAGATATTTAAGGAGGCTCTGAGGCTCAATGCTACTGCTTATTTTTACCTAATATTCTAATAGTGTTGCAGATGAATCCTTATAAAGTAAACAAAGTTTTTTTTTTAAAATAAAATATAGAAAATCTTGTATGGGTACAGTATTCACCTGCCAATGTTATTTTGAGATAGAAATAAATCATCTTTACAATCAAAACTGTTGATAAATAACACACTTATTTGAATTTTAATCAGTTTAATAGTCAGTTTAACATCTTAAGAAAAACATGGATTCCACGTACATTTTCACCTACAGGAGCATTTCAGCGTCTGATAGATTTACGGTGTTGTTCTTGTTTCACAGCCTACAGGACCTGGATGCAGGCCAGCGCAGGCATCATCCTTCAGCCCCGATAAAGATCAAGTATGCTTCATTTAATCAGTGGACGGAACATGAGGAGCAAAAGCATTGTTTCACCGCCATGATGGAGACAACACAGAATCTCTACATCCAGACTTAAAGAACAGGGGAGAAATAAACAAGCTGTGATTCTAATCAATGTACAGATAATGATATAATTAATACACATTTTCCAGCAGATTTTCAGGTTAAACCAAAACTTTTTAACTGCTCCTGTAAAACGACTTCAGAGAATAAAACATTGACTCACCATCCAATACGCATCCGAGAAGCGCGTTCACTGGAAAGTAAATGCATTTATTGGTTTTTATTGCTGTTAGTTTATGTTACAACGACGCCTGAATACAAATTAGACTCTTATTTTCTTTTCTTGGTCTTTTCTATTTTTCTATTCGCTAAAAAAAAAAATAACCGAAGCTGCTCATAAAGCATCCTAATTGCTCATCTGAAAGGGACCGTGATTGGATGCTCAAATTTCTTTATATAGCAATGACTCACAATTCTTCTGCTTGAATGGCAAACCATTTTCACTGGCAAATGATGCCATGTGCCTCAGTGAGTGAAAAATAAGAATAGGACCTGTTTTCCTACATGTGCACAAAACAAGCACTCATATAAAAAAATAAAAAGTGTAAGAGAGAAAGAGAGAGAGAATGAGTCGATAATGAAGAAGAAATCTTTCTCCAAACATTGGTTTTACAAAGAAAATGTTCAGAAAACTCACTTGATTGGATAAACATACACAAATGTTGGCTGTTTTTAATTATATAAAATATAAAAGGACTAAAGTAAGCTTCTGCAGACTTCAATACACTCTTATCACAAAGCAGAGCTAAAAATGCTATAGACAATTAAGGGAGTTCTTGAATTTCCTTGAAGTGCTAAATGAAACGTGGTCAGACTGACAAGTCTGCTCTCTTTCTCACTGAGCTTCTTTTATTTTTTTTTCAATCAAGCAGCTCTTCATGTTGGGGGAAAAAGGTATACACTCGCCTTTTTAACAAATCAAGAGTCAATGCATGTAAGCCCTGAGGTGATTTTTCTTAATTATGCTCGGGGATGATTTGCAAAGTGGATGACACAATGAGGACATGATGTCAGTCAAATAATATGCTGGCATTCGGTTTCCACTGCTAGCTGACAAGCGCTGAGATGTATCTGACATGTTTTAGGACGTCCACAGAAACACCACGTGGACGTAATCTTTTAGGGATTCTGATTCCAGAGGTCAAAACTCCTGCAACAGATTATGAGACCTGACCCTGAGGAAACTAGGTCACGACCTCTTTGTCTGGAGAACTGCACTGAAGGGAATCGATGCATATCATCAGAAAGGACTATAACAACAATAAGGAACTTGATCATGCTTCAAGTATTCTTATAAAAGGGGACTTTATGTTCATTAAAAAAAAATAAATTCATATCTTGCATTTAAATTTGACCAAATGCGTCTCTTTTTAACCACATTTCAGGCTCTTGGATCAAGTTCTGACACACACAGCCCTGCTGGTTCCCATGCCCTGCTGAAATAAGCCAGTAAATGAGATGTGGGAAAGGGGTCAGAGGTCAGCAAGTGTGGACAGAGCCCTGACCTTAGGTTTCCTCAGGTGTTTGGGAGATGGTAAAATGTAGTTTTGAAACGATGCAGTGCCCAAACATTCCTACATTGTATTTAAAGTCACTGTGACAACAAGTTATTCTCTGTAGAGAACGAGAGTGACATTTTACAAAATAAGATTCTCAGTAAATGAGTATTGATTTGTAGTAAATGAGCAAATCTTTGATGTTTACCTCTCAGCCCCAAGGTGGGAGTTCCCTGCAGGTTTTCATGGTTTTGTTGTCATTAACTGTACAGTGTCTTAAGACAGGGGAGTTCAAGCTAAAAGAAATATGACGACATGTTTAACTACAATTTAAAACTCCTGCTTAGTACACCTGTTTATCCCTTTATGGTGTAAGTGACCATGTTTGTGCACATGGTAAATCTTGATCTGCAGCCTGAACCTGACGTTTATTATAACATGTCTTCAAAAATAAAAAATTAGGGAAAGAAGTTAAAGAAAAAAGAAAAATGTTATTAAAAAGAAGGAAAAAGTAAGAAAAATATTTGAGATTTTTGAGACATTTTACAAGTAAAACTATAAAAGTTAAAATGTTAAAAAGTAAGAATAAGGGAAATAAAATGGGAAACAAGTATTTTACTGTAATTGCCCCCAAGAACAACAAGTTTACAATAATGGGGGAACAAGTTCACAACACAGTGTTGATGCTTTAAGAACTTAAAGTCACATTATTTGGTCTTTGAATTCTGAACAAGAAACAAACTTTAAACCCATTTTTGGGACTTCAGCATAGATTATATTGTATTTGACCAAAGTACAGATACATTTATCTTTTAATCTTTTTTTAAAAGAGAGTAATTGAGTACATCTCCCCAAAACTGCTCTTCAGCTTATGATTCACATTAAAATGTGCAAATAGAAAGTAACATTTCAACCTGCACTTCTGTAGGTGTGTAATGTGACACTTATTAACACTAAAATATTCATTCATTATTCAGATCATGTCACTACATTCAATACGTGAAAAAATATCTCAAATTCTTTCATCTTTCATCCTATTTTCTCTCTATCCTGAATGGAAAAAAGTGCTTTAGATTACAGCTCAGATCTGACATCAGTGTGTCACACCAGCTTGTTTAAAGGTTCACTGTAAACATGTGGGTTCATGGAAATGACCCCCCAACAATAAAAAAAATCTAAGTTGTTTCAGTAATCATGTAAATTTATACTGTGTGAAATTTTGCAATGGGGAGAAAATTAACATTTCTTTATTACATTTGACTCACAAAACTTTCCTCCTGATTTAAAAACTTTGCATTTACACTTTGTTTTTTCTGTTTTAAGCTAAAGCTGAAAAAAAAAACAAAGGATCATAAGAAAAACAATGTAAAGATGTATAAGTCAGATCACAGACTAAATTATTTTATCTCTTATTGATTTCTCTGATTAACACTTTGTGTCTTTCTGTGTACAGGTCCTCCTTGGAGTGCTAGCATTTCTTGTTCTGGGTTTTTATTTTCTAAAGTTGTGTTGAAGGGCAAGTACCTCACACACAGTGGAATCACATGACCTTTACAGTGGATCCAACAAGCAAACACCTTCTATGAAGCTGTGTCTTTTGATAAATATAGTGTATAAAGATACAAAACAAAGGGACATTTTGCTGTTGGTTTTGTTTGATTGAATTTAAAAAACGATCACTCCAATAAATAAATATCAAAACATATTTTTTAAATCAGGGCTTTCTAATTATCTGCCAAAAGGTGAGATAGATAGATAGATAGATAGATAGATAGATAGATAGATAGATAGATAGATAGATAGATAGATAGATAGATAGATAGATAGATAGATAGATAGATAGATAGATAGATAGATAGATAGATAGATAGATAGATAGATATCAGTTTGCTCATCAGACAGTAAAAACCCTAAATAGATAAAAAGCAGTCAACAAATAAACACGTGTTCGTCGTTTAGGGTCGTCTCAGACTTGGCCTGAAGCTTTTCTCTCCTAACTCGATGTTCTGCTCTGGTTTTTAGCTTTCCAAGGTCAAACTGATACCACGTCCTGGTTCTGTTTTGAGAAGATTTTCTTTCCCTCGGTTTAAATTAGCACAGCAGCTCTTTTGTTGTCATCAGCCTCACTCAAATCAGGCATCGTTTCTGCAGAACGCATCGAAGCCAAATTATCTTATCTACCTTTCATCTTTCAAAAAAAAAATTTTTTTTTCATCTGCATCACATTTTATTTCAGATTAAAGTAGGGCTGTGTCTTTGTGCAAGCACTAATTGCCATAGAGCTTGAGTAATTAAAGGACAATAAAGCCTTAGTAGTAATTAGTTTCTCTTGTTTGGTTGCTAGCCCATCAATTGTGCTTCAATAATACTGATCATTAGCATGCGCCTGGGCAGTGAGGGATGCTGGGAAAGAAGCCCTGCACACACAGCACTCCACATTCCATTCCCATGAAGCTATGGCACAGAGCCATGCTGTTAACCCTCGCTGTGCCGGGCTGGAAAACTGTGGCAGGGGGTGCCTACCAGAGGATGTGCAAAGATCTCACTGTAGACCTGCATGAGCAGCTGTGGGCAGATGTTTTCATAGTTTGCATTTCTTTAACTTAACAAAAGCCTGTGTGCATGTATACAAAGATGTGTTATCAGTATTTTGATGCAAACTCACTGTACAAATTAGGCATGTTTGAACAAAACAGCATCAGGATGCTGTGGGACGGACGGGCTGTAAACTGTGGTATAGTAATAACACCATGCAGCAGAAAATGTGCTCTGTTCTGTACTTTGCCTTGACATGATTGAAAGACAATGGTCCCATGGATAGGCCATTTCAACATCAAATGTGCATGCACATCACAGGGCAAGGGTGTGCTATCCATCACATTCAGGGAGCTGTCAGAGGCAGGCTCTCAGAGCCCCGGCATCCCCTCACAAGCATTCACAGCTGTGTGGCAAGATGAGATTAAACCTCCTTGTACATATTCCATCATGTATAATGCTCCTTTGAAAGTTCTCTCAGATTCAAGCGTGATTCTTTGCATTGTTGTGTGTTTTCATGGATGTTTGTGCTTTGCCCTAAAAAAAACACTTCATGCACAAAACCTGGTTGTGCTCCAGCCTCCATAAACTGAACTGTTGCAGGAACTCAGAGTTGTGTCATTTTTGAATTGATGATACTTTTAAAATGCATTTATTGAATTAAAGTTGAACAGCTTCGTGGATTTGTTCAGTCAAAAAAACATAAAAACATGGTCGAACTCAGAAAGAGGAGAGACTCGGTGCAACCTCCTCCCATCCGCCTTGGCACAATAACCCAAATGGAAGCCTTTATGAAGCACTGATGGAAGCAGAGTGCGCTTTATAATGCACAGCCGTGCACACTACTACATTTCCAGCTAATCAGAGGCGCGCAGTTGCAGAAAGGAGAGCGGTTGCCAAGGCAGCCACCAATCTCCCCTCCCCCCGATTCCCTCCGTTCCTCTTTCCCGTTTATTATCGGCAGAGGTCGCATGGCAGAGAGGGAAGTCCAACCACTTCTGTACTGGAACCAATGCAAGAATATGCACCTCCATAACAAAGCCTGTATGGAGTCCTGAGAGCAGCAGGGGGGACAAAACACACACACACACTCAAAGAGGCTGCAGGAAATTAGCGCAGCTCAGCCGTGAAAACAAATATCTCATAAAACAGGAGCGAAGTTGGACGTTTGCATTGTTTTGCCAGCACGTGCGTATCCATGAATTTGCGCTCCGTTCTGAGTGAGTGTTCGCATCCTGCTGCTGCTGCTGCTGCTGCGGGGCTCTCTGACTGACTTGAGGAAGGAAGGAAGGACTGCGCATCACCAGAGAAGAGTTGGTGCCGAAGTTCGGCCGCGGACGGATGTGAAGGAAGAGAGAGTGCGCCGAGCAGAAACTCCAGCACTTGTTTTTTTTTTTCTTTTTTCTTTATTTATTTGATTCTGTCTTTCTCTCTCCCCTGTTTTGTTTTTTTTTACTGTTATAATCTTGGAGTTGTGTTTTGCTGAAGACGACATAGAGTGATTGTGCCGCTGAAAGTGATTTCATGCCTTCAGTCTCGCACAACCTGAGATGGACGTGAGATTTTATCCTGCGCCCCCGGCCAATGTGGGTTCATGCTCTCTCCCGACTGATCCGAGTTGCTTGAGCTCGTTGGACTATTACCACTCGAACAAGGTAAATGACACCCCTCTCTCCCTGTGTGTGTGTGTGTGTGTGTGTGTGTTCGTGCACAGTCATCTCACCTGTCTCTGTTTGGGCACACACACACATCATGTAGCGCATGCTTTTATTTCATCCACAGACGCGCTCTTTGCTTTAAGCGCACAAAAAAAGACAAGCAAGTAAAGAGTCCTGGATCAGGATAGGTTGGTTTTAATTCCTGATCAAACTATTCAAAAACAACCAACAAAAAAAAGTGCAAATTTAGGATTTTCTTTAGTATAACTTTTATTTCTCTCTGGTTGATGTTTTTTATTTTGCCTAATGGGGTTATGCACGCGAAAAAAATAAAAAATAAATTGGCATGACATTTGCCACATGCTGCAGAATACCAGGGGATGTATAGAATCCATACAGCCCCACACTGTGCGCTCCCTCTCCAACATTATGTTCCCTCTATGATTTCTTAAAGTGCTTTCCGCAGGGAGTTCAGTGATTAAATGGATGTGTGCCAGTAATGTAGTGTTAATTACTTTGTAAAGAGACCCACAGAGTCTGGCTGGTACAAGTATCACTCTAATGTCTCATGGTTTGGACACCCTGCAGCTTTTTGGCTTCTTGACCTGCGCTGACTCTACTGAAAGGAGCGCATGCAGGTGGCATTTAAAAGTGTAAAGTGATGTTTAAAAAAATGGTACCATTAGTTGTAATAGTAATAAACCTTAAAGCAAAAGATCAACTCAAAATGTGTCCAGTTGAATGTGTGAAATGTGAGATAAACTCACCAGAATGGAAGGTAAGATCAGATGCAAACAGTCTAAAATCATTTAGTCTCCTCTGTAATCCCTGAATTTTACTGTGTTGTGACTTACCGTGGCTGGATTGTGATAAATCATCAGGATGTTGACCTGCTGCCTGTAGTTAGGAGAGAAATGTGCTTTTTGTCTCTTTTCCTCCTTAGATTAAAGACAGCTTTCAAGTATATGATAATGCAGAAGTCAGTTGGGGATGCTTATGCTCTCTCTTTCACTGTGTGGGCATTGGAAAATCTCTATAACTGAATGGAACATTCCAGTAATCAGCCAGGCTTTATTACAGTGCTATATTTAACATCCACAGCCAAGTTTCAGTTTAATGAGTTCTGTGTGAAACATGCGTCGATACGGTTTTTTATATACCTGTGACAAATAAATAGGCTCATATAACTGCCCCCCCCCCCTCTCTGCACAGACTATCTTTTTTTTGTAGGTCAGATGAATTAGGATCATCCTCCATGCGGATAATCCCAAGAATACGCTGCTATCTATGCACGCTGAATGAATCCTGGAAACAAAGCCACTAGATATTAGATGATATAAAAAGCTTTCACTGGTGAGGAAGTGACACTAACTACTGCTGTTGACAACTAACTGTGGCGCCCCTTAAAATTACAAGTGTTTGAATTATCAAAATCCACCCTCTGCTTTTTTTTAAACTTTGAATTCTTTCCTTTAATTGTCTTATGATTCTTTACCATCACACGTGTAACTCTAACTAACTACCTTCACTAGCAATGCAAATGAGGCCATGCAGCAGGGATGGCGTGGTGTCCCGTTAACACAGAGCACAAGGTCAAGTTTCTCCCCTCGAACCCCCGTCAGAAAGCAGACTTTTGATTTGTCATGCAGTTACTGTACGTACGGATCACATCCGCCTGCGCTGAATTATCCCTGACAGCCTTAGTTTGCCGGTTAATAAATTCCACTCAGGTCTCCTTTTGAAGCTGCAGGGAGGCAAAAAGGCTAATCATTGCATTGAGCTTTTTTTTTAATAGCTTACTTTTCACATTCATGTGGATCTTTTGGTTTGGAGCTGAATTTGTTGGGGGAATAGCTGCTTCCAGTTCAGCCTAATTTTATTGAAATAAAAACAAGCAGCTGCATATTTATTTTAAAATCCTTTACAGTGCGATTTCATTCTCAGTGCTTTGATGTTAAAAGTGTTAATCTGAGTCATGTATTGAAGTGGATAAAGTGAGCATGTGTTTGTGTTTTAGTTTTATACATTGTCTGCATGCAGACTTGCTCAGTTTGTGCAGTTTAAGTAAAAAGTGAATGATTTCCTTACTTTTGTCACGCTGCACTATTAGTGATAACAGATCACCTGTAACTGCTTAGATTTTCATCATTAGTGTAGCAGGCTGATCAACAAAACACCTCCCAGGAAGGAAATGTGGACTTTTGATATCTTTTTTTTTTTTTTACAAGAAAGACAAATCGTCTACTGGTTTTTGTTCTAAGACACAAACCTCTGAAATAATTCAAGTCTCAAATGGGTAAAACTGTAAGAACGCCATAAAACGAGATGCACAAAATGAGCAGAGAAAGTACATCAAGTGCAAATTGAGATGATACAGAGATCTATAAATAACCCTGAAGCTGTCTACTTCAGTACTTTTCAATACTCACTTTTATTTCACTGTGAGCAGCTTTATAACTGTTTCGCTCCTCCACATCTGAGTAGAAATGAACACAAAATGATACCATTATAGCAGCTTTTGCAATGATGGTGATGCAAAACTTACTGTACTGCGTTTCGGTGCCGTCGACTGCCTTTGCTGGCTGCACAGACAACACACGCACGTGTGCAATTTAAGTGTTATGAAGTGAACATTTGCATGTTGTCTCTTGGAACACATCTGATTGTAATTGTGCTGCGGCTATTTGTATTTCAGATCCATTTTAGTTTGCTTTGTGCAATAGAAAGGCAGTGCATGCTCCTTTATTTGAATACCTTAATCAAACAGTGCTGACTGCTGCTGCTGCTGCTGCTGGGGTGAGTTGCTGCCTACAGTACAGCAGAAACACACTGCAGAGAGAGAGTCGGGCCTGTGTTTATACACTTAGGCCCCACCCAGCTCATATATCATCCCAACAACTGATATCTGCTCAGAAAAAGCATGACTGAAGAGCTGTCTTTGTTAGTTTGTGGTCTCCTCTGCTTTAGATAAGCTTTGAGAGCGATGCACTCCATTTGAATGCCTTATCAGAGTTTTATTTTTTATTACAGGAGAGCCGCTCAAAGGTTGGATCACCTTGCGTTAACACGTTCAGTCACTTTCCATTAAGAGATCTCAAGCCTTTGAACAAACACAGGCGTGCATTATTCATCGTGAGGTTTGGCGACATGTAGGAGAGTTATTTTGAATATCACGAGAGGTCGAACATGGCTGACAGAGTCACCCGTCCCTGTGAGAGTGGCTGCAGTGTATGTTCACTCTGGCTCGTGTTTTCACTATTAGCTAATGACAAACTCTGTGGTATGTGACAGACGGCCAGAGAGGGAGAATGAAAGGATAAGTGAGAGTCAAATGGGTTGAAGTAATCAGCTGCCCAGTATGGGACACCATGTGTGTGAGAGAGAGAGAGAGAGAGAGAGAAAGAGAGACTGCGCATGCTAACTCAGGACCATCCAAGCGTTTTGCTGACTACAGAATCACAATCACAATTGCTTTCATAGCCCTGTGCAGAGGAAGGCCATGCATACCACAGTAAGGGCCAGTGACACACTGGGACTAAATGTTGCTGTCCCCGCCCCCGACTCACACAGCAGCTTTTAATAGGGATTCCAACCATTTGAAGTCATTTTAGTAAAACTGCAAATGGACTCTGGCACAGTCGGTGTCAGAAGCCTCTATATGATAAAGACCTCTTGCCCTGTGCGTTTTTATTGATTATAATGTTGTTGTTTTGGTTGTTGTTCTGTGTGAGAATATAGAGTCTACTTTGTTTGTTGTGTCTTTCCTTGCTGCAGCTGTGTTAGATATTTTGGGCACCCAGATACGATGGATCATTAGTTGAAAGGGAAACATGAATATTGATAAAACACCTGGCCCACAAGCAGGATTATTAATCACCTTTTCACCATTCAAATGCCTTCTTTGTTTGACCTTTAAATGCAGTGTTTGATGTGCGCTATGAGAGTTAACGGCATGTATGTGTGTGTGTGTGTGGTAGTGTAGGAGGGGGGCTGCTCATGTGCTAATTATTGGCCATGGCAGCATCAAGCTACTTTCTCATCGTGGGTTTCGGTGCACCCCCCACCCCCCAGCGTCTGTTACCATAATTAAGACCTGCCGCCCCAATGCAGCGTGCTCCTATTAGTCAGCCCGAGCCTTCCCATGGGGCAGTGCGATGGCATTCTTATTCTTACAGCAGAAGAAGGAAGAAAAGAAACAGCACCTGCTGCAGAGTACGCCCCTGGGTGTTTAGTTAAATGTTGATTATGTTTGCTAATGACTCCAAACACTCAGAAGTAAGGGCATACTGATGTGTTCCTTCACTGTGGATGCTCATATTGATTATAATAAATCACTTTGGTGAGTATACATTTGAAATGGAACTGAAAACTATTGGTTCAATAGTTTGGGGGTTCAGTATCTTGCCCAAGGATGCTTCGACACATGGCCGGGCTGGGACTTGAACCCAGGGTGCCCACATGGAGGGCAGCCAGGAGCCTTCTCTTCTCTTTCCCTAGGCCACCATCACTCATTGTTTTGATCTACCTATCCATGTCAAACCCACTCCCACACTCGAAACTTTTAATTCCTTTTATTTTTTACTTTTAACCCTGCAAGAATATTATGCCTTTGTCTTTTAGTGTCTATTTCCTGTATCTTAATGTTCGAGGTTGCTGTTCTTAGATTTTTACTATATTTTATCTTCAAGCTTCTTTTTCACTATTGAGATGTTATTGGTACGCTGAACTTTCTTATTCTTTGCACAGCACTTTAGACACCGTGTTTTTTTTTTATGACGTGGATTGGATTTAATATTAAAATGTAAAAACTATAACTTGGTCAGTAATTACATTTATTACAAAATTAACTTTTAGTAGAGATTTGTTTCCTGTATTAATGAGGGTTTTTACATCAGCAGCTACAAAGTTGGCCATTTTTACACAGTTTCTATGAATAAAGCAGTTCTATGGCTTGGGGCAAAATACTTGGGCTTCTATGGTTTAGGTCTTTTCCAGTGTCACAGTGGATTTGCAGAGCACAGGAGGTCACTGAACTGTTGTTTTAACTGGGAGAACACCAATTGGAGAGGTCATTTCAGCAGATTTTTCAAAACTGGAAAAAAAAAAGTTATTTAGAGATCACTAAATTTGATTCAACGCACAGCAAACCTGCATAAATCTGGTGTGTTTGGTTTAATGTTGCATAGGATGCAGCTCAACTAGATGCTGTTGACAGCCATTAATGAGCCACTAACAAACTTCTGGTTGGATATTTGACCTCAACTTTTGACATAAATTAAAGAGTTCAATAGATTGTACTGGTTTTTAGGCACACATTCTTTTTCTTTTTACAGCTTTCCATATAATTTCAATAGCAGTGAGGTTAGGATGTTGGTGTGTTTTGTTTAAATCCACCTTACAGAAAAAACACATGAACTTTACATGTTAATTTCATGTGAAAACATGTGACATATGTGACATACATGTAAAAAACATGTTTTCTCCATGTTTCCTGTGTGAATTTAGAACAACAAAATGTGAATTTCACATGAGGAAACATCACAGGTTTTCACATGTAAGAAAAAAGTTCTGCACATGTTTCCTGTGTGAATCTGGAACATGTTTTTAACATGTTCATTTGATCCCGTGTGGTCACGTGTTTTTCTACATGAGCTCAAGTTCATGTAGTGCCTTACCAGTTTTAGTGTGATTATTTTTTGAAATAATCTGGTTCTCCAGCAGCTTCATGACCAGTGCCTTGGTGGAGGAGGAGGTGTTTTTAAACCAATTTCCTCTCAATGAACAGTCACTATTAGGCTGAATTTGAGAAAGTGGGAACACCTCTTAAAGCCATAACAATGTTTCAGTTTATGTTTGAATCAGTAACTTTTCTTGGAAATGGTTGCATTTCTGCTTTCTTTTACAAATGTGTATAATTCTGAAATGTCTCAAATCTGCTCAGAGCTCTATTGATCCCAGCTGGTCTCAATTAATCTAATTAATGTGTTCAAAAGAATACCGTTAAAGTTTAGACAGAAAAACCACCACCTTCAGTCGTGATGTGAACAGGGCTTTTAGGAAGTGTCAGTATAAATATTTAAATTCACTCTATGCAACATAAAAATAATCATGTCCATGATGCCGTATGTAAACCTTTAAAAGGACCATTACTGTATGCTCTTCTGTTTGTATTGTGCATCTTATCTGTAGCTCTAGGGATGCTGTATACCCTCAATTTGAGTACATATATACTATATAAATCCAGTGTGCTGTATTTAACGTGTATGTATTGTATGTATGAAAGCTGGGAGAAGGCTGAGAACTGGACAAACATTCCCAGTTGTCTCAGCTTCCTGAGGTATGTCCTGTGCAAACACCAAAGGCCACGACAGAAGTTCCTTGCCAGGGATTTAAGTCTCTTTCCCTCATTTGTTTTTACTGAATATCCTTTACAAATATTATTGGCCTGATCTTGGTGTCATGTTTGCACAGTGATCTGAAGAAACATAGTTTTTTTTTTTAAAGTTAGGGTCCAAACACAGACTAGCATGATGTGATTCAGAGAGAAAAGTTTGAAATATGACCTCATGTATTTTCATCTCTAGGAAGTAAAATTGGAAGCTTGCTATCAGCACACGTCTGGGTTGTAGGAGGTTTCCACTCCAGAAAGTCAGGGTTGATAAAAGCGTACGATCCCGTCTGCGACCGTCTCGCCCAGGCTCCTTTTCTGTCAGGAGCATGTGTTTATTATGTGTGACATATTTAGCAGGCAGATATAATTGCTTGTGCAAGGCTGTAATTGTCTGCGTCCATTTCAGTCAGCAGACTGTGGTAACCCGCAGAGTCACCGAGGTAATCAAACAAGACTCATTCTTCCTCTCTTAGACCTAATGATCAGCTTCATGAGTGATGGGCAAAGTGTGTAGGGTTAGTTTCTATTATATTTCATTTAAATGATATCCTGTACTGTTTTGAGCATTAAAATGATAAAAAATAGAAAGTAGATGACTTGTAAGTTGGAGAAATGGAAGTAAAGTTTGAGAAAACTGCCTCTTTCTTTAGATCAACTTAACCTATAGGTGATGTTGCAAACTTGGGATTTTGGAAATTATGAAATATGTCCAATCTTGTTATGTTATTGAGGACTTTCTGTCTCCTAAACAGGGTTGAGAAACTTCCTAGTGGCTCACTTGTTAACACAGGAAAGGGAAACTTGAGCTGGTCTTTATATAGCATTGTTAATAACACAGTAGACAGTAGTGAAAAACCAAAGCCCAAGCAGCTCTTACTGGTGCAACCCACATGAGCCAAACACATATAATGTATGTGTAAGCATGTGTGTGCATGCTTCTGAATATGCTGCTTCCGCCTTACTTATTATTCTACAAAAACAAATAAAAAACATGATTTTAAAATATAAACTCAAGAGTTCATAGTCATAAGTCTGGCTGATCTCAAAACAACTCCTAGGAATTTCTGCAATAAATGCTTAGAGGTGAAATTTGTTCTCTGCTGTTCTGCTTCATCATATGGAAAATGAAGGGAAAAGGGTGTAATGTAACATCGAATGTGTGGTTAATACTGTCAAAAGGTGATGTTTTCCTAAAATAGTGTAAACCTAACAGAACAGCAGTGGATACAGAGTGTAATAAAGACAGTCTCACACAGAGCGTGTGACTGAGGGAGGGTTTTTGGATCTTAGATCACCTTGAATGTTTAAAATACACCTATCTGCATTTGGAAGTGAGAATTTTCATTTTGTTGCCGTAAACCATATAAAGGACAGACATAATGTTTTCACTGTCTTCTGTTGTTGAAAAGTGAAAGTCCTGTAAGTGGGTTGCCATGTTGTGTTTCGGGAGCCGTTTTCAAGCATCAAATAACTAAATACAACTAAACATATTACAAAAATGAACATTTGATTATACAACAGCTATAGCAACCAACAAGTCAAAACCAAAAAAATACATATATCTGAGATTTTCAATTTGTTTTCTTAAACTGGGCGGGGCTTAACATGCAACTAGCCTACGAGGGCACTCATCCTGTTCTGTTTACTTTTTCTTTTTTACATTTTAGTGTCTAGTTTCTCTTTATAGGGATAAACAGGATTTAAAAACCTTACTAGACCATTGTTTGTGCTTATGTTTTTTTAATATATCGTTGCTGTTGGGCCAAAACCTTGCATCTCCATGTTTTTACATAAATCAGCTCTATTGGTCACCTTTCACATCTACCAGTGGTTTTATGGACGACTTTTCAAAGACAACAGTGTCAAAAAGAGCTTGTGAAGTTGTGATGATACATGTTTGTTTGTGAAATAAACTTTTTTCTTTTTCATTTCCTGGAAAGTTGCATTTTGTGAGATGCAAGGTTTTGCATGTTTGAACAGATAAACAGCTGCTACAGTCAGGTCAGAACGTAAACCACAGTGTTAAAAATGTCTAACCAGAGACAGGGAATAAACGGAGGGATGGTCATGTTTTATTAAGCCTGATAATGCAGCCTAATCTTTGGCTTGGGTTACACATTGCTTTGTGGGTAATTAGAGATCATGTCGTATGCCCAGCCTGCTAAATAATTGCACTCCGCCCTAATCCCCTCCTATCCGCCTTTCACCCTCTACCTCTTCGCCCCTCTCGTTCTTTCCCTCGTTCTCTAAAAATTTGATGAAAGAAAAAATGGCAGCCATATTTCAGTTAGCAAGTCATTTGAAAGTTTCAGCCTTGCTCTGGGATACTTGGAAATGTGCTTATGTGCTTATAATTCAATAAGAGGAAGTCAACAGTGGAGCACTTTGTGGTTTGCTTTGTGGAACTTGTTAGATGAATGACTAATGCCTCCTGGCAAGTGCCCCAGGTTTACTATTACCAAAACAATGGCACTTGACACAGAGCTGGGTAGCCTTGGTTTTCACACAGACAGGAGCTCAGGCTGCTGTTTTCTTTTGAACCCTAAATGCTGACTGCCCATTCATGCAACAACCCCCAAACACAGAGGCCCACACAAAGGGAATTCTCAACTGACAAGGAGAATTGTTAAAGGAAAAAAAGGGCCCTTCATCACCTATTGTCCCCCATTTTTTCCCAAATATTAAAAACTGAGAAAATGTTTCCATTTCTCTGCATTCAGCCATTATCAGACTAAACATGTTGTGACACTCACTGCTGTGGAATGGCCCTCGCCTGACTCTGACAACAAATTTATGGAGGTTTCCTTACATTTCAGGCAGAAAATGATGCAATCTGGTTCCGTTTTAGAGCAAAAGCATTAAACTAAAATGGCAACTACTAAGTGGAATATTTCCTTCAGTTTCCCAAAAAAACTTTTGTCACACGTTGTTGTCTGAGCCTGAAATCCCCACTGCTCATAAAGCAGTAATTTAAACAACTGTATAGAAACCATGTGCTTGTATCTGCCCTAGATCTCACTGATAATAACCTCTTCCTACATTGTGTGCTAAATGACTCATTGACCAAATGTGTTAGTGAGCTCCTGCTTCTTCACATACACATAATAACTTTATTCAAAATAAATAATAATAATATTAAATAATTATTAGCAGAATTATCATAAACGGTTACACTCACAGAACTCATGAGCAGCATCTCCATCTCTGGACCAACAAATATGTATTTTCAAAGCTAAATGTCCTCATAAGATGTCATGTAGCATAAAAAGGTATTAGATAAGTCATCAAATATTAACAAAAACAAATTCTAATTGGCAAACAATAAAGTATGATCAGTGTTCAGAAAGGAAAGGCAGAATCTCACTAGTTAGAGGCACAAAATGAAGGAGAAATATGCACAGCAACTTAGTACGTATGACACTCTGTGGCTAGTTTTAGATATGACCAGGTCATGTTGGGCATATGATGAATTAAATAAATTGTGACATTCATGCACATTTTTACAGCAAACTTTGAGCTCTTTATGAACTTTTTGTAAAGCTTGCCCCCCCCCAAAAAATGTTGTTTTTGTGTTTTTATTGCTCAATAAACTATCAAATCATAAAATTTAAAATTATGAAAACTAAAAACATGAAAAGGGAAGTTTTAGGGTAAAACTAGCCTTGAGATAGTTAAGATAAATTGCATAGGTCTACGTTTGTTCACAATTCACAATATTTAGTCCCAAAGTTTCTTCCTCACACTTTGACTCACGAAGGCTAAATCCAAAGGGTTCCAGATGGATTTCAGTCAGTCACCCCAAAATACTCTGTGATTATTTTAAGAAAACATTTGTCTTGCTTATATTTTAAAATTCTAAAACACAAACACGAGGCCCTGCGACTCACACTTGGAAATTGAGACTCCTCGCAAGCATTTTAAGACATTTTAGAACTCATAATTTGTAGCTGCCATCAGAAGCCCAGTGAGAAACTGGCTTTAGGTTACTGACAGTTAGACTTCATAGGTAGGATGGAAAGTGTGAAGATAAGATCAAATCTGTTCCACTTCTTTGACTTCTATAAGTGGTTGTTCTGTCCTCACATTTTCTGAAAACAATACTGAGGACAAAACAAGGGTCTCTGAATGGAGCTCAGCAGTGAAGGTACTGGAGTTGATGGCAACCAGCTGTGTTGCTATTAGTGCAAAAAAATGTCCATAATTAGGATTTATTGATTCAAAAGTGATGAGTAAATATTGGGACTAAACATCCAATAATCAAGGTGCATTAAAAACACACCTGACTTAATTTTGATTGAATAAAGAACAGCTTTAACAAGAAGCTCACTTTTTAGTGTGCAGGTTTACTCAAGTTGTCTGCAAACAGAGCTCATCTCTGAGCATTTTTGGAGCTTTGAGTGTTTAAAACCTGCATGTAATGACAAGATTATATTGATGTAGGTGCAATGCATCACTGTTTACAGCCAGAGGGAGAGACAGACAGAGGGAGGCAGATGAATGAAGAGGTGGGTGGAAGGTGATCCTGCTGACAATAGGTGAGGAAGGCAGGCCATTACATTAATTTGTAAGTCTGTTCAGTTACTGTTTTTGCTTTAAAACCTGCTGGCACTAAAAGTACACCTATAAAATATCAGTACCTGTATGAAAAGTAGGAAAAGGGTCAATGACTTCTGCTTTTATAATGCTTTCTAAACCAAAGGGATGTCATCTTGTGAAGCTAAATCATTAGAGGACTGCCTCAACATGCTACTGATGCACCTGTTATATGTAGAAACCTATGGTGTTGGGGTGATATTAGATTGGGAAGGATTTGAACGTGTTGATTGGTCAAAACAGAATCATGGAACTTGTAGGAACCAGAGCATGTTTCCACCCAGACTGTTTTAGATGTGACACAGAAACAAAAAGAATTACCTTTAACTTTGTTCCGTTACCATGACTTTACTGTGAATAGGTGATTTACACCACATTTATGTTAAAAACCAGCAGTGGCGATGTGTTAGCGTTACTAGCATCTATTAGCATAAGGCAGCTAATGCTATATCTGTTAACCTGCTATTCATCATATTCATTGCTCCACTGCAAAGTAAAAAAATACGGTAGATTAAAATCTGTTCTGAATTGGGACGGTTTAGCCAAAATGCTCTTATATTTTGTATTTAATGACTCTTTAATAAATGGAAAACTATTGTAGTGTTGTTCAGTAACTTAGCATGGTAGTTAATAGAAAAAGGAATGTGTATAAAGTGTGATAAAATTGTGATTTTACTGTAAAAATGATATTTTTGTCACATTTCTTGTTGCATTTCTTTATTAGTGAAGTGTATAAGAGTGACTAAAGAAGAAGAAAAAAAACTATTTGATGTAGATAATAATAAAGAAAAACAATGCAAGTGTTACAAATCAAACAATTATTGATAATAGTAAAACCAATTAAGTTAATAATAAATAAATAAAATTAGAATAAGGGAAGTGAAAAAAGAATGTTTAAATAGTAACTATACCAACATTATCCAGCATGTTACTTTTACCCTCTACCTGTATTCTAGTTAGTCGAGCCTGGGGCAGACCACACAGGCCAGTGGAGAGACACCACATGTTCCCATGATGCATCAGCGCAAACCACCTCATTGTGGCCCAGTAAACAACCTACATTGACAACTGCAAGAAAATGTGCCTCTTATTCTACTTTATGTGATTACCTGTTATAGTTAGCATGATGCATTTTAAAATAGCATGACGTGTCTCATGAGTAAATCATTCACATGCCATGCTTGCCCTATTCTATTGCCAGTCGCAAGGTAGGAGCACTGGTCAGAGCGTGATCACCCCGAAGGCTCATGTCATGTCTTCAATGATAAGAAGACTGTACTGTGGTTTAATTATTTCAGGATTTTTAATGCATTTTGTTTCGCTGATAAAAATGTGTTCAACAAGACTATCTGTCTTTCCTCAGGTGAAGATGATTAAAAACTATGTTAAGTTGGCCAAATAAATACTGTACAGTTCAAATCATTTAAAATCACACAAGGTCATCCTCACTTTTACACTTCTAAATTCCTTACCATCCAAACACAAACACACACACAGCCAACGTTAGCCCCAAGGCATTTCCTTTCCTCACATTCAATGGCAACATCACAATATAATGGGACACGGTGTCACGTGACGACAGCGAGTACATGGAGCGATCACATCGCTCTTTTTGTCTCTCCGCAGCTTGAAGGGCAGAACGGTCGGTCATTACATAAACTAGAGTTGGTTCAATTACAGAAGAAATGTGCTTTGTGTCCTTGTCGTATAAGCAGAGTGATGAAGCACATAAAAATAAGTTTGCTGTCCATTTTCCTTCAAGATTTTGATGAAAGGCCTTGTTTTCTGTGCTTGCATTCCTGCTGAGGCTTCTTTAAATGGATCACAGTGATGCTGGTATCGTACTGAGTTTGACCTGCAAAGGATGGATTCTTAAACAATAGTTAATCATTTAAAAAAAAAGAAGCATTAGCATGTCAGATTTTTTTCAGCAATCATGAATATTTTTATTAAATTAGTTTATCCTTTTATTCTGTTCATAAAGAATAAACCAAAACTTTAAATACATATAATAAATAAATAAGTAGCTGTTATAGTTTAACACAAATCTCATCAAAGGATCTCAGACCAGCAGGTTTTGTGTTAAATTTTTAACTTTTTCTTAATGATTTTACGTCATTATTTATTTTAAAAGCAACAGTTCATACACCACCTCTCAGCCGAACATCTGTGTTTTATTTCAGGTATACCAACCTGTTTTCAGCTGTTCATTTTTCCCTTTTGGACCTCTTCCTGAAGAATGATCACCATGTGCTCCATCACACACTTCTCACACACTGCTTTCAGAAGTACCTGTAATTAAGTCATCTTAGAGCGTTGAGAGTGTGACTCCAGCGCACTGAGCTGAGACCAATCTGCCACTAATTGTGCCGAGTCTTAATTTCTAATGGAATAAGGGCCAGAGGGAATGCTGCTTAATGAGCTGCAGTTACTGTTCATTTGTGTGTGTGTGTGTGTGTGTGTGCTTTTATCTGTTTACTGTAACTGCATTTGCCCTGGTGAATAGAAAAAACAAGTGTGAGTAAAGCAGGATGTTCCGTTTTGATTCGGTTACCTCATTTCTGTTCTACGAAACTCTCGAGACATTTTTGTCGAGCCAAATTCTGTTTTTGCTTGTTGGGGGAAAAAAACCCACTGAATGCAGTTTAAAATTAGAAAAAACACACTGAATGTACATTTCCAGCAGAAGTAGAGATAAGCCGTTTAGAGATGCATGCTCTCTTTTTACACATGTAAAGGAGTGCCCTCTTTTAGCGAGGAAACTCCTACTAAAGTCAGAAGCGATTTTGCCTTTGGCGTTTGTGCTATTTCTCAGAAATATGGTTGTGCACTGGAACTGGAAAAGTTGTTTACATTGCCTCGGGAGTGTTTGTGTCATGATTTGGATTCCAGGCATTTCAAGATCCAAATAAATCAGAGTAGACTTCCGCGCACAAGTAAACCTCTAAAAGGAGAAGTGATCCAGCTGTGTTTAAAGCCTTTTATGTTGTTTTAAATCTAAAGCAACTCTCTTTTCAGTTACTGCAAGCAGAAGATGTGTCAAAGTTCTTAAAGCATGCAGTTCAGCCTATAGCTCTGTGCAGATGTTTATCTTTTATTTACTGTATAAGATTGATTTTTAAGGGCCATGCATGTGTGGTGTGTTTTGATTGTTTACCTGAAGGATTGCTCTTTTTTTAATTCCAGTTAGATTTCCTAAAACATGTCACAGAAAGGAAGAAAACCCTCAAGATTAGTGTGAAGACACATGGCGCTTTTAAACACTTTGGGTGACTTTGTTGTGATTTTTCTACCTTATCGCTTTTGAATAGAGTTTGCTTCTGCGAGGTCCTTCCTCTTATTGTTTCAATATGTCGGGGCATTGTTCGAATGAGGTCAACCATTACCGATCAGGCCCAGGGCCAAGTTGAATTCAGCTGATTTAATTGAATCTACAGCATGAGTCAAACTCAAACAAGCAGAGACTCCTTTGCCTTGACAGCCTCATTACTCCACATTAAGAACTCATTTCACAATGCATTGTGACTTCAGTCCTGACAAATGGTGAAGAGAGATGAAATCAAATAAGTGAGTGCATTTTTTTGGGGGAGTCGACTTATGAAAGGGTGGGATTATTCCAGTGCTGTATGTATTGTTTAACTAGAGGTAAAGCATTAAAAAACAGGGGGTTTTCTGCTGCTATGTGTATGTTAATATAAATGCCTTCTGGGTTAAAGTGTTCCCATGTTTGCCGTCCGCAGTAATGGAGTGACATTCAATGCCATTTTCCCTCTTAAATGGAATTTTTGTCAAAGCCTCATGAATTCAACCTGCCTTGTCAGTCAGACATTGCTGAGAGAGGAGAAAATATGCGAATGAAACCTTTCATTGCAGATTTGAGCGTTAGCCGACCAAATAATGACGCCTTTATTTTGTCTACTCTGCAACAAACAAAGAGGTCTTTCTTGCGACATACCAGAAGATGTGGTATCAGGCAGTATAATGACATACATTATGTATATTAAGTTCACACAACATTCACAGCATCCCAACGGTTAGTCATGAGCATGACATTAGCTCAAACTTTTGCAAGATTTCTCAATTAAGTGTGCATTTTTTAAAAGAAACTGGCAGCTTTTTCAGAGCTTGTGGGGGAAAAAAAAGGAGAAAAAAACAGAAAAACGACAGGCTCAATGTGCCAGGGCCTCCTTCCCCTATAGGGAAGGAAATGTTGAGACTGTGAGGACTGTGGAGTGGAGATATGGCAGTGTTTGCTTAAGGCTAGGTATCAGGCACAAAAACAAACATGGCCGCCCTTAATGAGTCTGTTTGTCTGCCAAAGGTAAAGACAGCTGTTGTCTCTCGCCACAATGGAGCAGACCTCAGCTCCACAAAGCACGGAGAAGCACCCTGCATCCCCATAGTAACGCTCACCTCGTGTGTACTCAAGAGGGAACTTATTAAGTCTTCTTTACAGATAAATAGTAAAATGTAAATTGCGAGGCACTTTCATGAGGTCTGACTGTGAAATGAAAAGGTTTATTAGGTCTCTAGAGTGTTAAAGTGAAATTGCTTGTGGGTGGGTGACAGGGCTGTGCGCTGAGGTTAGACATACAAGAGATCAGCAAGTGAGTTGAGAAATTGTTTTCTCTGATAAAGCAGGACTTGTGTTTTTTTTGACTGTTTTACAGATCGTATTTCTTGTACTTTAAGAGACTTATGTTTTTTGTTTTAAAGGAAATTTCTTCTTTTAAAAATATTCTCAAATGCACATTGTTATTGGTAAAGAGATGCACTTCTCTTTACTATAAAGATCATAATAAACACAGATAAAACTGGCCTGACTGAAGGAGAGTTTTATTGAGGACAGAGAAGGTTCAGCTGCATCAGGAGTCCTCCTCTGGAGTAGCTCCCAGCCCCCACTGTTTTCCTGGCATTGTTTACAGTACATGTTAGCCTACTGAATAGGAGACATTGTTTTCCATTATTATTCTGGCTTCTGACCCACACACACACACACACATAACTGGAGTAACAATTAAATATAAATTTAATAATGGCTATACAATTTTATAAATAAGTTTTTAATGCATTTTTTCAGGATAATCCATTAACTATAAAAAATGTGATTTAAACTCAATACTTGAAAATTAAAAAACTTCCTTGACTTGTTTTCTTGTATGCTCACCAAGCTTTGCAGTGCACCCTTCTACTGTCTTATGAAGAACACCATTAACATTAAAACTAGCTTGTGGTGAGCTGATAAGGTGCATTTCCTGTACTGTAACTGGGCTAAGAATGCCCCTGACCACATGTTGGCTGCAACAAGACCTGTTTATGACTGTTGGTTCAGCTGGCATCCTCTGGCCTACATCTCTGCAGCAATTTCATGCACTACATCCTAATTTCTGGGTTATCAGATTGGTTGGTTATTACTAACAGTACTGCTACATAGCTACTACTTTGATTTTTTGCAAGCTTTTTTAATGATTTAAAAAAAATTTTGTTCCAGGCATTTGGCTTTTGCATTTCTTTTTGGTTGTAAACCTTTCTCGGACATTATTCACAGCTGTAAACATTAAAAAAAAATTTTTTTTTTTTTGAGTGGCTCTTTGAGGAGGGGACCAAAGGAAATGGAGAAACATATCTGACACATTCATCTTCTCTGCTTACCTCCTTTGCAGTGGAAAGAATGAGATCCCCATTTCCTCAGTCTAATGTGTTTGCTTTACACCCAGAGCCAAGTGTCAACACCAAAGCTCTTGACAGTCATTTGTCATTGGGAGCGAGTGGACAGGTTGGATAAACCGAGCGTCGCGGCGCTTTTAAATATCTCTGTTATCAGCCGCTTGCTGCTTTGTAGGCTCCAAACTTCTGACATGTTTGAGGTTAAAAGTGGTCTAATCAGAGATTATTACTTAATAACCTTGACTGGTTGTTGATTGGGAATAAAAAGCCAATTATCATAATAGGATATGGGGCATAATGACAGAATTAAATGAGTGTGACAGACAGACAATAGGCCTGCTCTGTCATCGCCTTAACCCAGCACGCTTATTAGAATTAATCTGGTCTGATTAAAAATGCAAATGGCTCTAAGTCATTGATGGAGTTTACATGTTTTTATAACATTTAACTGATTTAATTACATGGAAAATGAAATGGTGGAATTAAGTGATCATTTTCTCTCCGTTGTCACCCTCCTGTCGATTTTCACAGAGAAATGATTATTCCCTGGTGCCAGGGGAATAAGGTAATAAGATTAGCGCCTCCCCTTTCTCCATCTCCAGCTTCCTGATGGTTTGGTTCATCGAACCGAGCGGAGCTGCGTTTATTCCGATTGCTGAAAACATTTTATCTCAGTATAAGAAGCACCAACTGTGTTGTGTGGGCTGAGAGCGTCACAATATTTAAAGCCTTTTCCTCCTACAGTGCATCATTTCATAAGACCACTATATGATTTGTAGCCAGAAAATAACAAACGTTCTGCTTGGTGTTTGTTTTCAGTCGTTGGTGACAGAGAGGAGAGATCAGGGGTTGTAACAGACGGATTTAATTGTCTGAGGTGTACTGGGCTGCTGTTCAGGCTGTCTGTGAAGATGACATGCTTTGACGCTGAGTTTGACTGCAGGATGGTGTTTATTACACAACCTGTAAAAGGCAGGTACCGGGTGTCCACGAAGTTTCAGCGTTGTCGTGCATTTCGCTGCAACTTTAAGATTAGCATCTTGTTTCCATACAGCTGTTCAGTGAAGGGCGCGAGCTGACCCTGTTTGAATCAAAACACCAAGTTCCTGTTCTTATCTGAACGTGTGTGTATGTGTGTGTGTATGTGTGTGTGTGTGTGTGACAAGTTCAGATTAACAGTCTTTATTACTTGCTTGGTGTGTTTTGCAGTTATATGGATGTATAAACGTGCTAGCATGTGGTGGACTTCCTGTGGGGGAAGGAAATTGATTTGTCTGGTTTGTTTGCTCTAGACGACATTGTATTTTTTCTTTCTCAATTATATCCCTTGGAGTTTTTGTATTTAATTATAGAGTTTTTAGTTCTGCGATGAGTATTCTATCTGTGTAAAAGCATAATGAGCTACAGTATCGTGCCTCCATCAGTCATCGTGTCCAACAGAACACGACCGAGAATGACTTCCAGTCGTTCTGCGCCACGTCATCAGTGGTTGATCAATTGTGCTCTTAGTTTTGAGGTTGTTGTCAAAAACTAACTATTTGAAAAAGTCTGCAGAGAGAAGAAGAAATTCATATGTAAAACTTTGTGTTGACAGAACAGGATCAATCCTCTGACTTTGTGTCCGAACATCAGCTCAATGTGTTAAAATGGAAAGTATGTTATTGATCTGTGTGCATTAGAGGGATACAGTAACAGAGGTAGTGAGTGGCAGAACAAAAGAGGCGCTCCGTGTGTGTGTGTGTGTGTGTGTGTGTGTGTGTGTGTGTGTGTGTGTGTGTGTGTGTGTGTGTGTGTGTGTGTGTGTGTGTGTGTGTGTGTGTGTGTGTGTGTGTGTCACACTACCGAGGAGGACCGCTAACTCCATGCTGTCTGTTAGCATTTCATGTGTTTATCATCTCAAGTCTGAAGGTATATTTTGTATTTCATGAAGGAATTTCACTAAGATGCATCTTGAATTGATTTTGGACAGTTTTGTCCTTATTGCCCTGCAGAGAGAAAGGTCATTAAAGTCAGCTGCAAGTAAAGTGCTGAAAAAATATGACCTATGATTACTTTAATAGTGAGGAAGCCTCTTAAATCTGCTGTAATGGAGGCCAAACAGCTCAGTTACATCCTTGAAATCAAGCTGCCCTCGCTCACAACTGGATTGTCTGATGAGGTTGGAAAGCATGCATTCTGCTCTGATATCTCTGCTCGTCCAACTCTTTCTTTTTTTTTCGCCTCAAGGGATAAAACACAATTATGCTATTGTGCCACACTCTACAGTATATCGCGTTCTGCACATTTCAGTGAGAATAAAAGGCACAGTGTGTGTTTGTTGCACACGGCATCATGATAAATATATTTTGGAGTTCAATGTTTAGTAGAATCTCAAAGCATACCTTCTAAAAAATATATCAAGATGTTAGTTTCTAAGCTCATAAACAAAAATGTTTGCTTATTTTGTTATTAAATTAATTTTACTTAAATTAATGAACTCTAATGTGCGAAAGAGGACAAAATGAAAAAGGATGTCAAGGCCACGCTGCTGTACAAAGATAAGGATATCTGACCACATCTGAGAAGAACGAGAAGCAGTTAGACAACAGTGTCAGTCAGTACCTTTTCAGTAAGTGCAACAGTACCTACACACTGATGACAGGAAACGTGGTGGTAACAAGGAAAACCATGATACACCACATGGAGAGGTAAAAATAGGCCACTTGGCACGAGAGACGGTAAGAGAGGGGGAGGAGAGGAATCAGAAAGAGGGGGAAATTGGTGCAGTGTCTTCATGTAGGGACTTTTCTCTTTTTTTAGGACTTCAGATAAGCAACCTCCTTGTTTGGCAAGTTATTAAATCAATCTCATTTCACTTGATGGCTTTTGAAACAGAAAGAGAAGAAGAAAAAATGTTTCCTCTCGTTAAATAGCAAGAAAACAAAGAGTCTGCACCTCCTACACCCTCTCAGCTAGAAAAACTCCCCTACTTTTATTATGTTACACCTCTCACTTCTTAACATCCTCTATATTGCTTCTAAATGCTGACCTTGGAAAAACCCAGATTGTTTAGGTGTTATGGCTGCTGCCTGTGTGACTCTGGTCTGCAGCCACTAGGATTAAATAAGTAGTTGTAGAGCTGAATATTTGAGGAAACTTAGAACTTTTAATTAGTTTCATCAACAAACACAACTTCCTACACATGGTGGGTTGTAGATTTTAAGCAGGTGGTGCAAATTTTCTACAAATTGTACAATTTCCTAAAAACATTTTGCATCGGTGTTTCTTCTATCAAACATCTTTAAAAATAACTCCACCTTTATTAATTCAGATGTGGCTGCAGAAATATACACAGACAAACATGCTTCTACACAAAACACACCTGCTAAAACATTGAGTTTTCTGATTGTTCCCTTAAATCAAGTAGTGATTATCTCCAGTAGCTCACTTTGCATGGATAATAAATGTGCACACATGCACTTATAATCTTATTTTTAAGGACTTCTGTTTGTTGCAGACAGCCTACTCCAAACCCAAATTTTAACAAACTTTTTTCACACCTTTTCTCAAATAAATACCTCAGAAATTACATCTATCTAACTTGGTTACCATGGCAACTACTTAACTCTCTTCAGAATGTAAATGATTCCAATTAACCTGAATACAATTTTTAAATATTGCCAATTTCAGGAATGCATTTCTGAGAAAAAGTTATCATTAATGTCTCATCTGTGGTACAGAGCTTCCTGAACAGCCACAGCTTGGAGAAATAGAGATTACATCCAAAATGTCATAGTTTCCGTAACCTTTACAATGCCATCTGTTTTGCATTACTAGTTCAATAACAGGCATAAAAATCACCAGCAGCAGCAAACGTTGCACCTATGGTGCGTTCAGAGGTTAAATCCAGACTGTTTATGTAATGTATTGCATAAACTGCTGTGAATGTTAGGAGATGAGATCCCTACACTTTAAGCTTGTCTGTGTTCAAACTCATTCATCCTGTTGGACTGTCTTCAACCTATTAATCATTTTAAACTTTTACACAGAATTACACTTCAGAATCCTTTTAAATGTTTATAAGACAGAATAATCAACAGTATAAAACTGAATATTTATAGGATCAGCTGACTGCTTGTTGACTGACATGGCAGACTGGGAAAATTGCCAAGTTATCTTTTAATAGCATGAAAATGTATGTAAATGTCCACCTTTTAAAGTCAAATGCAGCATGTGACATGTAAATAGTGTTTTTATGATGAGGTGAAAATTCAACAAGATTTTAAAAGCTAATATTTAACTACATGCCCTGAATGATTGCTGTGCATCATGGACAGAACTTTGTGTGTGTGTGCAGTTTAATGAAAGATAACCCAGAATAAACACATTTGGTTCAAGCAGCTGAATGATGAGCTGCTTCTTAATAAACCACGCTGAAGATGTTTTATAGTCGAGCCCTTCTTTTCCAAACAGAACACCTGATAAGGGTCAAGCTGTAAGTCAGAGCCCGCTCGTGGCTTTAGAGGAATGAGGAATGATGTGCAGCCATGCTCGCCCTCCTCTGCATATCTTCTCATTCATCTGAGCTGCTCATTAAAGGGTAATTACCTGTAATTAGTGAATCATGTCGCTTTAATGAAGATGTTGAAAGCTGTTGGAGCAAGAAGGGCTGGACTTAATTCTAAGTGATGTTCAGAATTAGTGGCAAGCACGAATTCAATAACGACGGACGGCTTAATGAAATGCTCTCGTTTTCTTTCCTGTGTCATGGATGGCGTTTGTTTTGTTTATGTTTCTCATTAATCTTTAATACTGGTGCCATCAACACCTGGCTCTGGAGGGCACGTACGTGTTACTGTATCACATCAGGCTAATAGGCGCCATGTAGATGAAGCGGTGTCTCCGTGTGCTTGTGTGTGGACTGAGTGTATTGCTTAATGTCTGCACGCACGCGCATGTGTGTGTGTGTGTGTGTGTGTGTGTGTGTGTGTGTGTGTGTGTGTGTGTGTGTGTGTGTGTGTGTGTGTGTGTGTGTGTGTTCCCTGGCGGCATGATGAGTGTTTAATCTGGCCCGGTGGCGTGCCGTTGGCCCGGCTAATCACAGTGTGTCTGTAGGAGTGCGCTGAGCCAGGGGAGCACGCCGTCGCTAACAGCCCCTGACAGACTCATTAGAGAGACCTGGCACTGAGCTTTGCGAGGCACACACACACACACACACACAAAGTGTACACACTCAAACACTCCAAGACACACACTGTGGGAAAGGCACTCACACACTGGGATAAATTCACACACTTCTTTTTTTCCTCATGTTCTTACACTCTCATTCATATAATTATCCAATAACTGTGATCTGTCTCTCTCTCACACACACACACACACACACACACACACACTCACTTACACAGCGCTCCACGTGTGAGACAAGGCAGGCAGTGACCCCTCGCAGTCGCAGTCCAAACACAGACAAGAGCTGAGAGGGCATCTGGGAAAAGAGGAGGGGGAGTGTGGGAAAAATAGAGAGAAGTAGAGAAGTGAAGTGAAGTGCAGATAAGGAAAGTGTTGGATGCATTCAGGTCATTTAAATGGGCAAATGACATTTTTTAAGCTGAGTTATTCGCAATCAGGAGAGTCGGTGCAACCTTTTAAAAGAAAAAAAAACCCTAAAAAATAAATTATTCTTTGTGAATTTACAGCGAGTGTAAATGTGAGAAAGGTTGGCAGCTTATTTTTCTTCTCTCCTTTATTCTAAAGGTAAAAAGCAACCCCAAAAATAAGACTTTCAAAGAAAAAACATGATGGTAGAATGACATTTAACAAAGTTTGACAAACTGCTTTGATAAATTACTCAAGACTTGCTTCCTGTGCACTCACAACGAGGTTAATTGCAGCTCAGCTGCAGCAGCGCCAAGTGGAAACATTAGGTTTGGCTGAATAACAGGTGAATGCAAAGCAGGTCAATACGTAGTCAAGTGTGGGCCTGCCAGCTGTTCGTTCTCCCTGCACTGTGACGACGCACAAACATGCACATTCTCACAAACATGTTCAGGATTAGCACAGAAAGAAAACCGACTAAGAGAGAGACAGGTTCAGTAAACAAACCATACCTGTCATGTGTTAATGTGCTTCTGTGTTTTCAATTAGAATAAGAAAGCAGAAGCAATGAAGTATATCACACTGAACAGTGTAGTAGAAAGTCGTCTGAGTGTTGAATTATTAGCTGCTTAAACTGGTTGGAATGTAATAAAAAATCATCCTCAAAAACACATCAAATCTGTAGCCAAAGCTACAGAATTCCAAAACCTCCCTGTCTCTATTTATTAGGCTCCACTATCACCAGCTGGTAGATGTTAGTCAAATATTTGGCCTTCTAACCTTGATTTTACTATTTTATCTAAAAGTAGTTTGTCCAGATTACACAGAGCACAAGACGTCTAAATCAGATAGAGACTCCTTCTGATCGTCAGGATGGATTTCAGTGTAAACTTATGGCCTTTTTCAAACAGATAAACATGTCACTAAGTCAATATGTGTTACTGGTATAATGATAATAACTGGGAATGATTCCAGGATGTAAGTTTTAACCTGAACAAACATAATTCTGATGCATTTTATAGTTTTGTGTAAAATGTCAAAAAATATTCACCAGCCAAGATTGTGTGCTGCCAATTTGTTAGGATGAAGATGTTTTATATTTGCAGATTTGTGCAAGCTGTAAATGTGAATAAAATGAATAAATTACACCTAATGTCCTGATGCTCATTTGCAGGTAGGCCGCTCTGATGTTGCAGCTACAGCTGTGACAACTAATAGATCAAAGGAAATTAAATCAGATATAAATTTCTATAAATAAGCTCCACTCCAAGGTGGGTGCAGAAAACCAGTTGCTGCATCACACAGGGTCGTTTTTGAACAAAGTCCAGACCAATAATAATAATAATGTGAATAAAAGTTGCAGACAACAGATGTTTCATTAATAAGATATCTTCCTTGAAGTCCCTCTTAAAGCTTCAGTACGTAGCCTGCACCACTGATAAATCAAACACCCAAAACCTGAATATCGGTATACGGCGTGCATGTATGCTAGTCATCCGATGTGCATGTATGCTAGTCATTATATGGACACAAAACTGCTGCAGAAGGCAGGTTTAGTTCACATAAATTATGCACCAAATTCACTGCAGACATTTTGATTTGAAATAGGACAGGTGTGTATATTGAGGGCTGCATTCCACTTAGAGGAAGTTGTTTTTGCACATTCACAGAAATCTCCCATGTATGATCACAGAGAAGCAACCTTTGTGATTACGCCTCAGCTCGTCCCACTGGGTCTGTTTGATAGATTGTTAAAGATGCATTCATTCAAACCAGGTGTGTTGAAGCAGATAAACATCAACATCATGCAGGACAGCAGGATTCCAAGATTCAGGGAAAGAAAAGTTGACTCAACCTAAACTGAGCAAGAAGTCAAATTTTGCAGGCTGCAGATGAACGCTCTTGTTTCTGCACTTTTCTCACTTTGTGTGTGTGTGTTTGCCCTTTTCTCTCAGTTGCTGTTATCCTTCGCTCTCACACTCTAACCTCTTTGTTTGGAATCGTAATCTTGGCTGGTGGAAGAAAAAAGGAACATGTTTCACTGACAGCCTCGTTTCACCTAAAAGTCAAATAAACCTGTATTTAATTTTCTCTGCCACTCCACAACATAACAGGCCAAATCTTCTCTCTTTCTTTCATCAGTACAATAGTTGTTTTGCTCCGCTCTCTCCTCCATTCTCTCTCGGTCTTCCTCAGCACAAGGCTATGACATTGAGGAAATGTGATGTGATGTATTGCAGTGAATAATGTATTCTGCGAGGATTGTACAGAGCGCGTTGAGCAGATGGCAGCAGGTTGATCTCAATGTGTGTGTGTGTTTAATGATGACAGTGTGTGTATGAGGGACGTGCATTCAGGCTTGTGTGTGTGTGCGCTCACTCGGAATGGGGGAGGGGAGTGAGGAAACGAAGGTAGGGAGGGGCAGTGGGGGTTGGTTTACATGTGTGTCTATGTGAGCCTCCTTTGTGAGATAAAACATGCAAATGGTGGATTATTTTAATGCAGGTTTTTTTCTAGAGCCCCAAGCCTTAATCCCTAAAGCAGTTGAAATGAAAATAGTGTATGTTTTCTTTCAAACTCTCCCCCTCACTTCTTTCTTGTTTTTTTTTTCTTTTCTTCCTCCCTTATAGGAATTAACCAGCTGTCGAGGAATGGGAATCCCTTGCACTTTAATTTCTTTCTGATGTAGTTAAAGCCAAACACATCTGGATGTCATGGAATAGACTCAAACTACTCCTTTGCATCATAGGGATGTTAAATTTCCTCTCAATTGGGCAATAAAATGTAAAGAATGGAGCTGAAGTGGACAACAAATAGAAAATATGCTCATTTATAAACACTAGGCAAAGCATGCTCGCATCCATGAATGGAAAACCCCCCAAAAAGAAGCAGAAAATTGCCATTTCTGCAGCTGCATGACAAATACCTGGAAACAGGGCTGTGATGCTGCTGCAGCACCAAGGGAAGATTCCACAACACAAGTAAACATGCTTTTATTGCATCCTGCACAGCATCAATTTGGGTTTTATCTATTGATGCATTTTCCTAAAATAATTTTGCAAAATTCTGAGCTTTTACAACATGTGGCAGAAAGTTTGACGTCCTCATTCCTCTCTCACATTGGGGACAGTATGCATAGCTGAATAAATGTGTTTAAGTATTAGAGCGAGCTGATTTAGCCTCTCTGGGATGGTTGATATTGTGGAATATGGCCTCAGGCTCTTCATTAGTTGTAAATAATTGAGAGACTCAGATAGTGCTGAGGTGAAATGCCTGTTATTATTTTATTGAGTTTGTGTTCTTAGGGATCTTCAGTTTATTCTATTTAAAATGCACAAGGCTGTCCCACAAATTACTCACTTTGAAGACTCACAATGGGTGCTAATGACTGGCTGTTCGTCTCCCATTGTTCTGCAGCCCTTTGAGAGTGGTTTGCTGTTCCATTATGAGTTCTATTTTTTGCTTTCGGTGGAGCTTTTGTTTTATGACGGATCCTGCTTTTATGATTTCTGCTTGTTTTATTTGAGACAGTTAAGCGATAAAATAATTATAAACAGAAATATTTTGCTCACATTTGAATGATCCTGCCTCTCCTGGAGCAGCAATTTAGCATTTAAGATCATGGCAATATCAGTCTTCGGATGTCTTATTATCAAAGAAACAAACCTAGCTGATGTTAATGATTCCATCAGCTGTTTATTTATTGATGCAAATGTCTTCTATTTAAACACGCATTCAGCATATTTACCCAGTGAAAAGCTTTTCTGAGGCTTCCTCCTTTAAACCAGAAAGTGTCTTATACATCTCTATGTTATGTATTTTTGTCTGTGCAAACTTAAGCACAAACTATGAAAAGTTTTTATCTCCACATTTTGGTTTTCCGGTGAGGCAACTTAAAGGGCAGTGAGGTTTTCTTTAAACATCGACACCCACGCGCCACCACGTGACAACCGATAAACAGGGGGAGCATCTGAAGGTCTAACTGGTTTTTTGTTGCACTTTTTGCTCTATAAGAACATGATTTTCCTTCACACTGTGGTCTGTGGTGGGCATAAAGGCAGTTTGTCCTTATTAACCCAACCATTGTATTGTCAGTAAAATTGTAACTGACTTGATGGTGGGCTGCTCTTTACGTTTTTAGTCATGCTAGCAGCGCTCTCTGGTTAACAGCTGAGTAACTCTTAAGCTTTTTGCACGTTTGGTGATAAGACAGACTTGATTTTGCTATTTAAAGGTCAAATTGAGAACCCACAGAGAATCAAACCTCAACCAGATGTTCACTCATTCCAACACCTAAAAATTCGTAAAATTGACTTCTTGTTTCACCGGTAACAGCAGAGAGATTACGCATCAACATATTTTATAATTAGACAAGCTAAAATCTAAACAAGTGCCCCCTAGTGGCTAGTTGTTTTAAGTGTCTGTGCAAACGAACAATGTTTTCCAGACTAGAAAATAGAAATACACCTTGATATTGGCATCTGTTCATGTGTTTTGTTATGGAAATTTATTTTCAAAACGACGAGAGTTAAGTCTTAAGTCAATTTTTAAAATGCTTTATTACTCATTGCAATGAGGAAGGCTGATCTCATCTGTGTTTGAGAGAAAAACTCTGTCTTCTGACACACTCCAACAGCCTTTATACTCCCCCAGACCCATCATAAAACTTCAGCACCCCTTCAAACTCTGCGTCTCACACACACACACACACACACACACACACACACACACACACACACACACACACACACACACACACAACCAGGTTGGGTCAAACCTTTCTCTTTTATCATCTACCCCCAGAGGGTGAAGCTGAGGGAGGAGGTAAGTGACCCCCTCATTAAAGATTGAGACATCTGTTTTATGGTCGCCTCATAAAGAAGGAATTGGGTCGGGAAAAACAGAACTTCACTCCAGGGCTGATTAACAGATAACCACTGTCTGAACAGTCACATTCTGTTATTTAAATAATCACCAGAACACATCTTACTCAGAATAACTAACAGATCATCCTGAAATTCCACCACAGTTCAGTTTTTACCTCGACTGAATAAACTTTTTTTTTTAGTAGATTTAACTGTAACAAGTTACTTGATGGTTGAAAAAGGTCCCAAACAAGGCACGATTGCTGGTGTGTGACTTTCAGCTCCACATACTGAGTGACATCAACATGAAAAGCACACTTCATCCATATTACTACTATTATACTTCCAGTATGACCAGTAAATGCAGAAACGTAAAAAACACACATCACTTTTGCACAGTTTGGTCCTGATTTTGTTCTCTATATATAACTTACCGGTAATAACTTGAGTTAAAAAATGGCATCACAAACATGCTAAACCAAGTTTGCTGCTTTTCTAATTATTGCTGCTAAATGATCATTACGTCTTCATTTGTACTCTACTTTTACCAAAGACTTTTTTCATTAAAATACTATAAATTGCTCTTGATTACGTTGGTTGAGTGATGGCCTCATAATCAACATTTATTGTGTAATGGCAATTACTTCTGCTATTAGCAAGAATGTCAACATAATCATCACTTTTATGAAGACAGGTGTATTTCCACCTCATTTTCTACTTCCTGAGAGCACAGTGACTTACTAATAGCGTTTATTTCTAACCCTTTTTCTTGTTGGCTTGCAGCCAGCGTTCGGACCCACTCTCTTGTAGGGGTTCTGTGGATAATATGCTTGTCAGTGTTGGTACGCGAGAAGGGCAGCGTGCAAGGGGAGGAGGCATGTTCGGGGGTGGAGGCGATGTCATCTCATTAACCTCCATTCTTCCCCTAGCAGAGCACCGCATAAAATCACTATGTAACTCTCATGTCATTACTCCTCCCCTTCCATTTGTTTGCAGGAATGACAGGGAGAGCAAAGCAACGGGAGGAAAAGGGATAAACGTTCTTTTTAAATGCCCTGCTTGTACCTTGCAAACTAAAGCCATGGCATCTTGTTTCCTCCCCTACTTTTGTCTTCTCTTTCTCTTCCTTTACCTGCTTTCTGTCTCTAACCACAGGCCCAGTACAGCGTTAGGCTCCACACTGTCCCCTCTTCAGGCATCACTCCATCTAGGAAAAGACTGGCCATTTCTATGGTGAGATACTGTAGCTAAAACCCATATTTTCTACTAGAATCTCCTCTCTTCTGCTCATCTGATTTAAAAAAACCATGAACATTAAGTTATTAAGTATTATAGAGTCTCCCAACTGAGTACAGCTAGATTTAAAATTACATTTCTCTTTGTGGATAGAGACATTTTATGAACATGCACATATTGATTAGTTATAACTGATGAACAGACAGTCAGCTTCAGAAATAATGTGATTCTGCAGGATTCAAATTTGCATGTATGAATTTCACATTGTTAAAACCCAAACAATGTCTCTGTCCAGCCATTGTAAAGGAGATAATGAGATACGGCTTAATATTCATCTAAATTCATCTCTGTGCCGGATTATTCACTCTGGATTGAAAGACAGGTCCACAGGGACCATCTGCAAGAGCAAATAAATAAACTATATGACTGAATTTTATAACATTAAATGAACAATATCAGAGCCATAAATTTAACCAGACAATTAAAACAGATTTGCAGCGGTAAACGTGTTAAAGACGATACGGGAAACAATAAACCAGCTTCTTTGGTTCTTTTATGTCGGATAAAGTTTGTTAAACTGGAAATCATTTTTATCTGTTTTTGTACAGAAAATATCTGTCCAATACCCGTGACAGAAATAGAAAATATAGCATCATGCATTTACTTGAATTTACCTTTGAAGAAAAGTTTTTAGTTCTGCCTTTTGAGAAAGAAAAGAAGGAAAATCTAAAAATGTTCTAAATTTTATTTCACTCCAAAACTCAAGAAGTCAATTTGAGCCAAGAAAACTCATGAAGCTCCCCAATATAGCAGACACACATCGAAACTGCTACTTTTTGTACACAAATGCTCAATAACTTACCTGGAAAGTTAATCTTGTGAGTTTTTTCTTCTTCTTCTACACAACTCATGTATCGCTTATCGTTTTATAAGAGTTGTTTTACAAGAATTTACCAGTGATGTCAGAAGTTCCTAATGGCTCCAACATGTGTGTGAAAACATTCAAAGGTGTGAAACACGCCTCTGTGGCTGTTACAATAAGGTCACACTTTGAGGGCACTCAGAGGGGAAAAAATGATGCTAAACGTAAATTGAACACTTGAGACACCATTTATTTTCCACCTTTAATTTAGGAAATGTTGATTAAAGCATTAAGTTAACATCGTCAGACCTCAGTTTGTGTTAAGGTGTCCCCCAGGGGTTTGTCCTGGTATTACTACTTTTTATGCCATACATTAAAACCTTTAATTATAACGTTTCTCATGCAGATCTAAACTTGTATGCAGATGATAATGTATTATTCTGCTCTATCCCTCTATGAGCTGCATCTCTCATTTAGTAATGCTCTAAACCAGGGTTGCCCAATAGGTCGACCGTGCCTACACATGCAATCAGCTTCAAAATGATTTATAATTCAAATAAAAAGATCTCAAAGAACAACCTACTGTAGGTGATTCAGATGCAGATGAATAAAGTGATTTATTGTTTTCATCTTGGCATTTGCTGGTAACTGATACTGATATTTAGATTGTAATTTGATGATTTTTTTTTTGTCCATTCTCATTTCACATTTAAATGTCTGTGTGTAGCACCATATGACCAAAGCCTGTGATTTTGTTGATTTGATTGTAAAATGAACATTTAAATGATTTACTGTACTAAAACCAACAAACTTGTTTTACAAAAATATCCAATCAGTCTTCTATTTACTCGTCAGGATCAAATGGAGTGCAGTTTTCTGATCAATAATCTGATAAACAGGTTTTGTGTTAATCTCTAAATCTTTAAAAGGGGTTATTTGTTTGAATATAAACTTACCACAGCCTAGTTTTCAGCCTGTTGTTTTCTTTTGTTCTTTGTTGCATGTTTAAGTGCACAACGTCCAGATAAATAGATGCATTTACACGCCTCATCTTGACTTCTAGTTTTAGTCAAAACAATCAAATTTCAGAGCTTTTTGGTTCTCTTCCTTTTTGCTTTTCCATTTTGTATTGTGTGCAAAAAAAAAAAGAGCCAAGAATGCAGCAGATTGCAGTAAGATAACCAATTATATGCTAGAGGAAACCAGACGTTTTTTTCTTTCTTTCTGCAGTTATCTGATGCTGCGGTGAGCAGAGGCAAAGGGCTGGGGTGAAGTGACATTCACTGTGCCCTTTATCGTCATCTCATCACTGTTTATCCCAGTCAGTTAGAAGTGGCTTGTGCTCTGCATCCTCTTTTAAAACCTCACTGACAGAAACTCACGTAGTGACACTCACAGACTGTACAGACACACTTTTGTACTCTTCACACGTGCATATTTTCACACCAAAGTGTGACTGTCAGGTAAACTTGTGGGATAACGTCTTCCCCCCCTAGCAAGACCCGTGTTGATAAGTATAGCACCAAAGCACCTGCTGGACCTGGCTGCTAATTGCTTTTGATGCTTTTTTGATTGTGAGCGATTGCTAGCAGTGTGTGAGGCCGTTGAAGGCCACCACAGCAGGATGAGGGAGGCCGTGTGGGTGGCACTTCGGTTTGACATATTCCTTTCTTTTATATCTTTGCACATGCACTCACACGTGGCTCACTCGATGGTTGTGACCTCTTTTGCACTCTGCTGCCAAGTTGCTGCAGAGACAGACCGATGACACTGAAGATACACAGTCTAACGTGCGTTCAGCTCTTTGAGACAGAGCGGCCACACCTCCACCAACAAGTCAAGAAGCTTTAAAGTTTAACTCACTGGTATTTTGGCTTAAAACAAGCTAAAAACAACATCAGCAAGCAAGTTTTTGCTGACTGAGAACTTAGTTTGAAACAGCTTAGGTTTTCAGTTAATAATGCATATATTATGCATATTTTTAGGTGAAATATGAAGTTTTTTTTTTTTTTGCCTGAATTGTAAGATTAATACTTTATGTACAAAATGTTCCGCCTAAGATTTGTATTTGCAGCAGAAATCAGCTTTAGGACTGCCCTTTCGCCTGTCACAAGCAGAAACTAAACCAGAAAATCTCATCAAATTCTCCCAGCTACTGAACTCTGTGCTATTTAAAGATGTGAACCATCATCTGTTTAGATTTGTATCCTCCTGTAAATGGTTGCAAACCCAAGTTCATAGTGGAAAAAACTTTTTTTTCTTTTTTTTTTTTGCACCAACCCCACACCCCCACTCCCTCTCAATCTCCCCTCACATCTCTCGTCACCTCTGTTTCTGACTGTTGGTTCTGTTTTGTGGTTTGATCCAGCGCAGCAGCAGCAACGTGGATGAATGAGAGCGTTACCTTGTCATTTGCTTTTTAAATTGCTACACATCCCAAAACATCGGTGAAGCCGGAAGTGGTTAAAAACTTTTTTTAGTCTTTTTTTTTTGTTCTTGCTTTAGTTGCTTCTTATCTCGTGGAAAATGTGCTGCTTTTTGTTTATTGTGTTTTAACGAGCTGACGAGTTACTCCGTCACTGATAAGAAGACTAAAACCTCCCTCCGCAAAACCCGAGAGCAGCTTATTTTTTTCTTTCTCTATCGACTAAATCATTTTGTGTTCCTAAAAGCAGATTTTGTGTTGGATCTGTGCCACAGATCTCCTGACAGAATCCCAGAAAAATCCACCTGCATGGGAGAAACAGGAAGCTGCTGCATGCATCTCATGTTTGTCCATGTAAACATCGATGGTGTTTTGCATATGAAAACGAGTCGTGCGGCTCCTGAAGGCGGCGACACATAAGTTACTGGGTGATAGTACTGTAGTTGTGACCCCAGTGGTGCTGCAGCTGTGTGTGAACACGTTGTGTGACTGTAGTGTGAACGTGATTGTGTGTGCAGGATCAAACTCTCACACCCAGGAAGAGGCCCTGTTTCCCTTATCTAACGACAACAGAGCATGTGTCGCCATGGCCACCGGCTGCGCTCTTTATGGACTGTGTGTGTGTGTGTGTCTTTGTGTATATGTGTGTGCCATGTTCATTGTTTGCCCATATTCATTGTTTGCTTCAGGCGTGGTGCAACACCAGATTTGTTACCTCTTTTTCTCTTCTCTTCATATGCAACTCTAAAAACTGCATCCATCTTTCTTTCTTTCTTTCTGTTCTCCATCTACTATCCTATTCCTACTTCCATCCTCCTGTTTTTAAGCATATTGTGTGTCAGTGTGTGTTTGTGTGTCTGCTTCATCCTCTCTGGCTTTGAAGCAGCTGTGACAAGTTGGGCAACATCAAAATTCAGTGGCACATTGTCTCAGGTTGAGGTTTGTTAGGTCGCTCCTACAGCTTAATTGAACAGAGGGCTGGAGAGAAAGAGTGAGATGTGAAAGGAGAAATAAAGAGAAGAAGAAGAAGTGAGGGGGGAGAGATGGGGAAGAAGGGTGCTCAAACCGGCATACATATTGCATGAGCCCCCACCACACCCCTTTCTTCACAGAATGGCTGTGTACTGTTCTGGGTTTATTAATTCCGCTCGGTGAGAGAATTATTTTTAGAGACTCGGTGTACTGGCAAAGGCTTTTAAAGTCACACGTAGTACATATTCTGCTTATAGATTTTTCTCTTATTAATTCAAAAGTTCAGAAAGTTTGTTGAGGTTGTTTTTCAGTGTGATTTTCTTCTTCTTCTTCTTGCTGCACCTGTACATACAGCTCTCTGCAGCGCTACATGATTGGTTTGGTTAAAAGGGGGGGGGGGAATTGTTCCCTGCTGCATCTTAATATGTGATTTATAGAATGCTGCCTTTATTGTAGCGTGAAGAAAGTCCTCTGAGTATTTGCATACAGTAGGAAATAAACAATATAGGTAAACCTGTCCTAATTTAATAAAAAATGCACTTTTGGGTAGTTTATCATTAATATGACAGGACATATTTAATAGATTCTTTAAATCTAAGCAGATTTTAATGTCTAAATGTATATCCTGGGTCTGTCACCTCAGCCACAGCTGTGATAAATTAATGTAGCTGAGAAATATGTGATTTTTCTTTCTGGAGCAAAAGAAATACAAGCAAAGGCACATGACTTTCTTCTTTTTTAGCCAATTTTTTAATTCTGTTTTTAAAAAAGTAACAATTCTCTGTGCAAATGAGAATGAAGACGTTTTAAAGGGACTGAAATACAACCACCAGGCCAGTAGGTGGCGATAGTCTCGGATGGAACGATGGTTAAAAATGCCTAGAAATATTTGTATGTTTCAACTGCACTCAAAATGTGTGAGTTTTGAGTTGTAAAATCAACAGAAAGGCTTTTTAAATATTGGAATTCAGACTCAGAAGATTAAGTCCAGACCCAAACTCAAAATCCAACATGGCTGCCTTACACATCAAAACCTGTTGGTTTCTGCTTCTGAACCCGGCTGGCAAATCTCCTAAATCCATTCCAGTTTTTTTCCATTCCATATTGTTTATTGTTTGTATTCAATAAATACCCTGTCCAGCACACGAGGATGAGTCAGCAGAAGTCTTACCAGATGAAGAAAGTCAGTCAAAATGGCTACATATGGAGACTCCATGCTTTCTACACACGGCATTTTTAGCTGTTTATAAAATAAGCTAAAACATTATAAAAATATACCGGAGCAGTTTTTACAGCTCTTATTTCAAAGGTGACTGTCAGAGTCTAATTTTGTTCTATGAAACAGCTGTTTTGCTTGCGAACGAGAGGCGCACATGCTGCAGGAAAAGTTTGTTTAGCAAGAAAATCTGTGCTGGACTAAATTCTAAATCCACTAAATTCCTTTGATGTCTTGCCAAGTTTTCACATCCCTTACTTATGTAGGTTTATTACCGCAAAATCTGATTGTGCCATGGAGTTTTTATTAATAGCAGACAGTTAGAATGGGCTGTGTTTGTTTATTTTAGATTCTGAGGACCAGTTATGTAAGATCTGACTGCTGTTGTAGCAAACTCCCTTGATAAAGTGTTTCCTGGCTTTGAAAACGATTTTATTCTTTTATTAGTGCAAGGTCATTTCTCTCTCTAATGACTGAGGGGTTATGGCATTACACACAAGCAGTTGATCTTCCCCCCCCCCCCCCCCCCCCCCCCCCCCCCCCCCCCCTCCCCCCTCCCCATCCTGCTCCTCACAAACAGATGTTGCCTCGAAGGCTTAGTGAGGGGCTTATATAAATTGTCCATCAATCAAAACCAACCTTCAGTGGAGCCTCCAATCCTGTCATCATCTGTCTCACAGAGCACTCAGAGATGAAAACAGCCCAGCGTTGTATTGCGCCATTAGAACAGTGTAAATATTACATGCTTTCCCTGGATATGCTAGTTAGCATTACTTCCACCTTGTGGCTTCATTATTTTTGAAACGCTCAGCTTTGTCGATGATTGCGAGGCATGACCTAGTTCTGGGAGTCGTTTTTGGTTTTTTTTTTCTCATTTTCTCATTCTCACGTCTCTCTCTTCCTCTCCAACTCTTGTTCCTCTCACATTTATTCATTGTCTCTCTCCATTTCCTTGCCTCTGCGTTGCCTTCGTTCTCTCAGTTACTTCCTGCCTCCGTGTTACGCTCGTCCTCTTTCCCTCTCATGTATGCATTCTTTATTTCTCACTTTGTCTCTCGTTCACAACCTATTATTATTTTCCTCTGTTCTTCTAGCCCTCCCCTCGCCTCTTTACTCCTCTTCTCCATGTTTTTATTCCTCTCTACCAGCACCACGTGTGTCACGGATTGAAACATCGCAAGCAGTGGTCCCTGCTGAACAATTACCATGCAAAGCAATCCAAATAGAGATGTTTGCCGAAAACAACATGTGTGTAATTACTGCTTAATGAGGCCCTTGTCTCAGGCAGAATGCCCAATTAAGCTGCCGATGAGGAAGCGATGCCAAGGCCCGCTGAAGAAAAAGAGACAAGCGAAGGAAGAGAGGGGTAGGGAGCATAACAGAGGAGTGGAAGTGGGAAGGTTTGTGACGTGGAGAGAGGTGCTGAGAACATAAGGATGATGAGTTAAAGCGAAGGAGCAAAGAGGAGAGGGTGCATTAAAAAGAAAGATGAAGAGAAGAGAGAAAAATGGAAAAGAAGAGGAAGAAAAGAAAGAATTTCTGCAGTTTATGTGGAGTAATGGCTGAGCTGATAGCACTGAGCCGGCGCTAAATTGGCATTTTAAATGGAAGAGTGAGAAAGTGCAAAGCAGAGCCATTGAGACAGAAGCAAGAGGAAAAGAGCTTTACGTTGCAAAATATGAGCAGCCATGTTGAAGCACAAAATGGCTGACCTTTCTGGGACGTTTTTTGGCCTTTATGATGATCATCTCATTACACGTGTATGTGAAAGTCATTTATCCCTTCGCAGGGTTTGGCTCTCCAAGAATTCAGGTTGAAAAATTAGCTTAAAGATCTGGTGGATCTTTGGGGTTAAGAACAGCTCTTTTCCATCCAAGGAATTCTTATTTTTAAATGTTCTCTGTGGCGGTGATATCAAAGAGGGTTTCAATAGAGAGAAATCGCTCGGTTAGACGAGAACAAGAGGCTTTCATGTCACCAAGGTCAGCATCCCTTTGGCCATCTCATCTCTAACTGCAGGTTAGCCAGTTGATAGACGTTCTCACGCTGGATTAAACAAACGACCATCATTATCTCCAGCATGAAACAATTAGTCAGCATTCAGTCTCTGGTGAAACAACCATGTAGCGCCTGCTTGCTGCTTTCGGATTAATCACGTGAATGTGAATGAGACTAACATATATGCAGCTCTTGTCTCGGTGTCGTGTTTGGGGATGAATGTAAATGTAATCAATAAAACGCTCATGTGGATCCTCGCTAGAGCTTCCAGCGTACGCGTCGTTAACCAACCATTGCCCCGGGGCAGACGTTCATTCCCCCAACCTTTCATCTGCAATAATGTACAGTAATTTCTCTTTCTCGCCACTCACATGCTCGTTTAGAGACTTCAGCTTTTTCCTGTCTTACCAGTGTATATATTAGGTTTCACCCCCCAAGGATTTCAGCTCATTTCCTTGCATTAGGTACTCAGTCATTGTTTGAGCAGGTATTCGTGCTCTCCTCTGTCCAGCGTTTGTTTATCTTTCAAGTCTTCAGTCTTTGTAGCAGACCACCCTAAATGAAGAGGTCCCCCAGTATCTTTAAATCTAAGGAATTTCACATGGAATGCTGTCTGTCTGATTGTCTCTTCTGCTAAATGTTTGTTTGTTTTTTTGCCTTGTTGTTACCATGACTGATCTCAGTCAACAAACAACAAAAGATGGCTCTAGTCAACACTCTGTAGACTGGTGTCATTCTTTAGTCTGGTCCAGGTTTGTTTTGTTGTTTTCTGAAAGTCTTAGAGTCAAATTGAAAATGCACATGGTCAGTTAGTGAGAAACGTCTAGAACACAATCCCATTTTGACCAAATCCACACTGCTCTGGATATTTTTAAATGCAGGTTTTGAGGTGTTTTTGTTCCACCCGTCCACACACAAATAGATTTTTTGTTGAGGAAAAACTGAGCTAAAAAACCAGCTTCACAAGGTGGAGTAATGCAGCAGCCTGTACGTAGTGCTGCTTTTACCTGATTCTTCCTATTCGTCTCACTTTATTATGGCATCTGAATAGTTCTGTTTTGGCCTCGTCTGACAAGAATGTCTTCTCCCAGAATATCACAGGTTTGTTTAAATGTTGGTCAACAAACCTTAAACACACTTTATCCTGCTTTTTCTTCAGCAATACTTACTAATTCCAGGTCCTAATGGATCGCTCCACTAGTGCTTCTTAGCTCTTGGATACGTTTTCTGATCATTCGTTTCATTCCCCTATTCGAAGTCATGTGTGGAGCATCTGGCTGTGGCCGGTTTATGGAGAAATCCTGTTGTTTCCATTCCCTGATTATGACCCCAGTGTTCACTGGAACCTACAGTAGATTAGAAACCCGTCAGGTTTCTTGTGTGACACCTTGGTAATGAGACACCTTTTATAGGCCATCAGTTAGACTGAAGCAGCTGATTATGATTTGCAATGACTGATAGATTCCAGTGTCCTTCCATGCCTTCTCCTTTTTATCACTTAGTTTAATGATAGTTTGATTTCTTTGCATGTGTGGACTGGATGGCTTCAACATCTGGTGAGAACTTTATCTCAACAGAACCTTTAGAAATATTCATGACATGTTCAGTACCTACTTTACCTTACTGTGGATGTTCTCAACACCTAGAGGTTCAGTCTCATGAATGTAGCTTGGCAGCATGTCGCAGTCATCTGTTGATCCTGTGTTGTTTCCCAGCACCCTTGTGAGTCAGGAGTCATTTTCCGTTCCGTGAGCTCTAACCCCATGTCAAGGAGTGTTTTGGCACCTGCAGCAAGTGATCTTTCACTGCCTGATTAGCTCAAGTTAGAGGACACAGCACGCCGCCGCACACACACACTCACACGCTGGAAACACACCCCTCAAACCCAGCGAGCGCACACTTCACCACTGAATGCACTCACAGATTCATTCACACTCATTCTCTTTCTCACACGCACAGCAGAGCCCACAGGGAAAAGCCCATCTCTCGTCACTGTGCTCATGTAGCCTAATTACCGGCCTGCTGACGAACAGTAATTGCCCATGCTGCCATGCCACCATGAGGTTTAACCAAAGTGACAAAGTCATTAGTCTCACACTTGAGGCCACCCGTAAAGAGCTTTTCCTCTTTGTACCTCCTCCCCAGACACCCCCCTCCCCTCTTTTTTTTTCCAAATCTCTTTTCGCTTACTGTGTTTATTTATCCTTTCTGTTTCTGTTCACAGTTTGATGCTGACAACATGTACATGAATGACAGTAACCAAGAGTTCCGGACGCCAAACCAGGTACGTTTTCCTATAAACCTCCATTGTGGTCAGTGATGATTTTTTTACAGTTAGATGTGTTGAAACTTTTTGTAACGGATCATTTAAACATATACACGTTTTCATTAAGGAATACAATCGGCATCTCTTTTAAGCCTCAAAATGAGCATCTCTCTTTAAACAAACCCATCAGTTTGACCCTCTTCCATTGAGTAGGAAAACACTTAAAGCCTCATAAGCCAAAGTGTCTCTTTATCCTCCACAGAGCATGTCTTATCCAACGGTCATTATTATTTGTCACATCAGTGAGATTAAACAAGTAGATCTGACTGTGTTGGTGATGAGTCAAAACAAAGAGGGGAACGCAGCAGCAGCAGCGTTTCACCGTCCCAGCCTCATTAAAGCTCCGGTCCTCAGAGCAGTCCGGTCTCAGTCACACAGTCAGTGAGTTAAACAGGCAAAGTGCTGAGTGCTCCCAGCTGGTGCACGGGAACACATGGCTGGACATATGGCAGAATCTGGAGCTCAAAGATTTGTTGATCCTGCAGCCCAACCTTTGTGTTCTGACAAAACATGATGAGGTGGAGGCTCCATGTCAATTAGCACCTCGCCAAGTGACTCAAAGAGGCACTGGCCTGAGGCCTGAGGACAACAAGGCCTCTCACACACTCTAATACACACCAATGCCATCCATTTCTTTCACACAAACACACAAAAGTAACACACTGACTGTAATAGGAAGTGACACGTTCTCTGAGACAAAGAGCATCTTCACTCACATTCATATGTGTGCTTTCTGAGTAATGCACTCCCTAATCATAACAACCCTCAATGTACCTTTATGAGCTCAACTTCTAACATTAAAAGGGCTATTACAACAAATACTTCCTTTACTTTCTTTGTGTGCCAGCATGAAGATAGTTTGTGATTTCCTTTGACGTTTGTATCTTGACATGTTTATGAATTTGCCTTTTACAAAGACCGTAATAACACCTTTCTCTTCTAAAGCAAAAATTTGAATTCACATCAAAACTTAATGGGTTCTTCTGAACATGTTGCACTTTCTGCCTATGATTTAGCACAGGCATCATCAACCGAATTCGCTCAAGGGCTGGGTTTGTCTTAGCAAGCGGTGTAAGGGTCAGCCTTTGATTAGCCTTGTTTTTGGTAATTATACCCGGTCTCTCTGGGGCCTGATTGTGTCATGAAATGGTTTTACAGGCGATGCATCAGTGTGTCTGATTAACTCAGAAAAAAAGAAGTCCTTGAAATTAAGAGCTCTTATTTCAAGTCCCACATGCATACTCCTGTACTCTGACCGGTTTCAGCTAAATGCAAATGTGTATTCAGCATCTAAAACTAGGATTAGACTTCTACTAAACTTTTGGTTTTAGAGCAGATTTTAGCCTAGATGTCTATGGACAGTTATTTAGATCAGTGCTTTAAGTGTAAAAAATAAATGCAGACACTCCCCTTAATGTCATACAAATATAGGACAGAAGCATGGGTGATGTTTTTATATAGATCTATCTATTTATCTGTAGATAGGGGTGCACAACTACGTAGTCCGCCAGTACGCATGCACACCACAGATATCATGACGTACCTGATCCCTCTGCCCAAATGCACCTTTGCGGACTGCATGCAGAACTATGTTTTGGGACTCTTTTTGTTGCAACACTTAAGTGTGCATTGCTAATTAGCTTCCCTGATAGAACTGGTTCATGAATCATGCTGCTATGCTGTCAGACATTGTTTTAAATCAAGAGTAGTTCTGTTTTAGTCAGCGACTGAGTGTAGTTCAATAGTGACTCCCGTCATAGGTGCTTTCATGATCCTGATAGCGCACCCCCCCCCCCCCCCCCCCCCCCCC
>SSNR01000215.1:239157-257333 GCA_006937965.1 Callopanchax toddi
CCCCCCCCCCCCCCCCCACACACACACACACACACACACACACACACCCCAAACTCACGGCACCAGACAGCAGAGCCAGGTACCTCAGTGACATTAGTGTGTGCACCCCGGTCTACAGATTCATAGTTTTATTATAGAAATTACAAAGAACAAGGCAGTTCTAAATCAAATCATGAGCCAAATTCAGAGTGTTATTGACTTCAAGCCTCATGGCGTTAATGTCTCGCCTCGCCTCGCCTTCTTCCGCTTATCCGGGTCCGGGTCGCGGGGGCAGCATTCCAACTTGGGCAGCCCAGGCCACCTTCTCCCCAGCCAAGTCCACCAGCTCCTCAGCTGGGACGCCCAGGCGTTCCCAGGCCAAACTGAAGATGTATTTCCTCCAGCTTAACGCAGCTCCGGCGTTAATGTGGAAATGGAAAATAACATAAAAAATAAATAAAGATGTCAAATAAGAGCCCCTTAACATAAAGAAGTCCCTTTTAGACTTAAGATTTCAATAAGCTTATTACTGTAATGGTTTTCTTCTGTAAAATATATTTCTTCTCAATATTTGGCCTGGCCTCAAAAAATCCATGAAACTATAGAAATATTATCTTAGCTTTTATCTGAAAAAATTTTAGTATCTTCAAAAATTCAGTATATTGACCATCCGTTAACGTTTTTCTCTCTCGTCCGAAACACCTACATTCACTTGAATGTACGACAAACAATGTACGGCAAGCATTACGTGCCAAAAACAATTGGTTTCTTTTAAGGCAAGTTTTTAAAATCAAAAACTAGGCTGGAGAAAGCCAGAAAACATTACTGGGGCCTCTTTGCTTCTGTGGCTACAATGTAGCTCACTGCCATCAGCGTGACTGTAAAGCACTTTATTTATTTATTAACCTTTATAATTTAAATGTATACTGCAGCCAACCACTAGGGGGCATTTTATTTTTGTTTTAGCTTCAGTTTTCACTATTTTAGCTATTACATAAATCAGTGGTTGCAGCATCTGAATCTTGTCCGATCACATGCTTTGAGCAGGAGCTGTGATTGGCTTAGGCGTTGCTATTAATCCTTTCTCAGCTGGGTGAGAAACTCTTTTGATTTTGTTTCATGTAGCCATGAATTTGGTGCAATAAATAATAAATGTATACTCAACAACCTATGAAGAGGAAAGTTCCTGCCAGAAGCACTTTGTGAGGCTTTATTCACGCAACCCCCCACTTTGTTCCCATATTTGTGTAACTTGCCCATTAAAGTTATTTAATTACAACCTAAACTCTAAAACCCTCCTTCTCAAAAAGCCCTTTGAAGATGCGAGGACTTGCCAAAAATGTCCTCACTTGACAAAAATGTGCTTACTCACATGATGTAAAACCTAAATGAGGTATTTTATGAACAAAAACATATGGATGTGCACCTCACCACAAACTACGGCCCTACACACACATTTTCATTCACATGCACAGAGTATCTTCATCTCAAAGCCACGAGGCTGTCTTTACTTTGATGTTGGGATTGAGAGTCTATAATGAGGGGTGGAGTGGGAGCTTTAGAGTCTTATTGTACAGCACAAATCACACACTATGAGGTTCGTCGTTGTTAGCTACTTTCGCTGCCCTAATTATGTCACCATGTGTGCATATGTGTGTGTGCTAATTGGGATAAATGTCCAGCTTTGTAGTTCGCTGCTGCGGCGGTCACGCGTCAATCACCAACACCCACTCCAGGTTTGCAGTGTTGTGTCAACAAATACCTTCTTAGTGGATAAGGCAATTTGGGCTTTTCAAAACATGTCAGCTGCAGTTGATGCTGTCAGTGCTGTCAAATAGAAGCTTACGCACGAGTTCTGAGGAGCACGGTGAGCACATAATGCACTGCTCGGCTCTCAGCCCTTTAACGGAGCAGGTTTAATCTGGAATTTGATAGAAGCTGCACAAATATTTGATCACATTTGCAACCTTGTTAATAAATAAGTGTAGATTAGTGTTTAGATTTTACTTTATTCCTCTATTGTCTTTAAAGAAACTCTAAATTTTCCATTTCAAGTTTCTCTAGTGTTCCTGCTTTCCTGGTTTTCTCATTTTCTGTGCTGAACTTGCTTCCCTTGGAACTTTTATCAGCACTTTTTAAGTTATTCTCAGACAGAATAAACATCTTTAACTACAGTGTTTACCTGAAAATGCATTAGCTGTGTCATAACCTGAAAATAAATGACATTTGATTGATCGTGTGCAGGTCTATCAATCTCTTTTGTGTAATTTCTGTGATTTTAGACTGAGAGGTTAATCTGGATATTTTCAAATTCTGCATATCAGCAGAGCACATGCATTTTCTTATTGAAACATACAAAAACATTTATGCATGCTTTTTCATGTGTTGCTATCCAAATATTTCCATTTCCATTTCTTTTGACTGTTTTTTCTGCATGAGCAGTGCTGTAGTAAGACTTTTATTTCTTGGTTCTGAGGGCAGTGCTCACAATTACTGTACTGCTGCAGCAGGTCAAGCATATTGTGAAAGAGAGAGGCCATATGCTTTATTGCACATTTTAACAGCGTGGTTAAGATGCCCGCCTGAGCCCTTACATGATGTGTGCCTGTGAAAACGGTACATGTAGCCAGAACAGAGACTCCTTTGTTTGCATGTCTGGGGTCTTCCACAGCAAATGCACTGAGGTAGCAGTCTGACACAGCGAGAAGATTACATTACACATAACATCTCAGGGCTTTTAAAAAGAGAAAACCGCTAATCAGAAACAGCTTTAAAGGGGCCGTTGACTGTATGCTCGGACGCAATCTGTCCATTCAAACAAGATGTTTTCAAGGCTTTAAATACTGCATGGTTTCTGCAGAGAATATGCATGAAAACGGCCCATATGGAGCTCTCAGGCAGTTTGATGATATTAATGTTTTCCATTTGGTTCATCTGTTAAGGTTTCAGCACATAAGCAAAAGTGTGGGATGTTTTTTTTTTCTTGACCAGCTTTGTTTGTTTCTGCCCACACACGCAGACCTATAAGGGTTTGTTGAAAAAAAGATGATTACATTTCTCATTTATCCTGATCGAGTGGAAATGTTCTTTTAAAAGCAATGCAGAGTTTTAAATTGCTCACATTTCCAGGCTGCGAGACCTCTTAAATTATTTCAGTGTTCTCACAAATAACTGCAAATCGGGTGCGCTTGTTGACTTCTCGCTCTACGTTTGCAAAACTAGTCACTGATTTCAAATAGGAATCAAAATCTGGGATAAACGTTTAAATGTAAAACTGTTCTTTTGTTAGGTATATGACTCCAAAAAGTGCAAAAAGGATGCATTAATGATCAATTCTGCAAGTACACAGAGGAAAAATCTCCCAATTTTAAATGCATGAACATTATTTTATTTAAAAAATTCAAATAATTCAACTTGTCATCCTGATATTTGTGAAATATTGCAGACAGAAGAATGCATGAGAGTGACCACAGCCAAGCCTAAACTGTTTCCTCCAACCACGCCAACTCAAATTCTAATTTTGTATAATGAGCAGTGAGTGTCCTTTATCAAGATTCACTTCAGGCTATGCATGTATATTTTTGGATGTCTTGGCTGACCTGTCCTCCCGTTTTGCAGTTTAATCAGGATGCATCTTCATACATGTGCATGTAATTAATAGAAAATGATGGTTGGAGATGGACCTTAAGAGATAAAGCTTCTGTGCACGTAGCATCACTTTCTATCACACGTCCGTTTACAGCAGAGAGAGCTTAAGGTTTAGGAAGAAGCAGCAAGTTTCAGCTTGTTTCTGCCACCATGTTTTCTGCTCCCAGCCTCCTTGCTGAGCCATGTGTCTTTATCGATTTGGTCGGCTGTGAGAGGACAGTGGCTGATAGCTGAGTTCAGAATCTAACTAGCTGGATACAGAAGCTTGTTCTTGTTTTTGTTTCAGGATGTTTCGGGTTACTGTTCTGTTTGTGTCTGTGTTTTTTTTTTTAACTCTTGACACTTCTCCATTCTCTGATTTTTCTCCAGTCATAGTTATTACACCCATGTTAGCTCCTGTAAATAGCTCCCACAGTCCACATCAGCTAAAGGAGACATGCCGCGCTCCTGACGCTGTTTTTATGAGGTCTTAATAAAATATCTCTGACACACTTTGGTCAAACTACAACAGGATTACAGCATGCAACAACATAACTTTTTTTTCTTGCAGTTTTTTGCATTCACGTTTAAAACAGTTAGCATGATGTTTTCTTGTTCCTGCTTCAGCATGGTTTTCCTACATTTGCACATTATTGTCCACAATAAAAACAATAATTCATCCCATTCGCTGCCAATTATTCTTTTGAAAGTTACCAGTTTTGAAGGACAAACTACTCAGATGGCTCGGTCTAACAAACCATCTGGTGTGTGAGGTTAGGTAGCAGAAATAGCTTGACACATGACCTCTATTAAAATACAACTTGTCGTTTTAATATACTATTTAAAAATAGAACTTAAATTAACTGAGTTGATGAAATGCAAATAGATTTGGATAAGTTAGACGTTTTGTTAACCATCCAGCTGTTGTTTAGCCTGTAGGACCACCCCATCCCTCTATCTATCTCTCTCTATCTATCTCTCTCTCTCTCTCTCTCTATCTCTTCCTATCTTTATATATTTTCTTTCCCTTTTTCCCTCTGAGTCAGAGACACCTCGGTATAACCTGGCACTGTACACCCAATGTGGGCGATACTGATGCGAAAAGGCACCATTACTTAATGGTGAGTCACAGTGCACCATTATACCCTCACCACTCTTCACTTCACAACATTGGCCTTCCCAACCAAAAATCCCCCTGTACTTCTGTGAACGTGCCTCTGTGCTTGTATTATTTCCCTGCAAGGAAAGAAAAAAAATAGGGACAAAGGAAAGAAAACTGAAAAATTGTGGGTTTGAAAACGCCAACACACATCTCGCTCCTTCTTTGAGGCTCCGCAGAGCCGTTGGCAAGGTCGTCAGACTGAAGAAGAGAAATATCTTGTACTCTGGATATTTAAATATCAAGAATCTCAAAAAAAAATTCCTCAAATCAGGCTCAAAACTGTGTTTAGGTCTTAACCGGCGCTGGTGTATCGGTGTCTGAAAACCACACTGGAAGAACATCAGAGGAACATCTGCCTAACATCGCGCTAAGAGGGATTGTTCTCCACAGCCGTATCCAGCGCTAGCTCTTTATTTAGGTCAGTCCGTGTCAGCCAATAAGTCCAATTATTACCGGCCTCTGAAGTACAACAAGCACTGTGACCTCTACTCTGCTTTTATGGAGCGGAAATGAATGGATTGTTGCCAGAGATTAACCAAAAAAAATTAGAATTTATAGCAATCACATAAACATTCAGTGCAAACCAAAAATATATTAGCAGTTTTGCTAGAAAGAAACTCACGGTTATGTAAGAAGTCAATGTTTCCCTTGTGCAAAGAATGCACACAGATTCATCCATCATCTTTTGATTTCAGAGGCTTTAAAGAACATCTGAATGACCTACTGTTCCACTCTTTCTGTGGTTCTTCTTCAAATGCAGGAAGGCAGGACCCCCCCTCAACAAAACAGCAACGTAGAAGCAGCAAAAATGCACTCAGTGATTCATGCACTCAGAGAATTCGAAACCATGGCTCTATTTTGGTCTCTCTCTTTCTGTATATGCAGCACTACGGCACAGAGGGATTTATTGGGACTAAGTAGTTTGATATTTCTATTGGTTTCTTTTTTTTTTTTTTTTGCATATATTTTCCCTCTCGCTTTCCCTCTCTCCTAGTGATCTTTCTCATCATGTGGAGACCAAGGTCATGGCTGATTGAAATATAATAGAAGTGCAGACATCTGGCCTAATACTGTGGGAAGTTAAATCTATTTTAATGGCCCCTGCCGCAGTGGATTCTCTCTGATGCACTCTTGCGCTTCACTGACAGTAAATCACAATGTTCTCTTATTGCCCTGACTGGAATGAGGGCATAGAGAAAGAACAATGAGGGATCCACATCATTTGTTTTCACCCCTCCCTCGCTTTTTCCTCTCCTCTCCACCCCGCCTCTTCACCCCCTCTCCTTTTTGTGTGCGACTCATAAAGCAAAGGGGCTTAAAGAGAGTGACATCATGAAAATAAAAATAAAGGGGCTTATGGGTGAGCCGTTGTGCCGTGTGTGATTACCGGGGCTTCCGTGTTGCCCCCGCAGGGGCAGGGGGGGAAATGTGCGGGGCAATAAGTGACTATGAGACGACATATTTCTGTTCTCTCTAATGAAGACGAAAAATAATCCAACCAAAGTTTGACGAACCTTCTCCTTTCCTTCCCATCCAGCGTGAAGATCAAAGATATTTTTCCGCCCCTTATCTTTCATCCATTACGGAGTTAAATTGAAGTGACATAAATGGGCAGCAGGTGCCCCCTTTTTCAAACCTTTTCAAAACACTTCCTTTGCGGCCGTGTTTTTAGAGTTCACGTCCAATCCGGCGCGGGTCCACCCACATCTGCAATGGAGAGTCAGGTCCTTTTTACCCACCTAAATGAGATCCATTTTGATGTGACATTTGAGAGAATTACCAGTGCATGGAGGAGCAGGGAAGAGGTTAGCTCATTCCTTCGCTATTGGTCGAAGCCCACCACAGCCTTACCTGTCCTTTACTGACGAACGCTACCCGTGACCCTGACTTACTATTGGACATGCTGCACACACATGCATCCACACACACTTCACTTATCCCAGTTCTGTCTTTCTGTCAGTCAGCGCCGGCCGTCCTGCTGTTTCATTCTCCTTCTATTGTACTAAACTGTCCGCCTTTCTTGATACATCATCCAAATCGAGTTCCCTGTCATTTCAAAGCCGGGTCAGATAGCCTCTGTGGAAGCTGCAGCGCGTCAGTGTAATGGTCACTCGTTCTGCGCGCCTCGGCTCAGACACCCATTGATGATGGGTTTGATGTCTGACCTTTCTCTGCTCTGCTGGTTTCATCTTTGAAGGTGAATTTTGAAATTTTCCATAAGATGTTCTAAAGATTTACTGTTGCCTATGTGGAGCACGCGGAGTGGGTGTGGAGGCCTTTATGTATGCATGACCAGCTGTTGTTTGTTGATTAAAATCAGGCTGTTCTGTCCATTTTCTTCTTTAAAAAAAGAAGAAGCATATGGCGGGATGACTTTCCACAGGACATTGAAAACTCAAACTTATATTCTGACACAAGGAAGAAAGTTGGCGATTCAATTCTATTTCATGAACTCATTGATCCCAACACTTTCGCAATTGTGTGTAAAAAAACCTAAAAGTAAGCTGATAAATGTGTTTCCAATGAACGGTAACCTAATTACTTAAGATAGCTTGACAAAGTGGAGTTATATTTAGTTGCACGTACAGTTTTTGTTTTTTCATTTATTACTGCTGCGCTCGTTCCAAAACCGGAAATCAGGAGCTTCGTTTATCAGTCTGCTCGGTGTTTCGCTATTGTGCCAATTAATCGTCTGGACGTGTTTACTTCCTACACTTGCGGCTACTTCTGTACGGCCTAAAAATGCCAGACATCAAGTGAATGTTTCTACCTCAAGCAGTAAGAATTTAATATCAAATTTAAAATGCTTTAAAGTTCAGAAGCTTCACAGTAACTCTAATGATGATAGCAGCAAACATGTTGGGATTGATTTTTATTTAACAGTGAAGAGACCTCTCTGATGCTGATAGATGAACAGCACAGAGGATTTGTGGTTCAAACTGATTTTTGGTTCTTTTTTAAAAATAAAAATAGATAAAAGGCAAATTAGCACTTTATTAGTCTGCTGTTTGTCTTTTCTGACTGCATCCTTTTTGTGGACTAATTGATGGTTGTCTATGGGTGATTAAACTTTCAATTAACAAGAGAATTAGGCCAATAATTACACATCAATATGTGTCAAAATAAACGTGACTCACTGGGAAGCTTTCCTCCACCCTGATGAGTTTATTTTTAGGGTTTTTCTACTGATGCCTTCTTTAGAGAACAACTGTTCTTGATAATAACTTATAAAAGTATTAATGCAACTTTTTTTAAAAGCAGGTCACATAACAGAGTGATGATTATTCTAAAGCATTTTGTCTTTTTTAGAGCTTTTTTAAATGTTAGTTTTTTTTGTTCACACATTACAGCAGCAGCAGGTCATCTGCTTTATTATTTGGACCCAAGTTAAGATGAAGGAGATCTTTAACAAAAATTTATTTTTAAAAACTAATTTTAAAACATACAGACTCAGTCGTCTACACTGAAGCTTTATTGTTACCATTAAACATGTTTTTTTGAGGAATCTCAAAAGGAAAGAAGATTTCGGCTGCTTTAAATAAAAAAGTTTAATTTCACTTCTCTTTTTGGATTATTTCTGGCAGTGTTGGGCATACGTATCTGGACTTAAAATTAGAATTCTTCTCATAATCTGACAAAGAATCAGTAATAAATACCTTACAGTTTAAATTATCCCTAAGATGTTTTAATGCAGAAAAAAGCACCACTCGTTTAGGAGAAGGTAATTTGTTTTGACACGTTTAGGTTGTATTCAGAACCATTAAAGCAAACTAAATCTCTGTTTTAAAAGACAATTAGTCTGATTTGTGTCTCAGTCTGGACTATCTGACCTCTCAGATTGGGTTCAAAGTGTCTTTTGTCTCCCCTGCCCTCATGTCACAAAGCAACACAACAAACAGACAGAAATGCTGACTGGAATCTGTTGTTGTGAGCAGAGCGCTTTGGAGGAAAACAGCCTGTTTTCAGATTCTACGACTTTGACAGTGTGATTATTTGTAGGGTGAGGTGATGGACCTCCTCTTTTAGTGTTTTTGCATCTGAAAGTTGTCACGTCAGAGTATCTCTGTGGCTACTGACACCTTTGTTTCAACCACAGCAACCTCTGTTCAGACAAATCCAGTCAGCTCTTTTCTGCAAAGATCAGCACAACAGTCCATCATCAAGATCTTACAAAGGTTGAAAACAGAAGAAGCAAATCATATTTTTTTATTTTCCTGCAGCCTGTAAAAAGTTCAGCATAAACTAAAACTCCATGGTGTTTTAAATGTGCTGTGTGTTATGGAGGTCGTGGTGGTGGATCAGCTTCCGTCACACCAGCTTTATTTGGAACAAGATGAAAAAGGTTTTTACCATGAAAACGGTTTGGTTTTTTCTTTATTCTCCTCCAAATATGGCTTACAGTGTATACTGCATTGCCTCTTTATCATCTCTGCTGCAGCTTTGGTTCTGACAGCAGTGTCTTAACAATATAACATTTGTTTTTATGTTAAAACAATAGGTTAAAATCTGACCCTGTTTTTAGTTTCGTTTTACAGTTGGGGGAATATCTGAGGTTTGACTCACTTTTGAAGTCAGTTTCACAGACAGTGAGCTAAAATATGATGTGTTGGTAGCAGAGGGTTGTTTGCATCACATAACAACTAAAGCTTCATCATTTCTCAACAGATGATTTTAGATTAAAACTTTTGCAGAAAAGCTGCCAAGAAACATGCATTCCTTCAAGAAATGGCCTGTAATTCTTAGATGCTACCTTTTCTTTACATTAGAAGACATGCACGCTTGTCAACGTGCATTTTTTTTTTCTTAAAGGCACACTGTGCAGTTTTGGTTTGTTTTTAGCACCCCCTAGTGTCCGCTTTAAGTCACTGCTGTAAAAATGTTAGCATTGTCTTTGCTCAGAAAAACCTAAATCTCTTAAATGTCTCGTCAGCCTTCACTGCTTTCTACTGGAGCGGTTCATCACTCATTCAAAGAAATCAGCTGTGTTCAAGCAGGGAGAGGTCGAAAAAAAGCAGGAATCATGAGCTAAAAACACTCCAGAGCTAGCATATTGGCTAGCTACATTGGGTTAACCTAACCCTCACAAGATATACCTCCAAGCAACATCTCGAATATCAAAATTGTATTTTGATAGGTAATGACATGGCGCTATTATGTTAATGTCAAAGAAAGACAATTAGAGACGCGTGGTTTGTAGAGTCCTCAAAGGTCCTTGTCTGAGGAAAATGACAGACTTTATGTTTGACCTCTGCGTGGGAGGAGGGGTTGGAGGTTATAGTGAGAGAAGGCTGAATCAACGTTTGGCGTTTCTTTCTGACCCTTCTTTCTTTTATCTCCTCTTCTCCACGTCCTGAAAGACAGTATATTTATGAATTATTTATCCATGTTGGAAAATGTTAAACTTGTGGTGTCCTTGTCCTGCATTTTATCTCCAAGGGCATCGTAAAAAGCTGTTAGGAAAGAAAAGAGAAGTGTTGGGGAGTATGATTGTGAACTAGCCTTCGACAGCCGTAAAATGACATGAATCTAACATCAGATATGTTTCATCCTAAATGTAAAACAGTAAAGAAATCAACTGTGTCATTGTGGTTTATCATCAATAAACTGATGAAACATCAACAGACATTAAATACATTAAGTTTATTCATAAGATACAAGGTTGTATTAGTGTTGATCTTCTTTTTTCCCCATCGTTGCAGTTATAAAGTATCATATATTAAAGTCCCCCAGTCTAATTCTGAAATGAGCACTAAACAATTTCAGCTAAACATTAAAAAACGAGTCATGGATGCAGCTCTTAGCTCCGAAATGTAGCTGTTGTGGTTCCAATGCATCGTTTCCTAACTGATCCTTGTTCAGAAGACAGTTATTGCCACGTTTTTGCTGCCTGATGAGTTGTCCAGTGTCATCCTAAAGAGTTATTGCACTGATTCATACAGATACAGCGCTCAGCATGCGGAGATTTATTCGTGCTTGCACTGATTTATGTCTGCATCTTACGTTTGCTAAATGGTAGCGAGAATCAACGCAGGACAAAAAAAAAGAAGAAGCAAAGCACGCGGGAAAAGGAATTGCCACTGATAATATTTTTGAACAATAAGTGTTATGGGAGGAGAGAACAGCACATCAACCCCCTGATAGTAAACATACTTTATTTTTTGTATTTTTATTATCATGATTATTTGCTCCCGAGTGATCGTGCACATTATGAGTCTTTTTTATCCCGTCTTCAAGCACCCGTTCCAGCCGTTGTAGCTGTTTCCCAGCGTTTTCTTGCCATTTGTTTGCTAAAAGTATTTGTTTTCAAGATGAATTGCTGCGCTGGCAGGCGAGATGACAGCCTACACGAAGATGATATTGAATTGATTTCTGAAATGTTGCAGAACGGACTAGTTGATGTGTACCACGAGACATGAATAATAAAAATTCTATTAAAAAGCTCTTGAATGGCTGACACTGGAATATTATTTGTGATGATTAATTTTCTTCAGTCATTATAAAAGGGAGTTGGCATCAGATTGCCTCTGACAAAATTGCTTTTCACTCCCTGGTGAATACCCTGGGTGTGCTTTTGGAGAGCACAAAACCATATTTTTTGGTGCAACATTATGTCAAGATAGGCGCTGGAGAAGACACTTGGCCATGTATCACCTTATTAGCGCCGTAAAAATCTGCTCCACACTCATTTCACAATGAGAACCGTGAGAGTTGTTCAGCGCAGTTTTTCTGTTTGTAAAAAACAAAATTACCGTAGTAATTATGGGATTATAAAGTAGCCACTAAGTGACTGTCAGTGGTGGTGGTGGGGGGTTCTGCATAATGAACTTGATTAACAGCATTTTAAAGGCATTACAGGCTGACAGTGTGTTGCTTCAAAGCTGTCGATACTTCTAAAGTAAATGATTCTGTACGGCGGCTGCTGTTGTCAGGCTAATTAATTTGCTCTGTACATTTGTACTGAATGAGTTCTTTACACTTTTCTGAGCTCAACAACTTTAATTATTTTTTTAATTTTCTGCACGTTCAGCTGACTGCTGCTGTTCTGTCTGCGAAAGCTGCAAACACAAGTGTGAACAACAAAAGTCAACAGGTGCATTTAAAAGATAATGAGGGTTTTTTATATATTTATTTACACTGGAGCATCTTTTGTTAGCTGTTTTCTGAAAAAGATTTTTAATAAAGTTCTGTTCTCCACTAAATTGTTGTATTTGCTTTTAGATTTAGTTGCAAAAACAAGCCATCTGTCTTTAGCTGTTTGTTATGTGTACTCACAACAATTTACATAGTACAACACTCTGGGTTCTCTTTATTTTCCAATTTGCCCACATGTTTCTAACTGTGATTGTCTACAGCCAGTATCTCTGGGCTGTGGCTGCTGATGACACAAAGTTCAGAATTTCCTTACGTGAGTTGCATGGCCTTGCTCTTGTGTTGCTTGAATTCTGAACATGTTAATGTTTCTTTAATTATTTGCAAAGTTGTTGCACTCAGCTCAACCCTGTCTTGAGCAAACCCCAATTGCAAGTTTTCTCAAAATGCAATAATAGATTTGGACATACATGTTGGCCAAGATGCTAAAATCATTCTCCAGCAGTCCTACAGGCCCTGCACAAGCTGTAGTTGAAAAGGCAGTGCAGCCTTAACTTGCAGCCTTTAGCATGTCAGCCTTGTCTTCAAAATAGCACAAAGACTGCAAGACTAGGGAGAGTCATTTATCTGTATGGTCCAGATTTCTCAAATGCCATGCATTCACAACAAATGCCCGTAACCATTGAGCGAATGTCAAAATTAAAACAGATTCTCAATTCAGTTGTGCAGTTGTGACATGCACAAGAAAGTCCTGCAACATTGGTGCAATGACATGGAGAACTCCTGGAGAGTCTCGCTGTTAGCTCGTTAAACATTCAGGCAGCGTTCTTGTGAGACGTGCACATGCCAAAGTACAAATTCAACATGACCGCAACTGAAAATGTGCACATTTATTGTATTCTAATTCCAGGGAACTGAATTGAGGAGGGTTCTAGGTGGGATCCAGGTTCCTGCAGTGACTCTGTGGGCAGTTTAAAAGTAATTTTGTCTCACAAATTGTTCAGAATCACAGACACAAGAGTGAAGCCGAGGACCCATTGGACACATTGTGGAAGCTTCTTTGCGACTGCTACAGTTTTTTGCCAACGTTTTTTTTAATTGCTGAATTTCTTTGCGGTTTTTTCAAATTCTCAGCCTTAACAGTACATTTGCAAACATTTAAAAGTATCTATCAGTGTTTTTTGTCTGAGCATATCCCTATATAGTTTGGCTAGAAATAAACATCTTGCAAAACATAATGAGTTTGTAAAGGCCGCTTTCTTTCTTTTTCAGAGCTACTCCAGTCAAGGCAGAGGCAGCAGCGGTGGTGGAGGAGGGGGAGGAGGAGGAGGAGGAGGGGCAGGGGATGAAGACTACGAGATCCCCCCCATCACTCCTCCGAACCACGTTGACCCTTCTCTGCTCCATCTTGCGGAGCACGAATCCGGTTACCCCTTCCACTCCCTGCCTCACAACGGTCTGCTCAACACCTACTCCTACCCCGAGCTGCCCGCCCTCATGATGTCCAATATGCTGGGTCAGGACACTCACCTCCTCTCTGGGCCTATGCACTCTGTGAGTATATCTCTCCTTTTTGTCTCTTTTTAGCTGTGGGCCATTATGCAAGTCAAGCACTGTGGTGCAGTGGGCTATTAAACCCTCGCGGTCAGGGTGTTGGAAATCCGCCAGAAGATTCTGTCTGAAGGTTTTACATGGAAAGTTCAGTCTGTTTCACATTCTTATGATGCCACACTAAAACTATGGACAGACAACAAATAACCCTGTGCTTTTTCCACGGCTGTAAAGATCAGAACCTTTCTAATTACGAAGACCTGCTCCCCGAACATACAGACAGTGGCGGCAGAGCTACTTTAATAATTCTTTGCTGCAAAGCAATTCATGAAAGAAAGCCACACATTTTCATTCTCAGCAGCAACGGAGCCGAACGGTGGGATGCAGTGGGGTTTTTGAACACAGCATCTTGATGGGGATGAGGAGGGAGATATCCCTTGTCAGCTACTTTTTCTTTTTCAAAGGGATGCTGAGGATGCCCATTCCCCCCCACATACATACACACACACACACACACACACTTCAGTGACTTTCTCTTATGTTAAACACGCTTCAGACCGAACATGTAAACACCCCTGGCGAACACATTCAAATGCTTTAATCATAGAATCGAATCAAATGAATTATAGATGGCCCGTGTGGTGAATTATTCAGCGATATATACTTTCATCTGACATAAATATTACTTTTTTTCTTTTTTTGCCCTTCATCATGAATATTTATGCTTTAATGTGAGCATCCATGGCATTTATCCTCCAATAATCAGGTCTTGTGTGATTTTCAGAATCAAACTGCATAAGTTACAGACTCTTTTTTTATTCTTTTTTTTTTTCTGGGTGGTAGCCGAGGCCTCTGTTAGAGCCAGTCTTAAAGATGAGGTGACTGGCTCCTATAGAACATTTTACATTTTGGTTTAATGTGGATGATTAAAAGAACTTGATTTAGTTGATAATTTAATGATTTTATGCACAAATTGTTCAGACGATCCACTTGTAAAAAGTTTGCATGTATAGAAATAGCAAAGCTCTTGCTTTTTGATTTTGGGGCTTTTCAGAAGCAAACAAAGAGGGAGCGCCTGCCTCTTAAACAGCTTTTGTTTCACCTTTGCAATTATTTATTTTCAAATAGCCCTTCAGGGTAATGTTCCATTTTCTTATTTCACACCCCCTTTTCTCATAAATGAACCGTCATCGCCATAAATCATGGCACAAACAGAGACTTGCACACACTGTGAAAGGGCCAGAGATTTATGTAACACATTCATGTTTCCCACTTCCACATTTTAGTACTACTCTAGCAGAGGCTGGCTAATAATAGCCGCTATTAATATTTCTTGTTGCCTAGCAACCCTGGCAAGTAATAGCTTACTCTGGAAAAATAGATGACCGATAAGGAAGGGTGGTGGGGAGGGGGGGTGTTCAATTCATTTATTATCTCCTGGGACAAGAGGAGCTTATTTCTGAGGCTCAGGAAAGTAGGCAGTATATTGAGAAATATTTTAAAGCAATTGGAGATGACGTTATTTTCATTTTGCTTCCATTAGGGATGTTTCATTTGATGTTTCCCCAGCAAAGTCAATTAACCTTAATTTCATACTGATAAAGGTATAATAAGGAAGATTGAATTTATGTCTGCTGCCTGCTTAAAGAATAATAAAGGGGGATGGAAATAGGCTCTCAGCAAAAACCTGGGTCAGAAATGAAGAGAAAAAGCCTTTTCCTTCGTTTTATTGTATTGACTAAAGCCGTACAATCAACTCAGAAAATTGGAGGAGATAGCTGAAAAACCAAAACTCTAATCATTCGGCGGGCTTCTTCTCACCGCCGCAAAAAAAAAGAAAAGAAAAAAAAAGAGAGAAGCATGAAATGAAAAGTCGACAGTGTTACCTTTAGGATACACTTCTCTTCAATAAGAGCTATCCTTCAGTGCACATTTAAAACCTCCTACAAGTACAAGCTCAGCTGGAGCAACAGATACGCTTCATCTCAGGGGATGTTGTTGCTGGTTTTTGTACAACATTTAGCCTAAGGCTAAAGCTCTGTAAACTTCACCCTGCTTTGGGATTCTCTTTTTCAGCATGCATCGATCCCACAGCAAACAGAGTTAAATCATTACAGGATTCAGAGCGGTGGATTGACCATCATCGTGCTGCACGGCCAAATAATTTTGTGTCTGTTTGTCCTTGTAGCCTTTGGTCTTTAATTTCTACTCACTTAAGCTTCAAATTTCCAAAATGCGTTCCAGCATTGAATAAATTTGTTCTTTTTTTATGTAATTATGACTCCAAAGAAACTGAAACATTGGCTGGTAAATTACAAAAACGTGCTACGCTGTTTGCTTTCATGTTTTTGATTTGTGTGTAAGGGTTGATCTTCCCTGCTGCAGCTGAATGTTTTTCTCTATCATTTGGACTGCCAGTTGGAGTATTTCATGAACCTAAAATTGCAGGAATCCAGCAAGGTGAAGCATCAACACTGGCATTATAGATTATATAGCTGTCCATCAGGAACGCTTCTACATGCTCACGGCTCTGCCCCACACCGCTGACCCACTCCGTCAGCCTCCCTGAACTGAGGCAGACGGAGGCTGACTGGATCCGTGTGAGATGTAACAGGCTGTCGCGCAGAAGCCCGTCGCCGAGGGAGAATTTCCGTCTCACCCGTAGCTTTCAGGATTTCTGTCATCTCAGCGCTGGAGTAAGAGGTGTCACCCTGGGGTCTCGTGTTCAACAAGCCCCCCTGGTTGTTCGGGTCTGGATGGTGGCTCAGATGGGGGGGAGATGTCAGCAAGATCCATCTCTTTGAAAGAAAAAAGAATAAATAAAAGAGGAGGGGCCCTTGCCAGCAGACAGTAATGAAGGGTCGAGGCTTTAGGGGGTGCCAAGGTGTTTAAATATTGAAAGAGAGCCCCCATCCCCAGTCTCATTACCAGAATAACGAGGCTGATAGGAAGGAGGAAAGCCCCTGGTCCAAAAAAAAATACAGCTGCCAGTTTTTTATGACGTACATTCCCTCCGACGGCTCCTGGTGGGAGTTTTGTCATTAAATATTTGGTACTGGATGAATATGTGTGGCATGCTGATGTCTGTCTAACATGCAGTTAACAAGACATTCTTTAACATGCTGCTGTGTTTAAAGAGACAACTTCAGCCTCTTCTAGGCAGGAGAGAGCAGCAGAGTCAAAACGTACTCAGTCTGACATCCAGCCATCCTGGAACAGCCTTTAGTTAAAGGTGCAGTGCACGCAATACACAACACTGCTTTGCTTTTTGCAAAAAACACGTATCAGCTAAAAAACACATATTGGCTAAATATATTAGTATTGACAGCTGTGGTTCATAGACAGTTATAGAAAGGCATTAAGTCATCAAACATGTAACAGTAAAGTTAGAAATAAAGAGATTCTGACAATATTTGCTCAAATAAATGCAAAAGTAAAAATGCACAAAATGTGTTTGCAGAAATGATCTCAGCTGCCTCAGGTGCACATCTCCATTTGAACCTTAAGAATTGATTTCTTATTTGTTCCAGACTCCTTAAACCATCTCCTACTAATGAGATAATCTAATAAATGCTGCCAAAACATGTTGTTTTAGTTGGATGCTTGGTGCAGCAGGATTAATAGAGGAGTTTTTTGTTCTTTTATTTATTTTTTTGATGTAAGAGAAACAGTAATCTTTTTTTTTTCATTGCAGGGTTTAGACATATCTCATATGACCTGCTTGCTCTGCTGCCTTTCACTTACATCTCTGTGACGTTTCCAGATAAATCACTTTTTGCAACAGCAGAAATCTTTTCTGTTGCAACTTTTCATTTCCCAAAAAGACAGATGCCCTTCGGTGCTTCATTCCACAGCAGAGGTGAACAACGTGTCTAGTAGTTGTCAAATAAATGACAGCCAGATAATTGGTAGGGCCCTCTTGTTTCATTTACACTGAAACAAACAGGCTTCCAAAGAGAATTACTCTTTTAAAAAGCAAAGCTTTGTTTTGCGCTCCTTATTATGCACGCTCCAGAACGAAGTAATGAAGACAAGCATTAACGGATTGAGCATTAAAAACAAATGCACATTCATCGCTGGGACATGCATATTCATGGAACTAATTCAAATAACCTTAGGCGACTGTTACGACTAATAAATATTTAAAACAGCATGGTTACGGAGATTTGAACACTGCATCACGTGTGACTCTCTGGGATCATCGTGTATAAGGGTAAATAATTAGGAATGACAAAAACAGATTTCAGTGGTGATCACATGAGTTATGGACCACTGACACACTGAAGGAGACGAGAACGACGACAACAACATGAAAAACTGTTAATAATCATAATGATTAGTTTGATAATTAAGCTGTTAAAATAAAGACTCAAAGAAATTCATTTGACTTTTTCATTTTCAGGGTTTCTTTGTCTTTTTTAATTAAACACTATCGAGGTTTTAAGTGTTTAGACAAGGATCCAAAATGAAGACAGAGCTTAATAAAAAATGTGATGATTATTTTCTGCTGTTTTTAATCAGATTATTAATTTAAAGTTACTCTTTAAAAACAAAAGGACTGAGCAACAGAAGAAGAACAAAGAATTCATTAATCACACGTTAATCACTACTCCCATCCAGAAGAGAACAGACATTGTGTAACTTCTGACAGAAAATGAGTAAAGATACTACGTGAAGTACTTTGCAGTCAAAAAGCCTCCAAATAAACAAAAATGAGCTTCATCTGATGATTGAAAACACAGGCGCACAGCGAGGGGGGGGGGGGGGG
>SSNR01000215.1:257343-281298 GCA_006937965.1 Callopanchax toddi
GGGGGGGGGGGGGGGGGGGGGCATAGTTAATTTTTACGACAGTGATTTAAAGCAGACACTAGGGGTGCTAAAAACAAGCCAAACGGCCTAGCGTGCCTTTAAGCCAGTTACTCACTGCGCTGCAACTAAATAGGAGAATTATCAGTTGGAATTACACTGGATTGATATACATGACATTTGTGTGACATATTTTATAAGTGGCCTAATAATATATTTACAAAATATTTGCTTGTCTTGCAACTTTTGCATAGTTTCTTGTCACGAAGAGTCTTAATCATAACTCGATATGGTTGCAATTTTCCTTCACTGTATTTGCAATTATTCCACCAACTCCTCCCAAAGTTGTCTCGCGTTTCTCACACTGTGATTTAGACAATAAATTGAGAAGGGTTGGAGACGGGTTCTACGTGCATGCAGACATTTTGGAAACTCCTTCCAAACATAGTGCAACACTGGCTCTACTGTAGTGAAGGGGCTTGTTTCTGTCTCAGCTGCTGTGAGAAAAAAAACGTGATCCTAAAACCAAGATAAGTCCAGATGTATGTGTACCATTACACCCTTTTTGTTGACTATAACACCATTACCTACTGGAAGCAGGAAAATCCCATCTTAGTCTCTTAAAAGGAGCCTTGACTGCTTCCTTTTGAGGGATCAGTGTGGTGACTTGTCCTCCTCGCCTTCACCGCAACGCTAATTAGGCCCACCACAAAGTCAGCCTGTGGGGATAATGTCCCATTATTAGAGTCATTTGTTTCAATTAACCGCTCTGTGATTCTACAATAGCACCGTGCAGCCCAGTGCAAAGAAGCCATTACTCTCACCCAAGGAACCAGTGAGGTCTGAACCAAGAGTGTTTGCAAGAAAGTTATGGATACAGCTGTTTTGGTGACTTGTTCTGAATCAGAGATGGAGAAAATGACTCCTTTTTTGTGTATTTTCTGAAGCTTTTAAAGACTGTTGCTGTCTGTTGGAGAGTTTAAGAAGCTTTTTGTGCAGAAAAGCCTCCGGGCCTTTCAGGGGAATCAGATTTTTACAAGAGTTTTTGACTTGAACTTTAACCACTGAGAACTATATGTTCTTGTTCCCTTTTATATGCTTTGAGCTTTGTGGTTGTCTGAATTACCATCCTTCTAGTATATACTTATGGAGCTATAGACATTTTTAGACTACAACCAGGTTTCTTTCTGAGCAAGAAGCTCTATTTTTTTCTTCAGTCGTGCATTACTCTCTTAACTCTAAAGTCTGTGGTGAATTTGAAGATTTTTCTGGTGCATTTTAATCACATCTGTGGACAAAGAAAGCAGATTGCTTCGACAGCAGTTCCCCACTACCCTATCTGGGAATTGTAAAATGACAGTTGGCCATTGCCACAAACAAGCAATCCTGATAAAAGCTGTTAGTGCTGTTTTGCACTTGTATAGTTCCTGCTGTTGGTCACAGCTGGAGGCAGAAAGAGCCAACTGGTTCCAGATTCCATAAAGCATGATTATGACAGAGATTATCTCTGTGATTTGTCGCCTAATGTGAGAGGCGTAACTTTGAGAAACTATGTTTGTAAAAATGGAGCATTGGAGTGAATGTGCAGCTCTGAAATTTAGGCTATTTCTTGTGAAAAAAAATACATCTTTTCTGACCACTTTCATGCTTTTATCAGTGAAAAGATTTGCTCAACAAACGCTCAATATTTCTAGACATTCGACAGCAGAATCACAGTGATGCGTATCAACCCCCCGGTACAATGTTTCAGCATACTTTTTGGTCCTTTCACCACTAGATAATGGAAACTTCGATTGATACCAAGAGGTTGCTGCCCTGTGATGCCTCTGTTGCCAGGCTCTCTCATTGGCTTTCTCCCCCCGCTGTGCACATGTTTACAAAGAGACATCACCAGCTCACATTAAAGGGTTCAAGTTGTCCCCTCAGGCTGTTGCTATGGAAATAACCCTGCAATGGTCGCTCATTCATGTTTGATTAATTGTTTTTTCCTTTCAGTTGTGCTGCCCCTTCGAAGACCTCATCATGGGAACATATTATCTGAAAAACAAACTGTTAAAAAAAGATGAATTTGTGCAGCTTTAACATTTTGCAAATGATGGGTGATGGTGGAAGTTGTAGATATTTGTAATATCGCTGTAATATAAATGAGAAAACCTTGCCTCTAAAGCCGTACAATTATAAAGACATATCTTTTTCCCAGGCTTACCTGGACAGAAGATAAGCTTTTTGCCTTTTTCCCTTCTTAAATTGCACCGTGTAGCGCTGAGCTACAGCAACCCACTGGGGCCAATTAGGATGCCAGCAAAGCCAGGAAGTGCATAGCAGATGCTTTTGCCACTACGTATTTATTAAAATCCAATCTGCGGGGGCCCCCTCCAACAGCTCGTTAAACTACCGTTAATCTAATTAGCTCTCACTTGCCACTGTTTTCACCACATTACCAAATACAAGGGCCTCGACTTTGCAATTTAGGCTGATTAAGTGGGTCCAATGTTGTTAGGCAAAGCTAGCGGGGAGGAGCTCCTCGGAGCTGTCAGTCATCCTCTAATGTCAAATAAATCAAGCCGTGGATTTGGGCTTCAGTTCAAAATGAAAATATTTGCAATTTGGGTCTTTAGTAATGCAAGCCAGCCCGTCTGAAAATACTCCACATCATGAAGATTATGTATATTTGTAATGGCATGGCACCAGTTCTGGAAACTAATTTTTAAATGACCTCTTTGTAAACCGGGTCTATACGAGCCCAGCTGATGCCCTTTCATGTATTTTAGATTCTAATCTTGATCCTACACTTCCGGCTCCTTATTGTTTGGGTTTTTATTTGATGAGTGCTGCTCTCTGGACCAGTGCCTGGTTCTACTCAGAGATCTGTGCAGAGACTCTGACATGCAGTCCTGCTCGGTGCACGCAGACAGGCGGCCTTACCCGGGGCTGTAATTGCTTCCAGATGAAGGGATGACTGTTTATATCTTAAGACATATTTTAACTCATCGAGACTTCCTGATGATGGGGATCCACATAGACGAGGCTAACGCTGTGGTGATTGTAAAGTAATTGGGAGGAAGTACAAGATAAGATGTACTTTTTCAGACCTTTATCTGAATTTGACAAACTGTATATACTTATTTTTTTAAGCTGCTTTAACAACCCTTTTGAGTTTTTGGACTCCATTTATGGTAAATACAGACACTTTTAGTTTACAGAACTGTTTGGATTTGTTTACATTCCCCACCTGAGTGCCAGCATTTCATGAGACAGCACTATACACAGGTGCACTCTGAAATGTTAGCTGTTATTTATATAATAGCTTAATGCATTCTGAAAAAATAACCTAAATATAAGCCCACATGGTCCTGTTATAGTAATGTAACAAAGATGTGCCTACTCCTCTTGGTTTGTGCTGTTCCATCATCATCTGGTTATTAAGTCAGAGGAGACTGACATGTTTAAAATCCTTTTTTTTGTTTTCCAAAAACTTCCAATTATATCTGCATGGAGGATTTTCAATATAACTATATCATGATGCTTTTAGTAAACTTTTTTCACATCCTTTATTAAACCCTAATGTGGTATCTTGATATCCTTGCTGTTGTTTTAACACGAACAGAAACACCAGATGGACCCGTCACCGTTTTCAGAGCCAATTCCAGTTAGTCTAATTCAGGTTCCTCTTTAAGAAAATATTAAGTACATTTAAAATGTGACTGTGTTTTTATTCATCTTCATTAAAAAACATTTATATTGTCTTTAAACTGACACCAGGTCTCTGTCTCAGAAAAATGTGTGCAAATAAAACAAAATAACTGATCGTAGCTCTGTAACCTTAAAACCCTAAAACAATAAACACAATCAAATAAAAAGCAACAGATTACAGGACTAAAACTTTGTCTACAAGCCTTTGATTTTAAATCATTAGTTTAACTACTCTATGCATGGAAAATTATTCAAATTAACTATAAAACTATTAACTTTTTCTTTTCATATTTCCTTGTTTGCAAACTGAAGGTCTCACACAAACGCATTCTAGCCTTTTACCTCAATGAGTTGGAAGTAGTGGTTATATCTCCACCTTGAAAATGCCAACTTTTGATCCAAAAGTTCCAGACTCGCCCTTTCTGCTGCTTTGTTTGTTTGTGCATTCAGAGTATGCATTTTATTCTACCAATAGTGTAATGGTCTAGTTATGTTGTTTGTTGTGAGGTTATGTTTGGATGTTTTGTGACGTTTGTCTTGTTTCTGTTTTGTGTGAATACAGCGTTTCTCTGAGTCTGCGTGTGAGTGGTTGCTGTGCGCGTGTGTGTAGAGAGCTGCAGGAGTGAGCAAGCATAGATATCATATATAAACGCTAGATGCCTTATCTGGGTTTTGACAGCGTAGGTAAAGGGCGGCCATCTTACTGCAGTCAGCTGACGTTTCACTCTCTATGTAGCAGTAGGAAGGTGATTGATCAGCTTAAATAAAAATACTCTTAACTCGATGAAATATTAAAGGATTTACAAACGATTTGCCTTATTATAAACCTTATTATATATAGGCTTGATAGGAGATACTTGCACAGTTTATGAGTTTCCTGGCCATTGCCACTATATTTCACAGCCATGTCTCTGACGTTTATAACGAAGCAAACCGTTTGAAATTTGGTTCAAAATTGAGTAAGTTAGAGGTATTTAAACAGTACATACACCATTGAGAGCAATGTTATGGAAGGGGCAGCTGTCTGCAGTAAGATGGCCGCCGCGTTGCTACGTCGCAGTCCACTGGAGAACAGCGCGGATAAGCCATCTAGCGTTTATATATGATATCTATGTGAGAGAGAGTCAGAGCTAGAAATAGGCACAAGTTCTGTTCTTTTCTGTTTTGGACTGTTTTTGGCGCGGCTACAGCCGACAGTAGCTCTTATTGTGAGGACTGAATCTACAGACTCTTTATTGGAGAGAGCGTTACAAAAGTAATGCACCACATTTAACGCTCAGTAACAGTAACGGTGTTCTCATGACGGAAACGGTAACTAGTTAGATTATCCTGTTACTGATATTAGGTAACGTGCTATTACAAACACTGGATACCATGATGACGTAGCATTAAAGGCTCATGTTAGCATAAAGCGAATTGATTCTGCTCAGCAGAAGAGGCTAACATTTCTGTTCAGCTGTGACAGTTTTTCAACACTTCATAAATATCACAATATATCGTATTGCTTGTAGTATTGTGATATATTGCAATATATCATATTGTTGCCCCTGTGTTGTGATGCATACTATATTGCCAGATTCTTGCCAATACACACCCCTACTGACTTAGTTATTCTTGAAACATTTTCAAGATATATGCTATTGCAATTTAGCCACTTCGCTTTCTTATATTTAAACACTAGATTTATAGTGAATCACACAAACAAATTTGTGTTAAAAGACAAATTCACTAATAATCATCATCTGTGCAAACATGTTTCTACATTATTTGACTTTTACATCCTTGATGAGAGTCATTTTCAGCCACAGTTTGCAGGTGTTTATAATGGAGAAACATGGAGTGCATTGCCGGCCCAGCACCAAAGGACACAGAGTTAGCAACCAGCTGGTGAATATAATGGAATATTTAACCGCTAAACAGCCAGATATTTCCCCAAGGAGGAGGTGGGAAGCTAAAAGCAGGAAGAAAATTGGATTCAGATTCATCAGGTGAACAAGAGGCCAAGAATGAATGAATAATTATGCTGCTTTATTTCTGCTGTAAGTGTAAATTCAAAAAGCATTGCAATCCACCTCAGGGCTAATCTCAGTCCTGATGCATGATTAAAAAAAACAAATCTGTAAAATAAATAACTCCTAGAATTAGATGCAGATGAAATCTCCAGCAGTCACAAGGCAAGAGGCCAACCTGGACAGGTCGCCAGTCCCTCACAGGACCACATAGAGACAAACAAGACTTACAACCACTCTCACTCACACCTAGGGACAATTTAGAGTCACCAATTAACCCAACATGCTTGTCTTTCCATGACTGTGGGAGGAAACCGGAGTACTCAGAAAATCCATGCATGCATGATGGGGGAACATGCAAACTCCAGGCAGAGAGGCTGCAGTCAGTAGCGAACCCACGACTGTCTTACTGCAAGGCAACAGACTAGTGCTACCAACTGCAGCAAAAAGGAAGCAGTTCAGAGAAAAGTGAAATCAGACACAGAATTCATTATTAGTCCCTTGTTGCTGACAATTGTTTAACAATGCAATTCCTTGAATTGTGAGATTGCTAGCATATTCACACAGACTGTATTTATGTTTCCATTATGAGAACTCAGTTTTACGCTCAAGGACAGTCCTGTCTGCCACTCTACTCAAACCAACGCAGCAAAACTAGATCATTTATAATTAATACGGTATTAAGTTCTTACAGACAGGAGACACAATTATATGACAAGATGCAACACACAGAGTAAAAACAGTCTTTCTGACATAGCCTGTAAAGTCTTTCTTCTGATAAGTCATACAATTATAGTGTTTTTAAAGTATTAGGTAACGAATTACAGCTAAACATATTAGAACATGAATATTTGAACACACAACAGAAAGGTAAGATTTACATGAATCTCAAAAAAGTCAGCGCCTGGAATAAATGATCTGAGGGGGCGGGACTTAAACCGTATACTAGAATCAGCCACTAGGGGGCGCTTGTTGCTCTTTTAGCTTTAATTTCTGAGTTGCATTCAGATGTTTTGGAGTTTTTTGTAAATACATTTTATTGCAGCAGTTAGTTATCTTTATACTTTGTGATTTATTTACTCCTTTGTTTTTCTGTTCAGCACAAGGTCAAACCTGGCACCGCCATTATTGAATTCAAGTCCAGAAACTGCTGCTTTAAAGAACTTTATACCACAGTTAGTTCACCATCAGACAGTCTCTCGACAAAAACATCAAACAAAACAACAAAAAATGGATTTATTGTCTGTTTTCTGTTTATACCTCTACACTGACTGCATATTTTCAGTATTTTGACTTGAAATAGATGGAACTGTATATAAGTTTAAAGTGGATGTTTTTAGTATTGATGTAGTGTTGAACTGAGTATGTTGATCATATAGACATCTCCTTAGAGTTGTTTTTATTTTATGGCCTTTGTTTGATCAATACACCACAACGCATTCTGCACAATTCTTATCAGTGTATATGATGATGATGATGATGATGATGATGATGATGATGATGATGCATATAATAAAAACGTTGCTATTGGACACTTTAACACTGTTTCAAACTACAACCTGCTTTTATTGTGTATTTTTTACATCTCTTAACCTCAGCTGGTCTTCGTCTCCTCACCAGTTTTGTTGTCATTATCTGCCTCCCTCTCTCTAAATCAACCCCTCCCTGCTTTTATCTGCCTCCTTTACATTGGCTCTGTTTCTTTTTCATTTCATCTCACTTTTTTCCCACTTCTCTGCCAGTCGTTTTCACTTCCTCATTCTCCCTCCCTCGCTCTATTTCTCTCTTCTCCTCTGCTGTTTTGATAGTGATGCAGTTATCAGGCTGTCAATTCTAATCTTGTCTTGCCAGTGCAGTGCTGTCCATTCAGAATTACAGCTACCCTCCCTCCACCTCTCCTCCTCCTTCGCTCCATCTCCCTCTCTTCACTTACCATCCCTTCCATCTCTTTCTCTCTCAGACAACAGAAACGCTGATGGGATGAGCGAGCGAAGGCTGACACTGTAGTTCAATCTTTTTTGCTGCTAAATTAGAAAGCTGTGGACAAAATATTTTTAGACCTTTCTGCTCCGCAAAGGACATTCTGGTCTTACCTGCAGCAGTCATGTGCAGCTTATTAGTTATTAAGCTACAGCGCAGAGTTTAAAGGTTGGCTTTTTTATTTTGACGGTATAAATGTCAGTCAGCGTTGGGACTAAACAGTGTCTTCTCATTTAGAGGATCAGCTTCTAATTACTTAACTGTGGGTGAGAGATTTAGGTCATATTAACCTATAAATGTCACCAGTCTAATAAATGGCTATTATTACTTGTTAGTAGAGAAATTCTTTTCAGTTTTGGTTTAGGTTGTATCTCCTTCACACCAGATAAAGATTCTGTTTTTGATATAGAGTAAGAAAACCAGGCAGCTCACAGATAATATAAATCATGTAATGTTTTAAAACTTTTTGTTATATTCAATTAACCAGTAATGATTACATGGCGTACTTTTGGATTCTTCTTTCTTATTATTTAAAAAAAGAAAGCAGCTTTTATTTACTGTTTCTTTAAATAAAATAAATGATGTTGAGCCTTCTTCAGTAAATCTTAAACTGTATTTTTTTTCCCAGATTCATTGAAATTTCATGCCTGTCCATCAGCCCTGTGCTGTAAACGCTGGAGTTTATGAGCACGATTTTCCAATAACCAGAAAAGAAATGAAAGAATATTCTCCTTTTTCTCCTGGTTGATTGTTTGCTTCTTTCAGCTGTTGTGTGTCATTACTTTCCCTCCATATGAATTCCTGTGAATTCTCCTGAAGATTATTCAGCCTTCTCTTTTTTCTCCTATTACTCTGTCATTCCATTAGCTTTGTCATTAGTTTATTCTATTTTCACTTCAAAGACTTGGTCGAACAGATGTTGTTTCAAATGCCCGTCTTCTGCCTCATTGCCTAAAAGTGAGGGGTGATTATTTTTTAATGAAACCACATATACTCTATCTCTTTCTCACACACACACACACTGAATATAACCTGTAATCTGTGAAACAGACAAGAAATTCTTTTGCAGAATGGGAACATTCATTAATTTCTGCACCTCAAAAGCCATTTTGAAGGAGTTTTTTTCTGTTGTTGCTTAATGTTCTCCTGGACCTTGAATTTAGATGAGTTCATTTCATGCCGCGTGGAATGCAGTTTGTTGTTTGGCAAAAGCTTTTACCAAACCAAAGCATTTTTTAAACGCAGTCCTTTCCTGTTTTCCATTTGACAGTGAAACAGGGGAACCGTGGTTGTTGTTTAATCTCTTGATAAGGATGCATTCAATGGAAATGAGCATCTTTAAATGTTCTAGCTGCTGTTTGATCCAGAGGCAGATATTTCTTTATGATTTGATTTCCCCTTCTGCTAAGTTCTGAGCACCTAAACCCTGGATCAGAGGATGATGAAAGGATGTTTAAAGTTTCATGATGAAATAGATGGGCTGCCTTGTATGATGATGTCACTTTTACAAAAAAAAAATGAACATCAGTAATTCGCCATCACATCACTCAGAGCTCTGAGCAATTTCAGAGTGCACAGAAACGTTTGGCGTGATGTCTTTATATTTCCGTCTTTACGACAACAAGAAAATCAGGTTAACTCATGTTTTACTAACAACTCGATCAAGGCGTCACTCGTTATTCTCCCTCTTGCTCCTTGCTCTCTCTGGAGCAGAGATGCCAATTTCCATAAAGAATCACAAGCAGAATCAGGTGACCTGGATTTGACTCTCAGTCGAAGCCCAACCTGGGAGTGAAAACGTATTCATGTGTTTTGGATCAAATGTATATTTTGCTCACATGAAACATGGAGATTAAAGTGTAGAAGGGGAGAGTTTTGCTCACATAGTGAAATAAATGTGTGTGTATGTCCTACAGCATCCTGAGAACATGTATTCATAATCCTGTTAAAGATTCCCTGTGCTTTTATTTTGTAGTATCAACCTGATTTGAGCAGCGGTTTCGTTCGATTCTCCTCACCTCTGTTGTGTTTTCCATCTCACAGATAAGCAGCGAGAAACGATCCTCAGCAGAGATGATGAAGCCCAAACCCAAACCTCAGAAGAAGAAAAAGAAGAAGGACCCCAACGAGCCTCAGAAACCCGTTTCAGCGTACGCTCTCTTCTTCAGAGACACCCAAGCAGCCATCAAGGGCCAAAACCCCAACGCCACCTTTGGGGACGTCTCTAAGATAGTGGCCTCCATGTGGGACAGCCTGGGAGAAGAACAGAAGCAGGTACAGAATGCGCTCATCAGATGTGCTGAAAAGTGCACAATGAATAGACTGTAGACCCCAAAGTTTGGTGAATTTTATTTTATACTTAGACACCTTTAGTCCCTTTGTTTTTGCAGTTTATCAAAGTAATCAGTCAGTATTTATTAGAGAACCTGCCATAGCTCTTTAGTAGATTTTTGCTGTGTCACTGTCCCATCTGTGGACGTGATGCCACACTGACTCAGTCATGTTGTAATGAGGGCTCAGTAGGAGCCCAACCATCTGCTGCAGGAACCTTTTTCCTTCTTGTCATAGAAGAAGCAGCAGGGCCGTATAACTGTGGGTCATTTGTCTTTTGCAGATTTTGGGCTCAGTCACATCCTGATGGCTAAAAATCTAAATATCCAATCTGCACTGTATGCTAATGCTTAGAAATTCTATGTTTGACATACAAAAGATAAACAAAGCATTATGCAAATAAAGCAGCTTCAAAACTGTGATAAATCACTCTTAAAGGAAAATAATAATCATGATTTTGTGCATATTTTGCATAATTGTAGATATCTACAAATGCTTTCTACAATCTAAAGTAATATCAAGCTGTGTCAGTGTCATTTATTTTCTCCAAATACATCACAACCTGAATACACATTACATTTTTATGTGCAGATTTTTTTAAAGATCTGATTGTCATGTAAGGCGAGGTGAGGACCCATAATGCAGACTCAGTAAGTAGCAGAGCAGAGTGGGAAACAAGACTTTAAAAAGTACAAATGTAAAAGCTGACAAGGCAGCAGAATCCAGCTTACAGATAAACCAGAACTGGGTGGCAACGGGAGCAAGAGGCAATCTCCAAACTAAAGCAAGGCAGAAAATACCCAGGAATGATTTCTAGAAAGGGCATCTAGAAGTGAGAAACTGAGGAGTATTTATACAGGGAGGGCTTTAGATAGGTTTATGTATAAAATACAGGTGGGAAATAAATACTGTAACTGCAGTTTGAATGTGTTAAAGGGAATTCCACCCAAACATGATTTTGATTTTAAATCTATTGCCATATTCCTCATAGTTAGATAAGTGGGCAAAAACAATTAGTGACCAGCCCAGCCGCTATCCTGATCCAGCAGTACTCCTTTAGCTTTAGCTTAGCAGAAAACAATGTAAGTGAATGGTAACAACTAGCATTGTGAGGAAAATAGTCCTTAAAACTCACTCAGTAGTGATACTAATGATACTATTTCTGCCTAGTGACGTCAATAAGCATATCCACTGCAAGTGAAAATAAAAAGTAACATGAAGGAATTACTGTACTATTTTAGACTCAGGACAACTTTATGACAAAGAACAGCCGTAAGCCTCCGCCGAAAGGCACAAGGACATGACGCAGTGGCCCCAAGGAGACGTACTTCTGTAAACACTTATCTGAACGTTGTTTGCAAACCTCACAGTTGATGAAAAATAACACAAAGTCCGGAGCTGCACAGAGATTATCTTCAAAAAATGTTACTGGGTTTAGCCTAGTAGCCAGTATTTGTATTTACGGATGCTAGTTGTTACCATTCACTTACATTGTTTTCTGCTAAGCTAAAGCTAAAGGAGTACTGCTAGATCAGGATAACAGCTGGGCTGGTTACAAATTGTTTTTGCCCACTGATCTAACTATGGGGAAGATGGCAATAGACCAAAAAAAATCCCTTTTGGGTGAAGTATCCCTTTAAGCTGAATTTCTGTGATGTCAGATAACAGCTATAAGGTTTGCTGTCATTCTGCATCAGAAAAGAAACCTAATTTTGCTCTGAATTAAATTAAATTAGTTTTATTGGTCAGAGAAGGGAGCTAACAGAAGTTCTCATTAAACTAGTGATAACTACAGTTCACACACTGAACCTCCAGATCTGCATTCATGGAAAAGTCCGTATAAAACTTGTTTTTTTATTATTTGAGATAAGAGCTCTCATAAAAATTGTTTTACATGACTTCAAAGTGGTTATTCATTCCCGTTTTTAGAATCCTGTTTCTTAATTGACATAAACATGATGCATACGCAAACATTTTGGCCCCACCAATAGATGGCATGGGTCCTTCAGCAGGCGAAGCAGTCTTTTGTTGTCATTATCTTTTGTGTAATTACCAGAACATTGCTGTGAGTTACAGCTCACCTTAATGAGCTCCTCTCTTTCTAAAGATAATCCATCCGTTTATCCCCACTCCCCTGGCTCTCATTAAAATGATTTTCTTTCTAAATTTAATTCAACTAAAGGGAGGGGGAGACGGAGTGGGGAAGTATTCTGTGCAACAATGGCCATAAAACAGTCTGAGACTAACAAAGTAGGACATTTTACAAGCAAGCAATGGTCAATATGGGAAACATGTACATGTGCCTTGGGATATCTCAGCAGACAAGGAGTAATATGTTTTGTACTGAGTAAATATGCTTATAGGACGTGCACTAATGCACTCCAGCAAATGAAAATAATCACATTTGAAATTACGCAATGCAAAGGTGTCCTCTAAGTTTTTCCTAGAAGTGTAAAACCTATCAAGGATAAAAAATATAAGTAAAGTAGAGAAAACGGCAAACTGTGGATCTGGGAAGCTCCCATCTCCTCTCCCCTCCCTGATACCTCCCTACCATGCATCTTCATTTGCCCTCTGACAAGCTGGGATGTGCGAAGTTCTCCTTTCTCTTTATTTATATTTCTCGCCTGCTATTTTGATCCTGCCTAGAATACACAATTAGTGATCCCCTTCCACTATTGTCTCATCCTTGGATTCTGCTGAAGGGCATCTTGGCTGTACAGGAGAAGCAGTCTATTCGTTTTTGTTGCTACTTAATGTCATCTCCAGCTCTGGAGTAATAAATAGTAAACGCTAATGATGACAGAGCTGTACAGTAGGAGGTCACGATGTTGAGTTTCATGAGTGTTTAGATGTTTTCCAGTTATATGAACGTGTCATTTTTAGAGTCAGGAAATGGGTTTATCTTCTCTCACTTTTTGATTTGTTTGATCTTGTTAGCTTGTTGCATCCTGTTCAGACATTAAAGGGATTTTTTTATTTTTTGGCAGTGTACAGGAAACGATCTAAAACTTTTACACAGAAACATCCTTAAAAACGACTTGTGAATGCAGAAAAACGTGGATACTTATGAACTTATGAAACTAAATTCCTTATTATAAAGTATTTGAGTTCCTTGAAAACATCTCTGCAATAACACTAAAGACTGGTGCAAACAACACGCATACAAAGGGATGGGATTCTAATATGCCAAATGACAACAACCATTTTGGATGTCAGTGCACTGAAAATGTTATTGTGGAGCTGAAGAGAGCAGCAGAAACGAGAAGTTCCAGTTCATTTCTTTAGGTGGATTGGAATGGAAATGATGTGTTGCTACAATAGAGGGAGACACATTGAGATGAGGGAGTATTAGTGTCATGATGAGGAAATAGAGGTGTTCTGTACCATTGGCTCTGATGGAAAGGGAACCATTACCGACCTGTTTGTGTGTATATTTGTGTGTGTGCATGTTCACGTGTGTTTAAGAAAGCCTTAGTGAGCTAAAACGGCGTGTGTGTGTGTGTGTGTGTGTGTGTGCGCGCGTGTGTGTGTGTGTGTGTGTGTGCGTGTGTGTGTTGAGACACGTATGTCTGCACATTTATGTCAACCTCTCCTCTCACCTGAAGTCTCCTGTTTTGATTGTTGTTGTTTTTCTTTGCAGGCTTACAAGAGGAAAACCGAGGCGGCTAAGAAAGAGTACCTGAAAGCGCTGGCCGCGTACCGAGCCAGTCTGGTTTCCAAGGTAACGCTCATGACACGCACAGGCCCTGGCTAAGACTGATGATGGATTGGATGGAAAAATCCTTGCTAATGGGCTGGGGTGGGGTGGGGAGGGGTTCTCTATTGGATGAGACAGAGGTATTGAAGAGGTTTTGGGGGGTGGATGTCTTACGCAAAAAAAAAAAAAAAGAAAGAGCAGGTTATATTTGGAATGATACCCCATTTGCATAGGATGCAAATAAGGGTTTTTCTTTTGTAGCTAAATGGTGAGACAGTGTATGGAAGGGGAATGGGGTCATGCATGTGTATGGATACATCATCAATTAAAAACCAAGCTTTTTTTTTTTTGAAGGAATATATAAAGACGGTCGCCTTTCATGCCAGAGATTTATAGTAAGATCATCTTAAGTTGAGAAATGATGGAGTTATAGTAGTTTTAGCCAACTCAAAAACAAAAACAAAACTACTTTATGTGCATTTTCCACCTTTTTTGGCTCAACCTTTATCTCAGAATCTATAAAATGATCTGTTGATGTCCAAATTTAACCCAAACAAAGACATTTCTACTTTGTGTACAAAACATCTTTTCATCTCTCAACCAAATCCACACGTAGGTTAGACGACAGTCAGTCGTTTACGCTGTCATTTCACTGAAACGCTTATATACGCTTCAGATTAAGAATTTTACTAATTTGAGACCTAGCATAAACAACTAAAGTATTTTTTTAATGGTAAATGTTACATGAAATGCAGTGCATTAGCTTTTTTATGAACCATTTTTGTTGCTTTTAATTTAAATTTATGGTAAATAGAGTCACAAACCCTCATCGACTTTTACTAAAAGGAATTCTTGTGAAAACCATTCATAAAACCTGGGTAAACACAGAAAACATTACTGAAGAAACAGTGACCCATTTCCTGTTCTTGTTGCTGATAATGGGCTAAAATGTGCTTTCGAGACCAAAAACTAGGAAGTAAACAGAAAATGTTATGCTTTTCATTTAATAAAGTACTGTATATACTGTATACCACACCCTTTATGTTTCATATCTGCAAAGATTTACTGATCATTTTCTACTAAAAAAAACAGCAATTTTTTTTCAACCTTTATTTTTACAAGGTAAAATGATTACAAACATGACCTGATCGAGAGCCTCAGAAAATAGTGATAGTACTCATGTTACGTGTTATATCTCTGCTGCTGCAGCGCCAGATTTCAGCTCAAGATCTGTAAAATTGACAAAGTTACAGACATGTTTGTGTTTGTTACTGCTGATCTTGAATTGGACTGACTCTAAAAGTTAATCAGCTGTAGAGGTAATGTAGTGTTTCATTAGCATCCATAGTGGTTCATGAGATATAAGACAAACCTCTCACATGCAGTGTGTCTTTAGAAAGCAGAAATCCTGAACTCATCTCACACCAACACACACCTTAGTCATGTGTTATCATTGATTTTCTTTGTTCACCATCTACAAAAGGAAGTACATCACAAAACAACAGAGGAAATCGTTGGATTGCCTCTGTTTCCACCTCTGACACCTTGCTGCTAATTCAGATCCATGACATACTTTTTTGCCCGGTGAATGATGGCGTCTGGTGTGCACCAGCGCTGTAGCACGAGGACTAGAGGAGGCGAGGAAGATGGCTGAGGATTGCATTGTTTAGTGCCTCCTTGTATTAACGGCACACAATATAGTGTGGGGAAGATTCCTTTTGTCATTCCATTTGTTCTGCAGGCAAACAGCCTCATTTCTCTGCCTAAGGTCCTGCATATTTGTATGTGTGCATGTATGTAGGTGTGTATGTGCGCTCGGATGTGTGTGTTCCTCTCCTTTTCCTATCTATCTGTCAAGGTGTCTATTGATCATTACCTCGGCCCCGGCTCTATTCATACAAATGGGCTCCATTACCTTCTAATCAACACTGATGGCTGGAGATGAGCAATCTGACAGCTCATCACTGAGGCCTGGTGGAGAGTGGAGGTGGAAGTAGGGGTGTTGCACCTGCTCACCGTCCTGGCAGCAAAAGGTCAAGGTTGCAGGATTTTGGTGGAGTTTGTTGTTTTCCTTTAAAACAATGCAGCTTGTTTCAGACCTATTTCACCATCTGCCAGTCGTTCTGCGTCAACATGTAAAGATCTGCTAAATGACTACTGAAAGCTGTCAGGACAGAAACACAGTCAGGTTTTTTATAGTATCACTGTGCATAAATATACCTTTTGCTGTTTTTAGCTGTCAGACATGTTCTCAAAGTGTTGTAGGAGAGATAAATAAAACACAAAGGTAAAAAAAAAAAAACACACTTGTTCTGTACTGATAATGTTCTTAATTACCTTTTTGTTTTTGCCTAGTGGTATTTTATATAGTTTTTGCTTTGATTTGATCAGGAGACAAAACAAATTATCATGATAAATTTAGGATTTTGGCAGATTAATCAGTTTACTCTTTTGTGAGGATTAAATTTAAAAATGATGGTTAAAAAGGAATGAGTTCTTGAACGTCTGGATGCACTTTAAAACCGTTATCCACCAGACCACTACAGAACACCAGTATGGTGTGTGACACTGGGACCTTGGCAGCTCTGTTGGTTATATCCAACTAGATTGGCAACGTGGAGGTTAAGATGAATAGTTTAATCCAGTATCTCACTGTGCTGTGACTGTTGGTGACACCAAAAGCTGCGTCACTCTTTAGTCACAACGTGTTTTAATTCAATCTCAAACCCTTCCAAAGTTGTCTCACATTCTCACTCACAGAAACTATATGGAGAAGGGTTTGAGACGAGTTCAGTGGAAATTTGTTTTGCAGAATTTTTGTTCAGAATCCCATCAACACGACAGCCAACTCACGCAAGGAATGAAGACCCCTTGCAAAAGTTTTGAAGCAAGAGCTGAATAATATCTGCAAAATGAATGAGTGTCTTATTTATCACTTAGCTTATATTATTTATTAGATGAAAGCAAATGTTTTGAGACATTTGAGAAACTCCCTGACGAATGCTGTGTGCAGTTTTTCACTCACAGCAGAGCAGCCCAGTGAGACGCTGCCTTTAGGTTGAGGGTTTTTATTTTTTCGATGAGATGAGGGTGTAGTCCAGATGGTGGAGGCTGCTGCTGCTGGGAGAAGCTGTTGCTATGGGGGATTGACATTTTCAACATCAGCTTAATGTAATTTAGTTTGACTTCAGCTAAGTGTGTATGTTTTCTAGCAGATTTAAACTCCTAAACGTGAAAACCTCTGGATGTTTTTCCCTGTGTTTTTATTCAACTTTAGACAATAAAAATGTCATTTCTTTTAAATATGTTCTTTTCAAAGACTTTTTCAAATGTTCCCATGTGTGGATAACATGTGTTCTGACTTTAAAATATGTACTTTACAATATCAAATTATAATACATTTTGTTATGTTTAGAGTACTTTTTTGTATTTTTTTAAATAATTACCAAATAAAAGAATGAATGAATGAATTTAGCTGTCTGCTGTAGTGGCTGCAATTCATAAATGGGTTAATAAATGTAAAAGTTTAACACGAGTAATAGACATCATAATGTGTAATAGTCTAAACATCTTACTGTATATTATGGATTTGCAGCCTAAACCTGAAACTTTTAAAAAAGTAAATAAAAAAGAATGTTTAAAAACATAAAGTTCACAAAAGTAAAAGAGAAAAAAAAATCAAAAAAGCAGGAAAAAGTGTAAACATTAACATAATTAGGTTAGTTAATGTTACAGTGTTAAAAGTTCAAGTAAGAACAAAAAGCTAGAAAATTTGCCAAAGTTTTCAATAATGTTTAAAAAATTTGTAATGTATGAGAAATGGCAGGAAAAAAAGTTTTAAAAAATGTCCTAATGCAAAAGAAGAAGTGAGAAGAATGTCTAATAGTCACCAAAACAGTGAAACTTTGAATTTCCTGTTATTTCAGATAGTGCTTTTTAAGGGATTAAACTTTCAGTAGTTCAAATTCAGAGTTTCTTTGCAAAATAAAGAAGTAATCCATGTTTCCGGGCCTGTAGTTTCCAAACCCCTGTGGCTTCATTGTGAGGGTTAGGGTTAGAAAACCAGTAGAAAGCAGAGGCCATATTGGTCTTAGAATGATAGGAAATCTGTTCAACTGATAGATAATAAAACACCAACATGCTAGATGTTGGTTCTTGCTTTGTTTTAAACCAGGATTGAAACATTTTAGTTTTATAATTGAAGTGTGAAGCTTTTGTTTTAGGTGAAATTATAAGAAATTAAAGAGGAAAATGTGACAAATTAGCAACGTTTTGAGGATTTTGAGTTTCAGCTTCTCCTTTATTTTTTAATCCACAGACCTACAGCGACCCTGAACCAAAAAGTGCCCAGCAGACCAGCCAACCATCTCACCTGCTGCCCCCCAAACAGCCCCTGTACAGCGTGCCCCCCCAGCCTTCCTCACCCTACCTGGGCCCGCCAGGCTCCTTCCCGCTCTCAGAGCTCCAGAGCTATGGCGGGCCACCCCGCCACACCCTGGCCTCGACCCTCAGCCAGTCCCAGATGCTCCCACCCAGCATGAGTGCCTCTCCCCCAGCACCCTTCCAGATCAGCCCGCCTCTGCACCCGCACGCTCAGCTCTCCCTGCACCAGAGCTCCCTGCTCAACCAGCCAATCCGCATGCAGCAGTCGCAGCCAATCATCTCGCACCAAATGGGGCTCCAGGCATCCCTGAACTCCCCTCCTCTCAGCCAACAGGTTGGTGATGTGAAACACTAAAGATGAATGAGGCTAAATTTCTCATATGTATATAGAATTTGTGATTTGTAATCGTAACACAAACATATTTATCACACCTAAAATCAATAGCAGCATGCTTTGATCCAAATGTAACAGTTCCCAGTCACACTTTGAGCTCAAACCAACACTTTTTTTTTCCCATTTCTATCAGTCAATAAAACCTCCATTCCAGCTCATATCAGGAGGAAAACGGCTGATTTTTCTGAACAATTTGAACCGAGCAGTAAAAAATACAGCTCTTTTCCTCCCAGCAGCCACAAATACAGACCCCTGACATCATTTGGCCTCATACCATCACATCATCAGGGTGATATAACCTCTCCTCCTTTTCACCTTCTTCTTCTGTCCTCCGATCTGCAGGGATTCTCCCATCTTCAGGCTGATTACCAGAACAGCGTCGGGGGCTCGCAGTCTCCAGGGGCACCTAATCCAGTGCATGGACAGAACCCCGACTGGGATGGCGAGTACTGCAACAGGGACTGTGGACCCAACCACTGCGGGTGAGCTCACAGCGCCGGTTACCATAAACTTGCGGGTTAATGGTTTAAATAAAATGCTGCGGCCCGCTTTGAGCGTAGCTCTGGAGGAGAATGCCGAGCAGCCGTGTGACAGTTAATCATTTTCCGAGTGAGTTCCTCTAAATCACTTCACTTCACACTCTGAGACTCAGAAAGTATTAATCATAAGAAAAAAGCAATTTACCTGCTAAAGCAACGCATCTTCTTGAAATTGAAATGAGTAATGCAGCAGAGGAACAACGCCATTACAAAGCATGGAAAAAGTGCCGACATCCAATTAAGTTTCTGTGTGTTTCGCTCCGTGTACACCGTCTTATTGAATATTATTAGAACTATTCAGAGGTGTTTTTTGTTGTTGTTTTTTTTTTTTTTGTTGCTCACATCTGAATTTCCTGCTTAGAGGAGGCAGCTCAGCCAAAGTGACGCGTTTCTTCCTGTGTTTGCAGCTGATTCATCTGTATGCCAAACGAGATCACGCCTGGGTCAAACCGTGTTTGGCGCCGTTTGAAGATGATTGAGTCTTCGCTTTAAACCTTCACTCTGCGTGTCAGATCGTTTTCGCTCGGACTTTTTGGAGGGTGCTGAATTATTCCCAGTTTGTCAGTAGAGATAACTGGAGAATAAACTTCATATCTGACATTTCAAATGCCGACTGATCTGCAAAATTTGAAACCGCGCCCATTGATGTCTGTTGTTTGTTGACAGCTTTTATGATTGGTTTTTGGAGCCACTCCCTCAAACCTCACCGTACAGTAGAAGCAGGAGTTTTGTGATACTGTATTCACTTGCTGATGTTGTTTTTTGTTTCCTTCATCAGCAGCAGCATGGGAGCTCGGGACAAGCCTCTCTACCTCACTTGAAGTCAAACGACCTCCACATGTCAGACTCCAGAGAGCTTTCTAACATTACAACAGCATCATTGATGTATCTGCTTTTACACCTTTTTTGTTTTCTGTTTTCTCTTTTTTTTTTTTCCTGATGGATTTTTGAAAATCCCAAAGACTGCTACGGTAACTTCACCTATTTGCCAAGCACTTAAATCGGCCACAAGCCCGAGGCACTTCCCTTTTCTTTGTTTTCTCTTTTTTCTCTCTCTCTCTCTCTTTTTCTCTGAACAGTTTTTTTGAAGCGGTAGGGAGCTTTAAGCTCAACATACTGGAAATACGAGGACCAAAAATGTCTTCTCATATTGTTTTGAGCCTTTTTTTTTTCTTTTTAAAGATTTATTTCCTCTTCACTCCATCACTCTGTGTTTTGCCATGAACTTCCCCTTATTGGGGTGATAAAATGCTCAAAGCATATTCAAAGTTAGAGGGTTTTTAGGAGGAGAATCTGAAGCAGGACTGTCTGAAACGCCCCGGCCGAGTGAAAGCAAAGCAACATTTTCATGAAAGTGTAGTCGCAAACTCATAAGGCATTTGTAAATCATCTTTTCTCTTAGTAAAGGACGCCCTCAATTCCTCCATCACAGAGTGACTGTAAATATCACCAAAATGGATCCCTCTTATGTGTGTATTAAGCTGCAGTCCCTTGCTTTTTTTAAAATATCCTCTTTTTTGTTTGTGATTTCTGTGCGGGAGCTCAGTGAGGGAGCACACTAAAACTCTTGTTCAAACTGTGTTCTTGTATCTCCCAGAATAGGAGGGAAATGCAAAGACTGAGAAAAATGTTAAATTTTCCTCCTGAGGCGGCGGAGCTCTGATGGAGGCTGCCACCCTCTTCACATGACCTCAGGACGTTGCTGAACTGCAGGGGTCATCGTTAAGGTTTTTGTTTTGCTCCTCCTCCTCCTGGTCTAAGTGACCCCGCCTCCCTGCCTATTACCCCCCCCCCCCCTTCCCCCCCGCCCTGCATCTCTTAGTCTCACATCACTTGTACAGGTGAATAAAAAAAAAGTTGCTAAATGTGAAATGTTACTAAAGAAAAAAAAACATAACAGTGGATTTTAAGGTTTTTGACTAGTTTTATTAGGTGTTTTAGAATTGTGTTGAACTCCATCTTTATCTATTTTTATTTTGCTTTTTTGTTTTTCTTTCTCTGTAGCAGGATTTCAGTCACTGGGAAAGATAATTTAATCCTGTGTGTGAACCTGCCAAACGTGCTTATTTGATTTGTAAAATCAGTGATGAGTAAAACTTGTTTTCTTTTCTGTTTATTATCATCTTTTGGTCAAATTTGGTCATTTTATTTAATTTGGTTGCAGGTTTCACATCTATTTATAAATGACATGAAGAAACATTTTGACTTATTTTTTTATCAGGGTGCATTATTATTATTATTAATTATTATTATCATTATTATTATTATTGATCCAACAACATTATTTTTAGAATAATAAATATTTTCAGAAATTGTTGTTGGTGCATTTCTCATGTACATGTACCGGCATTAGATTCTTTTTTTTTTTTTTTTTGTGTCACAGATACTTCTTTTTGTTTTCTTTTGTCTGTAATAAAATGTTTAAAGTGGAAAACGTCTCCTCTCATTTCCATCGCTTCACATTATTGCATCTTAAAAAGATTCATTAGTTTTATGACCGATAGCTGCAGGAGCTCATAAACATAACTTTGTCCCCCCGCCCGCCCGCCCCTCCAGCCTCACCCCGCCCCGCCTGCCTCTGAGGTTAATTAGGAGGATTATCTTTGATGTTGCAGAAGTGAATGGGACTGCTGTCACACTGACTCATTAGATGAAGTGTTTAGGCTTCACTTATTGCACTTTGAACTTCTTCTTTTTTTTCCAGTTCCTGTTTTTTCCTCTCTTTCTTTTTTTTTAAATCAAATCCAGACCAGATCAATATCATTTATCACGCGACGTATTGCTGCCCACTGCCCATGTTTTTTGGTAAAGGTTTGATGATGAAACTCTGAGGTGCTGATGCGGTGCGCCACTTTTCACAAAACTACCTTGGAAAAGAAAGAAAGAAAGAAAAAGCAACTGCCTTTTAGTTTTGAATTTCACAGTTGGATTAAAGGTGGAATAGAAATGGAATCCATCACCCCTCCCCCTCAGACACCCCCTCCCTACACACACCTCCATCCTACAACACACACACACACACAACCTTATCCCACCAGTGAAAATGAGGACACAGTGCCCCCTAGAGATGATTTACTGAAGGTTTAAAGGAAGAGTTACAGCAAAAATACAGTTTATTATAAGAAAAATTAATGTTGCTAAAATAAAAGTATTTGCAGTTAACATACATGAACATATTCTTGAGGAAAAACATGTTTTTAATTATTTACTCAAATTTTTATAATAAAATAATAATGAGTGTGGGAAAAGGTGTATGTATTCATATCCTCTTGTTTTCCTTATTCCACTTTAGCAGGTCCTGTTTTCATGATTCGTGATAATGGGGTGAACATTTCTTCTGTCTTGGTACAAATTCATGATTATGTGCCTTTATTGCCCCCTGCTGGTGACCAATAATGCTCACAGTCATAAAATTGTTTATGGATTGTTTTAGGACTAAATCCTTGAGATGATTGAACATGCATTTTCTCTGTTTATGTATGTAAACTTTATAAAGTAAAAATAATGTGCAGCCTAATTCAATAAAAGAGAAAAAAAAAGAGAATAAATGTACAAATTCTGCACCTGATAAATCAGAATGCATAACAGTGCAGGCCTGCAGCGCTCTGCTAGTGCATTATTAGTTTCTTGCCTGTCCAATCTCCCATCACTAATATTGTGTCCAGCATCTCTTATTCGAGCTCCATCAGCAGCTGTCAGGGGGTTTCATTTCCTCCTCAGACTGATATGAACTCCCCTGACGGCCCAGGTTTCAGTAGCAGCATTGTCCGACAGCCAACAAACAAAACAAGACAAACAAGAAGGGATGAGCTTTTCATTCAGATCGCTACCCAAACTCCCGATGCCTCAGAAGATAACGCCTCTGGGCTGCATTTTGGAGCAAATTGGCCTTGTGATATCCTCATTTAGATCAAAGCTAACTTGTGTTTTTCCTTTGAAATTGTTATCCGCAGTAAGGCTCCTTGTGTTTCCTGATACTAATGCATTTCAGTGTTGAATTTTTATTAATCTTCAAGGCAGGACTCCTTCTGATGTTGGTCTCCTTCATGAAACACAAACAATCAAACTTTGAAGAAAATACTTTTATTGTTACATGTACCTGCCATGGTCACTGAGATACAACAGTTAGAATAGGCATTCTTTATTTCAAGAATAAAAATAAAAGTCTTCTCTCTTCTTCATAACATTTTTCCAGACAAAAGCCTTTAGAGATATTCATTTAAACATACAGTGATCGTCTACATGGACACAGATACAGCGTTTTGTGCACAACACTAAATATCAGACGAGGCCTGCAGGAAGCATTCATCTTTATTCTGAGTGGGTTTTCTGTTTTGTTCTAATCAGATCTGTGAAGAGCTCATAACTCTTTATTCAAGGATTGTGCTGTTCGTTGTTGTGCTTAGAAATAACTGAATTTAAAAGGAATAATTAATTAATTACGTCTTTCTTATGCAGGGGTAAACAAGTGCTTTAGGATGGCAGCGCCATCATTGCGTATAAAGGTGCTTACTCATCAATTTATGTGTCAATAAGTGCTTGTGCTACTTGTTTAAATATAAAAAAAATATATGTTTAATTTCTGGTAACAAAACTTAAATTATAGCAGAGCTTAAACAAATAGAAGTTGTTTATCTATCAGACTTCTAATTGATCCGCTGTCTGCTGCTGTGAGGATTTCTGGTGAAAAACATGTTGCAGAAATAGAACTAATGTTACAGTTTCATTGCTTTTAGCCAACAGTGCTGTGAGAAAGGCTCTACCTCCTTACAGATTTATTCTGTTTGTGCTTTTGTGTCAAATTTGAAAGTTTCGGATAAGCGAACAAATTTCAGTTTCAGAAAACTAAATACAACATGTATTTTATTTAATAAGGGTTTCAAATCTATCTGAACCAACCTGCCTAACCACCACCACCCCCCCCCCCCC
>SSNR01000215.1:281308-371891 GCA_006937965.1 Callopanchax toddi
ACCCCCCCCCCCCCCCCCCCCCCACTCACCCCAGTAAATCATTAACCATTAGCTACTTTATTATGATAGTTCAGTTCAGTTCCACTAGCCACACCTGATCACTACCAGACCTGTAGAATAATGAAATAATCCCTTCAACAGAACCTGTCTGACAACATGAAGTAGACTAAAAGCAGCACATCGTGCCCCGTTACAAAGAAATTCAAAAACAAAAGAACCCAGATTATCATCTAAAGCACTGCAGGCCTCACGTAGGGTCAGAGGTCCTGATTCTACAGTAACAAAAAGAGGGGGCAAAAATGTCTGTTCCAAAGCCAAAACCTCTGAGATTTGCTCTCGACACCGAGGACCAGGATGGGACGGGGCGGATGGCTCTGTCTTAGAGCTCGCGCCAAAGCAGGAAGTGCAGATTTAAACGAGCGGCTCAGATCGCTGGCTGTGATCTAATCTACTCCCACGCTGAGCCAGTCTGCCTCACATTCACCTAAAACTATCTGGATGATCCTCAAGGCTTTTGAGAGAATATTCTGTAAACTGATGAGACAAAAGCCTAACTTTTTGTGTCCCATTCTATCCACTGTAAAGCTAACAGTGTATTTCATAAAAACATCATCATAAATGGTGGTGGTAGTGTGATGGTCTGGGGCTGTTTAGCTGTTTCAGGACCTGAATGAATACCTGCAACTAGAACCATGAATTCTGCTGTCTACCAGAAAACCCTGAAGGAGAATATCTGACCTTAAACAGACCGTTCATGTTGAAAACCCTCCAGTGGATAAACTAAAACAATCCTGCAAAGAAGAGCAGGTCAGAATCCTCCGCAGTGACCTGAGAGACTCATACACTTTAATCACAAACACTTGATTGTAGTTGTTTCTGCCAAAAGTGATAAACCAGGAAGTATTTTATACCACAATAAATGAAATCATCATTTAAAAACTGTAGTTTGTATTTCTTCAGGTCATCTTTGTCTTATATTGATATTTGTTTGCTGATCTGAAACATTTAAATGTGACAAAAAATAAATAAACTCTGTAAGGAGGAAAATACTTTTTCACTAATTTCAGTGTTTGACTTTTTCACAAAATCCAGAATTCTCATCAAAATAGGTGAAGGTAAACACACAGGTCAGTAGTGTTATTTTTTCTTAGAGACTATTTTCTTTGGGGTCTCTAAACGTTAAAACATTCTATTTGGTCTGAGAGTGACATAAAAGTAGGATATCAGCACTGACGAGGCGGCACAGACAATAAATACTTCCAATACGAACACTAATACGACCACTACAGTGAGATCTACCTGTACAGAGTCCTGTGCCTCTGGCTTCCTTCAACATTTCAGAACAACCAGATTACACGGCGTAACGCTGAAATCGAAAGGCAGAAGAAACAGAGCAGCGTGACTGAAGCACATCTAAAGAAGACATTACAAACTCTTACTTTAAATCGTGCTTACAGATGGTTCACTGACGAATTTATTACAAAAAGAACAAAAAAAACAGCTCTTTAAATGAAGAGTTCTATTAGTATGGGTGTAATAAGGTCAGTGGCTATTCTAGTGTAATGATTTTGCATTTTAACACTGATATTTGTACACTATCAGCTTATTTCCGATGCATAAATATAAGATTATTTGCAGCTACAGCTTTAGTTTTACCTCACAGGTTGCAAACTTTATATTCTACTGAACTGTAAACTATAATATGCTGTGTGTGTGTGTGTTTCTGTTGTTAGTTATATAAAAAGCAAAACAACCCGAATCGTCTTTTCTTTTCTCTATAAACTTAGTGTGTGTTCCCATTGAAGTTATTCACGTCTCATAAATGAAAGCATCTTACAGACACATGACCGCCAAATTAAAAGCAGTCTAAATGTCCAATCTGGATTCAATTTTGACCTTTAGACATTTTAAACAAAAGGTATTTTGTGCACAAGGGCATGCCACAGCCTGCTTTTGCATCTTGTAAATAGTTTTTCCACGTTTTGACAGAGGATTGAATTTAAATAAGGACAATTCTGAGGTCAAATCACAAGGGAATGGATGTAAACAATAGAGGAATGTCACAGACTTTGCTTTGAATCTGTTTTTCAGGCGTTACTCAACCGCCGCCGTTTTCTCCTTCTCCTCAGGAACGGACATGAAGATCTTCTGACAGAACATCGTGAAGATTTCTGAGGAGAAACAACGTGTCATATAAGCTGTTTTCTGCTCCAGTTTAGGTCAGTAAAGAGAAATAAATATCACATCAGCACACTGAGCTCAGCACCAGCAGCTAATAAAACCAACACGATGTTAGTGCGTGTAGAAGTGTTCTCTGGTTTTATCACAAACTGCTGGGAGCCTTCGTCTCAACAAACAAGCCCAGCTCTTCACTCACCCAGCATCTTCTGCACCATATGGGGCTTCTTCCACTTGTAGCCCAGCAGATACGCAGGGATGCCCGTCAGAATGATGCTGCCGCCGACCAGGCTCTCAAACGGAGCGGCCCAAAACGACACGACGATCATGAAGATGCAGCCCAACACAAACGTCACGGGGATAAAAAGGTACACCTGGAGGAAGGACATTAAATGAGCTGTTTGTTTCAGTCAGAAGAGAGAGGGAAGTAGATAAAAAAGGAAAGCAAATACAATGAGGGTCAACAGAACTTGATAAAAGTAGTAAAAAACTTTTTTTTTAAACTCAGTATACGTTGGACCTTATTTATACCTACAAATCAGATTTAGATTTTTTTTTAAATCTGAGGAACAATAATCTAGTCTTATTAGATATTATCAACAGAGATGGATAACAAAGGTTTATAGATTAAATAATGGCATTAACCAATACCAGACATGCAGAAAAACACATGGATAATTTCAAGAATGCTGCAGGAGAACAAAACAAGAGCTAGTTTTACCAGAAAAAGACTTTATATTCTTTGATCATGTAAATTTAAAATGTTTTTCCCTCAGTACATGTAACTGTCCCTGTCAGATTAGATGCATGTCCATTCTACTGCAGGAAACACTGAGTTATTCCATATTATGTAGGAACCAGGGTGAAATTAAATAGAAAATAAAATAAATGACAAAAGCTTTGCCATGAAACCTATATTCATTATACTTGAGCGCCAAAAGCATAAAGGAAATGTTTTTTCTTTCCTATTTCTGTTATTGATCATACAAGCTTTTTCTTGTGGCGGAGAATAACTACCGGTACTTTTATTTGAATAAATTAGTAAAATTCTGGTAAAATAATGTCACTAAGCTGTTACGTGGATGTTTACTACATAAGAACAGATCACATCTAAACAAATTTACTTTTTTACATTTTAAAATCCTAGCATTTTGTGCAAAAGCACAGCACTTTTCTCTGTTTAGTATTCTTTAACTGGATCCCCCCCTGGTTCTATGGGGGGGGTGTACCACAAGGCCGTATTATTGTTTCATTATAAACGCTTCCACTGGGGTCCATTTACAGAAAAATACAAAGCCTTTTAATGTTTTTCTGATGATATTCAGAATAATTTGTCTAAGACTTTTAATAAAGTCGAGGCCTATGCTCAGACCACTGATCATTTTAAATCTATGCTATCAGTCACCGCTGATCTTGATATTTTTCACTTGTTAGTTTAAACTTTGGTTTTAAATGTTGGGTCTACTTGATTGTGTTTTAACATTTTACTTAAGTTTGTGTTGTTATTGACTTGATATCGTGTAAATCACTTTGGTCAGACATATTTTTAAATCAGCTAAAGAAAAAACAAAAATACTTTGATATCAAGAGCTGATGAAATGACAGGAGCTCTTAATTTAGACACACACACAAAAAGCTGCAGCTTTTGTTTCATGCACGATTTCCACATAAATTTAGAGCTTTCTGTTTATTCTTTGCTCGTAGTTTATCTTATGAAACAAGCGGGCTGAGAACACTCCGGCTCAAAGTGAAGATGAAAGACTTCAGTCCAGAAAGGTAATACTCCCACGATGAAAGAGAAACAAAGAATCGTGCATCCATTCAAACGCCACTCCCTCCTATCACGGAAACGCAGCGTGGCTCCACTTCCAACTAATAACAAGAACAGTGATACAATGGTGCTTTCATTTAAAAATAATACCAACAGTGGATTTTTGTTGCGTAACCTGCAGACATGTTGATGCTTTTGAGGAGACTGTCTGAGTTTGAGTCGCCTTCCATTGAGTCTCAAATGGATTTCACGTGGACAAAGCTCTAATTTGATCAGTACAACACTTTTAGGTGTTACCTTGATTGGTCGACGGAGATCTGGCTTGGTGATGCGCAGCCACACCAGACCAGCGATGGCCATCCCAACGCACAGCCAGGTGAAGAAGCTGAAGAGATTGATGACGGAGAAGATGTCCTGGGAGATGGCGTACATCATGGACAGGAGACACTAACAAAAGACACAATCATTAGTTTATGACGCAAAATATACAAACGTTTGTGGTTTTTTCCATTAGGAAACTATAAGAATATGTTGATTTTCTTCACTTTTTACAAAACTTTTAGGTAAATTTCACATAATAATAAAAAAGTAAATGTGATCAAGAGGTCTGAGAAGTCCTACTGTGAAGATCAGGGATGGAACCGGTGTAAACAGGTCTGTGTGAACCAGTCCCAGAGCAGCAGGGAGCTGACCTTCTCGAGCTCCGGCGTAGAACAATCTATAAGGAGAAATGATATTCCTGCATTACATCTCCACCCAATACCAGCCTCTGATCTCAGAACAACCTCGGTCCTCCCCTCTCAGCACAAAATGATACAGACGTTATGCTTCGCTCACCGAGCTGAAGTGAAGAGAGATCCGTTGACGGCGCCGAAACAGGACAGTCCCACAAAGACAGGGATCAACCAGGACATCACGCCTAGGTGGTACTCCCCAAAACTCTGCAAGGCAGCACAACAAAAACACACACAGGGAGAGGGTCACGTGACGTGTGGAAAATCTGGGTTAAAACATGAACTGATGGGGGTCATGCTCACCACGGCAACAGCCTCAGAATCGATCATGACTTGAGGAGAAATGGTGGTGAAATAAGCCATGTTGGTCAGAACGTACACCACCGTCACTATAGGCATTGATATAATAATAGACAAGGGAAGGTTCCTGTGAGTGGAAGGACAGATAATCATTAAAATTTAACAAAAAACAGCATCATTTCAATGTAATGGGCTTTCATCTTCAGATCAGAGATGATATTTGTGTTTAGTTTCATGCATTTCAACAAAAAACTCTTTTCATTTTCAGGCGGTGCGATATTTCATGCCAGATTTCATCATTCATAAACATAAATATGAATGCAAAAACATTATAAACCCAGACTTTGACTAGTTTATTTCCATGCAATCAACCGATCTCAGGCAAGCGTATTTGACGTCATGCTATTGGACTTATATTTACAGGAGAGTCTCCTGAAATCAACCTTCACCACTGTTACGTCACCTCTCTGGATTGATCATCTCCTCGGTGACGTAGTTCAGGTAGTTCCTGCAGCAAAAAATAGACTTTTAACATTGAAATGAATGATTTAATACTTGATCATTTAATTCAAAAGCAAGATAAACGCCTCACCAGCCACCAAAAGCGAACAGACCACTGTACAGCGCCAACACGATGTTGTCGACTCCCATTTTACTGCCTTCAAACGCCTTGTCAGGCATCAGATACGGAACGTCGCCTGTATGTGCACAGAAGGAGAGGACTGCATGTTAATAACTGAAACATGGCTTATGTGAGAGTTATGCAGCCAGACATTTGACAGAATATGTTTCTGGCTTGCTGCCACTTTTTATTTCCAACCCCGCCAGTCTGTTGCCGCCTGCCCTTTAAGTCTCCTGATAAATCCAACCAGCATCTCTGATGTCCAGGAACATAATCAGCTCCTCTCCAGCTGACATTTACATGAGAGCAGAAGCGTGATAAGTAAACTTCAATCTGCTCATTTATAAACAGCAAACGCATTTAAATAGTCATTAGTGTGCACGGAGAAGCAGAATCTACGTAGTCTGTGCATGGTTCTCCTTTTAGATTTTCTTTTTTTAAGGTCTCATTTTTTATTTCCTCACTCCATCCTCCTGCACGTGTGCTCTCAAAGACCACAGTGTGACGACAGCCGGCAAGCTTCGCCACCTCGTTGCCATGGTAACATAGTACTGAGGCACAATAGCGGTGGGTGTGGCTTTACGAAAGGGAGGGAGAGAGGAGCAGATGCAGCATTTGAGGAACACGATGTCTTCCCGCGCTGGGAGGACTGAACCTGACTCTCTTTTTGTTTTATTACCGGTATTTGTAAATTATTTGAACTCTGACACAGTTTCTAGATACAAACTGTGCAGCTGGGACATGTATGAAAGTAATGATGCACCAAACTGTACACCCACATGCACATGGATGCACACTCTAACACGATCACACGGCTGCAGACAGGCAGGCCTTGTGTTCAGACTCAGCGGCTGTGCTAACAAAGTGAAAGGAGAGCAGCCTGCTTCGTTAGGCTCGTTAGCATTCATCAACATTTTGCTGATCGTTACAGGCAAAAGAAACCAAGCCTCTGTTCTCTTCATGTAACTATGAAGGATAAAGAAGGGGCAGTGAAGCTATAAACGTAGCTCCTACACTCCTAAAGTGTTCAAAATCCCATAGCGTTCATCTAATTAACAGTAGACTTGGGGTAATTTGGAATTTACATGAAAAAAATCACTAAAATAAAGGAGATCTTATGATCTGAGATGCTTAAGCAAACTTTTTATTTTTAAAAAATGATCAAGTGTTTCTCTGTGTGGGGGATTGGCTCTTCTTACCTGTGAAAATCTGGATGAAACCAAACATGATGATGATGATGAGAGCTAACAGTTTGGATGCTGTGAACATGTCCTGGACCTTGGTGGCCGCCCTCACGCTGATACAGTTCACAAACGTCAGGGAAGCTGTGAGAGATGGGAAATCAGAAATATATTTAAAGAGCTGTGTTAAATGAAGAAAGTTAGACATGTCATCATCCACTCACTGAGACAGAGGCAGGCGATGAGCTTGGCGGCGCTGTCTGGCACTGCGCAGCTCGGGTACAGAGGTTTCAGGAGGTAGGTGGCGAACACCAGGGACACCACATACTGCGATGACGGCCGAATGATCAACATCTCCACCCACAGCTTTAAAAAGGCCGCCAGTTCTCCGTACACCTCCAGGATGTAGGTGTAGTCCCCCCCTGATTTAGCGATGGTGGTGCCCAGCTCGGCGTAGCACAGGGCCCCCATGGTGGAGATCACTCCACAGGCAGACCAGATGATCAGCGAGAGGCCAGCAGAGCCGGTCTCTTTCACCACACCTGTAGGAGTGACGAAGATCCCTGAGCCGATGATGGTGCCGATGATCATCCCCACGCCGTTGAAGAGGGTGATGCTGCGCTTGAGCTGGATCTTTTCACCCTTGGCGGGCAGGCTGCTGGTGGGGCTGGTGGCAGTGGGGGCAGAGACCATGGGGGTTGATGGGGATGCTGGTTGTTCCACAATATCATGGTTGGAGTCTGCTTCTGTCGCTGCTTAAAATCAGAGAAGAAATACTCTGCTGTGAATCACTTTAGGAAGCAGGAGGTTTCCTGAGATGTTTTAGGCACAGGTTGTCAGAATATCATTTAAAACTTAGTGCTGTGACTCCCTCTGAGTCACAGAATGTGGAGATAAATTTGAACCAGTTTTACAAGAATCAAACTGCACACTAACTTCTTTCTGTGTTTATACAGTCAACTCATGTTTCCAGTGTTTTTCATATCAACACCTGGCATCAGATCACCTGTTAGCATCACACAGCCCTTAAACTTGAGTCTTGCATCATGCAGCGTTGCATCATTGCGCACAGTGGAATATTGCAGCTCTGCACCATGTGGTGTTTACAGGAGCATGCACTGTACTTACCCTCCATCTTCTCCTGGTTCTCCGTCCCCTTAGCAACGCTTTCCCGGCTGCTTCTCAGTTTCAGCTCCGGCTCTGCCATCTTCTCTTCTAGTCCGGGGTTCCCTCAAATATCTCTTTTACCTCTCGCCCCCCACCCCTCCTTCCTCCTCCTTTCTATGTCCACTCCTGCCTGGATTTACTGTCTGCCTTTCTGTGTCTCACACACACATACACACACAACTATCTCCCCAGCCCTCCCTGATTTGTCCTCTCGCACACACACGTCCACACTTCGTTTACACACACACCGCCACCGTCATCCAGGCTGGAATTTATCTGACCCTGATCCTCTCAGTCTCTCCCTCCCTCTCAGCACCCAGCAGGGAGGAGTTGAACCTTTGTGATGCTGCTGCGCGCGCCTACGCCCACTCCAGCTGAATTATGGGAAGGCTCAGAGAGGGAAGCAGGTTAAAAGAAGGGGCAGCCATGTGACGCTGTAATCTTTATGTGCAGGCTAATCCTGTGGCTGAATGTATGTCCGTGTGTGTGTGTGAGTGTGTTCATGGGTGTATGTGGGGTAATAGGAAAGGATGCTGCAGGGATCCTGCTCCCTCTAGTGGTGTCAGCTTAGTAAAGAATCATTGTTTTTCACAGAAAGGTGAAACCACTGGAAATGGATACGCAGGTGCCATATCAGTGTGCAGTGCACTATAATAATGGCAATGCACAGTTTTTTTTTCTGCAACTTGATTTCTACTGTATTGCATTATTTTATGGCAAAAACGTGTTTTCAAATGAGCACACTCATTGGTCTATGATTAATTTTATTAAATAGTTTTATTAAAATAAAATAAATGTAGTAATATTTTTTAGAAGTGAAAAATAAAATAAAATAAATAGCTAAAATGTACTCACTGTTTTGTAGAGCACTGCTTGATGATGTCCAGGCTGATTTTACACTTTTGTACCACAAGATGGCGACTTTGACACGTCTAGAGGCAGTTAGAAAAAACAGACTTTAGTAAACAAGGCGTCGTGACAAATAAGTTAATGAGTAGAAATTTTATTGTTTTGTTTGCAAAAAGGTTTAATTCGATTTTTAAAGTTTATTTATTTAAAAGTGGACATTCAGAGAATGAGCCCCGTTCTGTTGAAGCGCGTGCATTACTAGGAATGCTGACAAAGTCGGTCTGTCAATGACAGAGCTCTGTTCGTGATGAACGTCTTGGCTCTTTGTGTTCAGAACAGACCGTCACTGGAATCAACCAGGGCACTTTCTGCCACGCGTCCGGGGACTTTCCCCTGGGCGAGTGGGGAGAAACAGCGTTCTCTGTTCGTAGCCCAGTATGCAAACCTTCTGAATGCCCGGATGTGAGACTGACGGCAGCAGAAGACTCTTAAAGGGAAATAGATCGAAGTTATTCACTATAACGGTGCTATAAAGTAGTTTTTGTATCAGAGTGCCACTACTGTCAAATATAAACATTGTATCTGCTCTTCCTAATGCAAGCATGTCCTGTTTGGGAGTAGAAAATTACGAGAAAGCTCGTTTGAAACCGAGATGCATTATGGGAAATGTTACCTCTTACTATTACTATTATTATTACTTACTTACTTACTATTACTCATCGCTACTCGTTTTAAAATCGCTACAACAGCAGGTTTTCCCATAGCAAAAATCTTATAGAATACACAGAATGTCCCTATAGTCCTTATTCAATCTATAAAGAATGAACAGTATCAGTCAGTAATATTAACCGAGATAATGACTTCAAAACATGAAACACATCTACATGACACCTGTCAAGTATCAGTGATCAGGTCTCTACGGTTTAAATAACTCTAAACAGAGCAAATACGTTATTTATTTTAAAATAAAATAGTAAACAAAATATTTATTTGAAGCCAAAGACGTAAAGCTGTGTAAATGTACGCAAAACTAACAAAATGTTGACATTTTTAGTGGTTTTATCGAAACTCGTTTTGTAGTCAAGTAAGATTAATAACGATTTCAGTAATTGTTCAGTAGTGATGTGTACTTTTGTAAGTTTATGTATTTTTTAAAACAAATTATCTAAAAGGAAAGTATAAACTAAATAAACATTTAGCGCCAGCCAGCGCTGACGTCATCACAACGTTGGAACATGGAATGTCTGTTTATAAAACATATAATATAACTCTGTAACTCGCATTTATCTTGTTTTTTTTTTATCTTATTTTATTTTTTCAATCCTTTTCTGTGTTTTGTATTGTTCTATATCCTTTATTTTTGTTGTTAATTAGACTTGAATGTATTTTCTTTCTCCTTTACTTATCATTCCACCTATTGTTGATAGAAGTTACTTTGTTAAAATGTTTGTAAAGTTTGTAAAAATTCAATAAAGCTCTGTTGGAGAAAAAAAAGTCTGTTTTATTGAAGTCACGTGTCAAAGCTGTTTCCGTCCCAGCATGCATTGCATTCCTTGAACCTTTTCTACACGTTTCTAATTCATTAATTAGAAAGAAAGTTCATCAGTTCACCACAGTAAATTACATTTCGACCATTTTGACGCTATGAGTGAGTGGTGAGGAAAATATTTGCACACCGTAACAGAGGTCCGCTTTCATTAGACTGGGTAATATATATGAGTCACGTGACCTCTTTCTTTCGGTGTGGGAGGAAGCTCACCGTGGAGGTCACATGCTGAGTGCTCGTCACTCTAACCAATCACCTCGGGGAAGGTCTGAGACAAGAGCCAATTGCTACCCTTGCAGGGTATCACCTGATTCAGGTGAGCGAGTGAACAGAAAAGTGGCCACAGCGTGCAGTTCTCACAGGAGAAGGCAGGGGGCGCTGCTAACCGGCACCTCCTGGTGGATGTGATGCACGCCGGCTTGGAATCACTCGCGGCTAGCGAATGAGTCCGATGTGTGAGGTGGCACCGCAGCCTTAGAACTCAATTCAGACTACTCTCCCCCCACATTTTGCTTCATCTCAACTACTTATTATTTGTATTTCTTTTTAACGGATATTAATCTTATCTTAAGATATGAGATATCTTTATAACTCAGTATTTTCTCAGTTTTTCTTTCATGTTTTTCTTCACCTTCCCTAGTTTTTATTTTATGGCACTAGTCTTTCTTCTTCACAGTCTAAACACCCTCGCTTTCCACCACCCACTGGCATTCATTTCTGTTTTGCATTTCTTTTCATCATTCTTTTCATTTACAGGCCAGCTCAAATAAAACCTCTAACATTTCCTGCACGGTGCCTCATTCTGCCTCTGCAAGATGATGATGTTATTTAGATTCCCTTCTTCGCCCTCAGGCTCTTCTCTTATTGTTTCTGCTCTTCTTCTGAACTCATCCTCCAGAGTGCTTTTGACCAGTACTCTTTTCTCTCTGACCTCTCCATTAATTTTGGGTTGGTCCAGAGCTTTTTTTTTTTTTTTGTCTGAGCAAACTGTCCATCTGACTCAGTATGAAGCAGAAAAAAAGGACATTCCTTTGTTGTTTTTTAGCAAATGATGGCTAAAAAGAACTGACCTTATTGAACAAATTAAATTATGCTTGCTGACAGTAAAATGAAATGATGCATAATGTGCACGCTGAAGCTAAAACTCATTATGACTGTATTTAGATCAGCACTACTCAAATAGAAAATGCAATTTCCAATGGCTCCTTTTCAAGTCTGTTTGAGCTGATGTGCTTCCTTATTTTTTCCAATTTGAATCATTTGCTGCAGTAAACATGTGGCCCATGAACACACACAGCAGCGCCCATCTGATGATCAAACGCCTCCTAAATCAGGAATACGTTTTCTGCCTCAGGCTGTCAGTAATCCCTCATTGATCAGCTGTCACTAAAATACGTACGCTCCTCTTTCTGTGACATTTGAGTTTACCACAAACCCACTGGTCTGTGTGTGTGTGTGTGTGTTTAGTTTGAGAAAATCAGAGCACGAGCTTTCCACTTGAGTGTGCTTTGTTTTCAGCATCAATGCACCAACTGACAGTTGACCTCAATTTTCCTCTGTCAATGCTTCCCTGCACATGACGTCCCCTCGTATTGCTTTCTTTTCTATAGCTGATCAAATTCCTACATATTCAACACATTCTAATGTTGGACATAGTTTATTCTTGAGTTCGATTCTCATATGGTGTGAGTACATGGGAAAATGCAGGATGCTTTTATGTTGTGTTTGTTCAACTTCCACTGAAAAGAACAGCAGCAGCAGGATGAGTTAAAGTGTGACATCTAAAGCTGGAGCTGTAAGAAGCTACATCATCTTCACCTTCCACAGCTTCCATCTGAGGGAAAAAAAATATAGACCTCGATTTGTCCTCTTAAATACTACAATAGGCAGCTTCTGCATCCTAGCATGTTTGCAAAGGCAAACTAAAAGTGCATTGATCTGCATGGATATCTAATTAAAATAATCAAAGTCATAAAATGGGTCATTTTTCCACTAAAAATTAAGTAAAATCATAGAAATCTTATTATTGAAAGTCAGATTTCCCCCACATGTGCTCTCATTTATCAGTTAATTAGTTGGCGCTGAAGATGTGTGAAATGTTAACCTGCTGTGCATCTAGAATTAGACAGTGTGAGCAGAAATCCGATCCTTTGTTGGATGTTTGAGCTGCTTTAGAGGTGAGAGAACTGCATAAAAGTTCATGTTGGATTTAAAAACGATATAATTGGCTCCGTTTTAACATGCGTGCTTGAATTTCCAGTTTTGCTCTTTATGCGTTCATCAGATGTTCCAGCTGATGACACAGTGAGTTCATTTTTACCAAATATTTCAACATGTCAGTTCTACTTTATCACGGAGAGAGAAATCACATTTTAAAGTGGATTGTGGTGCAACTTCTTGCTGAAATTAGTTTTCATGCCTCCAGACAAATAAAAATAAAAAATCCAACTAATTCAGTTTTATTTCTCACCAAATCCCAGTCATTCCCAGTCTTTGCATGACGTACATTTCAATAATTAAGAACGATAAAAGTGTTGCTCCGTTTTTATTGTCATCAACATGTCAAATTTGTATTCATGCCAGAAAAAATACAGAATATCCACATAATTTTATACATTAATAAAAATGATGAACACTATAAATGATGAACAGATTATTTCCTCACATGGTCAGAGTGATTTAATGTACACACATCAGTGTTCTACAACAATTACATCAGTGCTAAACACCGGGCTCTTCACACGCCACAGAGCCTGTTTAGTTTTAAAATATAAACTACGATTCGTGTGTTTTCCACAGTTAAACTCGTTTGATTAACACTACAAATATAGAATAATGGCTTTTGAGTTGTACATCTAAGAGTTCAGACAAACTGCACAATTATCTGATGAGCTGTTCACTTAGAACTCTCAGCACATCAGCGCAAATCTGATTCTACATTTTTACAAAAGAAAATCAACAACAAGTTTCTGTTTATTACAATAAGGTCCATGTTTTAGTGTTTTTCTCTAAAGTGCAGGAGTGTCACGGATGTTTAAACTTTAAATAGAGAAGTTCAGGACTGCTTTTTATCTCCTCTCTCAATAACTGAGATCTTTTTAAATGACTTTAAATGGTTGTGTTGTTTGTTTGAGTCAAATGGCTGTAAAGAAATCAAGGAAGACTCACAAGCAAACCGAGAACAACTGAGTCAGGTGCTGCTTGTTTGTTACATATTGGAAAAACCTTGAATCACTTCTAAAACTGTGCAGATTTTAGTGAAATATGAAAATAATCATAAAGGAAAGGTACTAAACCCACAATCAGAGTATTATTCGTGCAACTGAAGAGTGACTACCAGACAGAAAAGGTAGCAGGAGATAAAATAACTAACATTCGCCATAACAAGTGATATCGGTGTATTAGGGCCACTCAAAAGACAAAGAATAAAGGAGGAAGTGTTGAGATTAAAGGTGAAATGTTAAGAAGTCTACAATACCGACAATGCCTTGTGTAGATTAACTATATTGACTTTATATCAAGGTTTTAATGAAAATAACATTTTTAGCTCATTCATCGTACCTTAAATTCAGATCTGTACCCACCCTGTAAAGAACTTCTCAAACTTCCCAGCAGTTTAAGCTGCAGCAGGTTTCACTTAAGAACCAAGATATGCTCTTTTAATAAGCTGCAGATGTTGTGAGGTTTGTGTAAAGGTTTGAGACTTTTATTTTGAAGGAAATGCTTTTAATTCTGCTGCGGGACAAAGACTGCACCTCGTATTTAGGAAAATGTCTTTTTTTAAAGGTTTAAAACACACCCAGAACCCTCAGTTACAAAAAAATAGAAACAGGATAAACGTCAGGTTCAGTGGGGTTCACTTACTTTTGTCATGTTCTGTAAATTGTAATTTTTTTTCTCAACATTTAAATTTGAATCTCTTTTGAGTCCTCCTTATTCGCGTTATTTTCTGACTGGCCCTAATATGCCATCGTATATTTCTGAGCTCAAACACAGATTTTTTTTAAAGCATTGCACTTTGAGTTAAAAAATACTTATATTTATGCGTGCATTTAAGCTAACAGTGGAAGTTTGCAAAGCTGCAAATAAAATTAGATTTCTCTTATGTTAAAGATCTCATTTACATATTCTATTAAGTGTTTATTTATTTTTGTTTACATAATTTTATTAGCTTTAAAGATTACCTCTCAGAAGTGGTGACATTGTCACACAAACACTAAAAGATCAGGTCACTATCTGATGACTGTCATCAGCTAAAGAAAACCTTTAAGAAGACAAAAAACACAAGAATCACAGGTAGGACTTATGTTTACCCAACCACTAAATGAGTTTTCAGTTTGAATTTGTAAAACATGAATGTACAGGTGAGGGTTTATTTCCACGTTTCCTTCTTGTGGTATTGCTGTTGTTATATCTACTCTATAAAGCACTGGGAGAAACAAACGAGCACTAAGAAGTTAGAAAACATGCTTTTCATCTTTTTCTAAATAATATTTCTGGTAAATCAGGAGGATTAAATGAACTAATGATGTGACGTGAAGAGTAAAACGCTTCAGTTCTTTCAATTGAAGGTTTTACTTTGATTCACCGAAGACAGATTTTTATGAGCAGTCTCTGTTTTTTAAATCTGAAGTAAAACTGAACAAAACAATCCCAGTCATGCCACAAAAAAAATAAAGTAGGTTGATTTTTAAACCAAAAAAGGAAGAAGTGATTATTTCATCACCTCCTCCTTCTGCTGTCGCTGATTGTTTCTCTATCAGTTGTTGTTCATAATCCACCAAGAGGCTGTAAAATAAAGCAATAAGTTAATAAAACTGAAACTAATATTAATACAGTCATTATGGAGTAGATCAAACAAAAATGTTAATATTTTCTTAGTTAATTTTGTTAGAGGCATGGTCAAAGTGCACATTTTTAATTAGTTATTTTCTGTTTGGGAATCTTCTTTATTATATGATCACAGAATCTGTTATTTATAGCTATTATAGTTATTTGGCCGCTAGAGTTTTGTTTAAATCAGACAAACATTTTCGTTTTTCTAGGAAATACAGAACCTATCCAACATTTGGAGACATGTAAACCTTTTAAAACCAGGAAGGGGAAAGAAAACAGTTTTTATTTTACCTTAGATCTGAAAACTTTAGCTAAAATAACACGGATTGATTCTTTAATTCAAATTAGATTAAAGGGTTATTTTGATGAGCGGCTTCTACCTGGGAGAAGCATAGTGGAGACGATTTCCAGCTCTTCCAGTGAGTCAATAATGCAGCTCTGGAAAGTCTTGCTGATGGGTGATTGCAGGTAGCTGAAAAATAAAAACAGATCAAAATGATCCCTTTCAACACACTTCAAAGAGTAAGTAGCTCTGATGTGCTGGAGCAAACCTCATCCAGGAGAGACGGTCCTGCCAAAATTCATACATGATGAAGCATGATCTGTCTGGCAGGTTCTGGACTGAAACACTAGAAACAATAAAAATAGAGAAAGAGGAAATGAGGGCAGTGATGTTACTGCATGTCTGGGGAAACTGAAGCAATCTGAATCAGGTGCATGAAATCACAGAGATCCTGAGGCTTAAACAGCACAGAACAGGCAGAAAGGAGGACGTACTGAAGGTTGTCCAGCTGGCTGCTGGTGGCATCTGTGTAGATTTTGAGAGCTTGTTGAAACTGCTCCACGTCTCTCTCCTTCACAGACATTTGCCTCTGAACTAGTAGAATGTTCTGAAGGGAATTACATGTTGTTGTTACGACACTCAAACTCCTAACTTGCTCTTTTCATGAGTCCAGTTGAACTGATGACCAGTTCCAGAGCAAAAGATTTTTAAAAAATAAAAAATTTAAGAATCAACGACTCAAAGCATTTACAGAAAATATAACCGGTTCATTTTTATAACCTGTCAATAAAATGATTCAGATTCCTAAGATTTGATAGAAAACCTGAATAAATCTACAGGTGTTTCTAGACTCACCGATTTATACGTCCCTGCCAGCGTGTCTTCTTTGAGAGGTTCAAGGTGAGGACTCTGAAAAAGGTGCAGAAACTTTCTTCATGATCTCTGACACAAAACATGAGGTTTCATCACCTCCACACACATTTCACAGCCTCCTGTACTGAATTCTAAACATAGCCTGGACATTCTTGGACATTCTTGGACATCTTATTATAAATTCAAAGTAAAATTATAAGTATTTCCTTATTAGAGTAATTTCATTTTAAAAACCATGTTTGCTATAGCGTCTTTATAGTGCTAACACTTTGCAGAATATCTATTTTTGCACAGATTAACTTTCCTGACAGCTCAGATGTTTCCTTCCTGGAGAACAAACTGTGTTTTTGCAGATCCTCCGTATCCCTGCAGATTACTTAGCATTTTATCTGTAACACAGCTGTGAGTAAGAACCTTCAGCTTGTGTCACAGGGCAACAATCTGTATTTCACGATGAAAACGTTACAAACCTCACACGTCATTTTGTCTACATGCTGCTCCAGCTGGTTGATCTGGGAGCCCCAGTGGTTGTCTGGCTCCACGCTGACCCCTGACCCCAAACACATGAATACAGCACAGGTTGAGCAGACTGTTTGTCAGAGCATACGTTGCAATATGGTACATTCTAAATGTAGAGAGTACCTGTAGTGAGCATGCCGGAGTAGGGGTCTGTAGGGGACAGACACATGTTCTTCTGGATGCGTCGACTGGGCCTCTTGGTCACCCTCTGGATGGGCAGGTCCTCGGGTTTCTTTAGGATCCTCCTCCCTGCACAGCCGTGGTCATGGACGGCCGCCGTGGCACAATCTAGGGATGACTGGAGGGACTGGAGCTGGGTGGTGGTTTCCCTCAGCAGGAACCGTGTCACAAACTGACCCAGAACCGAAGAACCCTGGTACTCCTGGAGCGAGAGAGGAGGGGCGAATATTAAACAATAGAGCCAATCGTAGGGTTTGAAAATTTTAATATTAATAACAGTTTGAACAAAGGAAAATCATCTAAATTCAAGCAGTAATTGACCAATTAGTAATGGTTTTGCTCTATTTAAAGGGGCTGATTAGACTATACAGTAGTTCATCTGCTGGTTTATTTAAATGAAGCCCAAAGAGAGAGGGTACTAAAATACTTTAGCGGTGTGATGATGATGCTGTGGGAATGTTTAGTAGGGTTATTTATCACTAAGCTTTTAATGGTTTTGATGAAAGCAAACCAGCTTTTTTCACATTACTAAAACAAACCATGAACAGGTCATAATAATAGAAGCCGTCCACCATGTGGGAGACCAGGTTCAAACCCCGGCCCTGCCATGTGTTCAAGTATCCTTAGGCAAGATACTGAACCTCCAACTGGCTCCCGGGCGCCATTAAAATGGCTTCTCTCTGCTCTTCAGGGATGGATCAAATGCAGAGAACAGATTCCACTACGCTGACCTGAGGTATGTGGTCATATAGAACGTGTAGATTATAAGTAATTGATGAAAAATATGAATTGGTCACAGATGCTTCATGTTCTTATAAATAAAACTTTTTAATTAGTCAGAACCCTCACAACTCTGTGATGCAACCAAATAAATGAGCAGATAAATGATGAGGAAACATGTTTCCAGTTCAAATTCTTTTTGCATTGTTGCACAACTAACTTCCACTCTTCTCTCAGTTTCTCCTTGTTTCTATTTGAGTCAAACGTACTGTGACAACAGGGTGGATATGTTTCTCTTATCTCATAGCAACATAGTGCAGAAAATCTATTTTAGTCTGATGATTTCATCATTGCACTGCCTATGTTTCCAGGTACTGTGAAGCACTTTAGACATCCATTAAAGCGGATTTCCTCCATATATTTCCCTAAAGATCATTGACAATGACTGAACACTCCTATAGGATCAGGACAATATCTGGTGGAGCTCTTTTTTTATCTAACCGGTCTTAAGATGGCTAAAAAAAACGTTCTGTGCTTCAGGGCAAATAAAGCTCTCTGACCAAGTAACAGCAACATGAAAAATGCATGAGCTGCAGGAAGGCCTATTGATAGAGAAAAAGGAAGAAGTAAAGAAAAACAGAGAGAAAGCATGTTGGAAAAGACAGATAATACAGAAAAAAGAACAGTAAACCCTCGGGTAAATAACAGAATCAAATTGTGAAGGAAAAAGACGATGAAGTCCGACCCTGAGCCTGTGCTGCATTTCTTTGGAGGTCGTCTGACGTCAGAAAAACCAGAGGGTTTATCAGCCTATCATCTTTGTGTTCTCCATAACTACAATAAATAATTTACTGAGCAACACCTAATCACCTGGGTGCTCATTTATAAAACTTGCTTACGCACAAAATGGGCCAAAAAGTTGCGTAGGTCACTTTTTACGCTAAATTTGGGATTTATAAAAGAAAACGTAACGGAAAAATGTGCGCAACTCTAAGCAAACTTTAGACCTTGCTTAAGCACATGTTGGAGACGTGAAACCAGTCAGAGAAGCTGGTGAGATGGAAAAATGTTGAATTTATGACACAATTAAAGACTTGTAGACCCTCGTGCACACAGAACCAACAATCCGTCTCTAAAAAGAATAAAAATTAAAATCTGAATGAAAATTTGTCGCATTTTCGAAAAATATCCCATTATGTTCATCCAGTCGTCTTCAGATTATATAACAAACTGCACTTATTGGTGCATTAATTGTGATTTCTGAGACTTAGGAATCCTGCAGGGACACTTGTGCGTAATGCGCTGGATGTGCTGCGCAGCTCAGCCAGCAGGCAGACTCCGGATGAATGGGAGAGAGTTTTTAGAGATTTCTAGACAATGACTGGACGATCGATCAGCTGATAGATTCATTAGAGCATCCTATGGATCAACTGGGTCCAGTATTCAACAGAACCATCGGAACCAGTAAAACCCGGTGTCACCGGCCGTTCTCGGGTTTCAACCAGCGATTATGCAGGTTGACTGTTTAATAGGATGAACAGCATGACGTGTCTTCCCCTTTGGATTAAATTAAATGTCGTCATTAAACGTTTCTTAGATCTACACCATCTCTCTGTCAGTCTGACAGCAGACTCACTGCAACGAGACGTCTCTCGGAGCACTTCCGTGTTCGTAATTCGTCACATTTCATCACCTAATAAAACATTTTCCCGTCCATCCACTTCACCACAAGCACCTCGAGTTTCAGCCTCTGTAAAATTATGCTTCCTAAACCTCTCTGTTGTCACGATTTACTGTTAAAAGCCAGAAACCCACCGGCTTATGCATATGGAATTATTCATGAGGTACTTTGCACTGACCGTATATGTCAGAATGTGGGTGTGTAGGAGGAGGGTTCTGACCCAAAAACAGCTGAGCGCAGTTCTAGGTCTGACAGCGATTTATAAAGCAGAATTGCGTGGATCTGTGCGTCCGCAGGGTTTTATAAATCGGAAATGGAATTTGCGTTTCTGAAATTTTTTGGCTGAGCTTAAGCAAGTTTTAGTAAGGATTCTACGCAAAGTTTTATAAATGAGCAGCCTGCCTATTCTCAATCCACACCTGACTCAACTGTTTGCCAAATAATAAAGAATATTCACCTGCTGGCTTAGCATAGGATCAATACAGAATAGATTTAGCTATTGATTACATCTTTGTGAAAGCTCTTTGATGCTAATCCCCTCTGTGTGCACCTTAGCCAACATGATTACAGTCTTACTTCTCAGGAGTAGACACATAAATCCTCACTGAATAGTTAGTGTTCTAATCAACCGGGCCTGAGCGAGATTTCACCAACAACTGATGCTTCACAGTTAAAGGCTGGAGATTTTATGAGATGGTGAGTCTCATTTTAAAAATCCAATTCTGGAATAAGTAGTGTGATGTAGTGCTGTTACTGAAGACGGAGGGTACAGTTGAGCTAACAGCAGTATTAGCTTGTCTCCACATGAAGCTGATTTACATTTAAAAGCTAAAAAATTCAGCAGACATGTTTTTGTGTGTTACAGGACCTGAGGCGGATTAAAAAACAGCAAACATTTCAATTCTGAGTAGATGCGGGTACATTGTGAGCACTAATCTTGCTAATCTCATATGACATTTAGCGCTGCAGTGGTAAACATCTGCATGGGTTATCTGTTCCTGTGCTACTCTGTGATGAACTAGGTTGATCACATAGTGTCAAATGGGACAGGCTCAAGCCTCCCACAACCCTCTGAGGGTTGAATGTAATGGATCAATCTAAAGCTGTATATTCAGTAAGTCAGGGTTTTGGTTAGAAGTCTGTCTGTTTATCTCAAATGTACGGTTTCACCTCTGGCTGTTTATCAGGTTGCTTCTGGTGAGGTCATGTTTGTCTGTTTGGTCAACGTTCTTATGCAGTATCCCTCTAGCTTCATAACTGTTTATACTCATTGTCCTCAGTGGATAAATCTGACTATTTCAGTGTTTCTCTACAAAAAATAAATAACCAAAAATGAAAGCAGGAAAACTGATAAAATGTTTTGTTAACAGTCAAGGTTCAAGGGGTTTAAGAAATTTGTGTTATACGTTTTTTGTGTAAACCTTTGACTTTGGTATTTAATTCAATGACAAAGCCAACATAAAAAGCTATCTGGAAATAAGATAAAGCTAACTAAAGTACGCTGACATCAACTAAAGTAAGAAAAGTTATGCTAAATTTAGCTAATGCAAGCTGAAGTAAGCTAAACATGCTAAATTGTGCTCATACCAACAAAGCAAAAAGAATTTTAAAAACGCTACATTAATTCAACAGAAATTAAAATCGAAAGAAAAAGCCAAGCTAATGAGCCTTAAGCTATCCTGAAATAAGCTAAGACAAGCTACAATAGGCTAACATAAACTAGTAAGAAAATATAAGCAACATCTAGCTAGCTGAAACAAGCCAAATTGTGCCAATATAAGCAATAAAAAGGCAAGCTACATTAGGCTAACACAAAAGAAAATGAGAAGTGAAATGCTACATTAAGCTAATGTAAGCTAAAATAATTGAAGAGAAGCTAAATTAAGCTCATAGGCTAAAAAATAATAGGACACATTAAAATAAATAGATAATGTAAGCTTTATTTTCTCTAATGGTCAGGCTTTTTATCTGCTAGCATTCAATGAATAAATAACTACAAATTTTTGAGTCCATGTGCGTAAAAATGATATAGAGTATAGAGCAGGGGTACTCACAGGGCCGGATTTAGCCAGCCCTACCAAGGGGGGCAGGTAGAATACCAGGGGGGGGCAAGTCTGGGTGCGCTAAGAATTTTTGGGTTATCACATCCCCCCAATCATTAAAAGGCATAGAAAACTATGCTTTCATTATTACAGTTCCTCTATCCATACATTGATTCGTCCTGGCACTACCCTCTGCATTTACCCGGGCTTAGGACCGGCACCAAATAGGAAACTGGCTTGTTTCCTATTGGGGCTGCATTAATCTTTTTTTTTTAATCAATCAGTCAATCTATCAATCTATCTACCTAATTTTTTTGTTGTGTATTTGTTTGTCCGTTTTATTTCTTCATGGCTTACATGATGTATATCAGTCATTATAGCATCAGTCGTCTGCTTTTCTGTGCAAAAGTCTTAACAAATCTGTCCACGTCTAGGCCTGATTTTCTGGGATGTGCTTGTTTATTTCAATAAATTTGGAGTCTTTTGCTAGTGTGTAGTCAACCATTTTTAAGAAAAATTAAGTGTACCTGTACTGCACTGGGCACGGGGGGTTATCTGAGTTTGTGGCGAGTTGAGGAGCGATACCACCTGACGAGCCGAATGATTCGGGTTCTGCTGCTAATGCCGTAGCATTGCTATTGCTAGGTTTAGCAACCAGAAATCTTTGCATGTCGACTCGGTTCACTTCAAATCACAAATGAGAGCGATAGAGAACGAAAACAATAACGTGAGAGAAAGTAACCAAATATTTCCAGTGACCGACAGCAGAAGAAAGCTCCAAACATTAGCTGAGCTCTGCTAACAGCAACGTGTCTGCGTGCTCTGCTGGGTGTCTGAAGTGAGACGACGTAGCGACTAGCCACACCCTCCCTATGCAGTATGCATCTACCAATCAGTAGCTTCTTTGAATGAGGGACAGAGAGCGCTACCTCTGACCATTTTTCTTGAAATATTTTTTAAATTTGGGATTTCTACATGTAATCACGTTTGGGGGGGCAGTCACTGCCTTTGGTGGGGCAATGCCCCTCCTTGCCCATGCCTAAATCTGGGCCCGGGTACTCAACAGGCAGTCTGGAGCCTCCTGTTTCTTGCCCTTGAGCCATGTGCTGTGTTCCCCAAAACGTCAACATTTCACAATATATCCAACGCAAATCAGCACCTCCCACTCAGCTCCCGGATAAGGAGCTGCAGCTGCTATATACAAGCGAACGCACCCCCCGGACCGTGGAATTGTTCATGGATTTTTATGTGGCCCCTTCAGATTTGTAATTGAGTAGCCCTGGTGTAGGAGATAAACAAGATAAACTGAATCAGGCTATCAGAAAGGCGATGGAAGAAAGAAACAAACGAGTTTTCAAGTCCATCTTGCTTTAGGGCAGAATCAGAAGCAGGTTAGAGACTGTACAGTGGGCTGGTGTGAATTCCCAGGATTTCCCACTTAACTTGAGCACAGTTTGTACAAATATAGCCCTGCAGATTTTTACAGTATCACACAGGCTGTTCTAGCTCTGAGAGTAAATCAGCACGAGAAAATAAAGGTTTGAGTCTTTTCAGCTCACATTTTTTGTGTTATCGTTTAAACATGTTTTGCATAACAGTATCCAATTCATCTTTGATTATATGAAACTTCTTTGCTTCATAAAATTAATTTTCATTAAATGGTATTTCACATAGTTGTTGCAGCTAATTTGAGAATAAATCACTTTAACCAATTTTTACAAGATGACCAGATGATTTTTTAAAGACTAACTGCCGTCCAGCTGTTAGAAAAGCTAATAGTTGAAAACCTAACTTCACTGAGAAGACATAGCTGATAACAGGAGTGTATATTTTATTTTTTATTACTTCAAAAAGGAACTGATCAGGGTTAGAAAGTGACAAAAGTGACCAAGAGTTTAACAAATGCAGCTAAACTACAATGCTGCTAAGTTTTGATGTTAAAATGTCACTAAGTCCTGTGCTGAAAACCATCACCACCTACCTCCTTAGTTTTATCCATGGCCTTCAAAATGGACACATTCAGCTTTTCCAGTGCAGACAGGACATTCATGTATTCTCCCAGGTGTGGAGTGAAGTACTCTGTAGGAAAAAAGATAAAAAGAAAATCTTATTTTGCTGTCTGTCTAATTTGCACTGAGCAGAAGTGTTTAAAGACTAATATATGAAGGGCAAGTTCAAGTTTTTGTGCAATATTTACATTTTCAAAAGCTTAAAATGAAGCAGATACATCATTACCTGAGAGCTCATTTATGTCCAGGTTGCTGTGGGGTAATCAGGAAAAAAAGACAAAAATGAGGGGTGACATTCAAACAGAACGTTTAAAAACGCTTCAGTGAAAAGCCACCCTCAGCTCTGCTGAGGTTTTCAAACTGTAAAGCGTGGAGGAGACTTTGAACAAGATGAGAAGGGTAAGATGTGGCAAACACCCTGTATGAGAGACAGACCCTTATTTTAGTGGAAATGACTGAAGTTGGCCTGTTAATTTGATCCAGCTTAGCAGCATGACGAGCAGTTGGAGCTGCTGCAGAACGTCTGATATGGTGAGTTAGCTACTTAAATTTAAAAAACTTACGTGCCTGAAACTTGCCATCTGTAGCAAAATTCTTACTCCTCTCAGATGCAATGCAATCAAATCTCAGCATGCAAATACTATGAAGGATAAAAAAAACACTCTTCCTATTCAAGAAAGTGATAAAGAAACTTCAGTTTGCAAAAGAAATCCCCAAATCTTGTACTGACTAGTCAGTTTTCTCCCTAAATTGTGGACACAATAAAAACAGAAGCATGTTAAATAAGAAAATACAGCCAATTGAGTCCGAAAATTAACAATTATTGGCAATAAAAATGATTCTAGTTTGATGTGATTAAAGAATGGGGTCCAAACTTTCATTTTCATATCTCTTTAGTGAAATAAAATGAAGACTTATGGGGCCAAACAGTGAAGCTCCACTGATTCTGCCAGTTCTCAATTAGCCGTCCATCTGTTTGAATATATTCAACTGTGCACAGTGTCGTTTTAGACTCCTGGCCACTGCAGCTCCAATCTGCAACACTGCTGCACTAATCGTTCTCAATCTGGTTCTGTCGCTGCAAAGTTTAATATCAGATTTTCAGCCTCTCTGAGCTTCATGCAAGGGTTAGTGTTTTACGTTGTTCACATTCTTCCCACTGCTCAAAAGCACTCTGGTTTTTAGACTAGGATCACGGCTCTCTGTGGATGTTGTTAATTGAAGTGAGGTATTAAAATGTTTCTGCTGTGCAGCAGGAGAGCAGGAGGGGCTGCAGATGGCAGCAGAACTGGAGGATCGCCTAGCAGGAAGATGAGCTCACTCTGTCTGCTGCCTGTCGATGGAGTAATACAGCTCCTGCATCTGCTCGCCAGTGAGGACGCCATCGGTGAAGTATGACTGGAACTCCTCCAGGGACAGCTTCCCGTCATCTGAAAGGAGACAAACAGGGGAAAGGCACACCTCACCGAAGCTGGAAATAACTGACCATAGTTCTAGTTACTGCAGAGTCACAAAACAGGCTGCACGATTTAAAACACCCCGGTGCTAATTAACAGGGGCTAGCTTAGCAAGCAAACTAACTTTTTAATGAGTTCTCACCAGCAGCGTTTTCCTGACGGCAATGACACTTTCAGAGACGCCTTTCCTTGCTAATCATATCATCTGTTAGCTTGTGAGAAACATTTTGACTCAAAGTCTCAGGACTTGATTAAAGACAACAGTCTCTACTAAGTGAAACCTCTGGTAAAATATGAAGAGGAGACAGAATGCTCATGTCTCTCTCAAACTTCCCTGTGAAATCTTGCTGCACACGATGTAGGAGTAAACACAAGCTGCTGCATTTCTGACTCATCATCTGATCCCATCAGAGCCTCTGGTTTGGATTCACACCTGATCACACGCTGATGGCACGCTACACAAGTGTTCAAATGCACGAGAGGTTTTACCTCACTAATTAGATGACTGAGTTCTGTTGTTGTAAAATGCAAACAAGGCAGCTTTAAGGATCTGCAGTTAGTTTAATTAGAAACCGTTCTAAACAGAGAAATAACTGAATAAACTTTAAATTGAGTTTGTTTCTTTTGACTGATTCTCATTTGTGATGATACTGGTGACTCATTTTAGCAAAAACAAAACACTGTGATGAGTTTTAGGTCCTTTAATTGGATAAAATGATCTACAGCCTTTGAAAAACTCAGTCAGGAAATGTTAGCTGAGGAGGAACTGACTGAATAATTGTCCAGATTAGTCCAATGCTGTTTATTCTGTCCATCAGATTAAATATCGATTGGGCAAAATTTGCAAACTCATACTGTTTTCACCTTCAAAGATTTGCTGATTTCCTGTCAGGCCCTTAAAACATATGTAAGTCCGCATGAACAAACTAAACTTCCACTAATTGTACATGCAGTGACTCAAGCTGCTCATTGTGGGTGTAGTTAAATTACTGCTGGTTATGTTTTTTATTTTATGCATTATTCACACCTTTCCCCACATTCTGAAGTCCTTTAATCTTCCAGTATTTGTCACATTAAGCAGAAAGGAGCTTATTAGTGTCATTAACATTCAGCTTTCAGACTGAGAGGTTGCATTGATAAAGTGTGCTGATTTAGCTGCAGTCATTTCCAGGGTTTACCAAACAGCACCTCTTTGGGGAAATTTAAAATGCTGTTTACAACAAAAACAAAGCAGATCACTTAGCTAATTGTCTCACATCTCCTTGAATATAATAGTGCAGCTCAAACCGAGGCCTAAACACAAAACTCTCTCTTTTATACTGGAGCTAAAACATCTCCAGGAACATCAGCACTTTTCTCCCTGCAGGTAACCTTAAAGCTGTAATCTGATTAGAATTCATCAACCATGCTGGTGTCATTTAAGAGAAAAAGCAGAAACATGGTAATGTATGATTTCTGTAATAGTTTTATAGCCTAGTAAACTTGACCGTCAGTTATATATCCACATATATAGTCTGGCTTGCCAGGCTAATAGTTTTATGTATGTGTAATATTTCAACCTTTTTTATAATGAAAACACTTCACATAAATAAAACGTGCTGCTATTTTTATTATTCTCTTATGTTTTAAGCATTATTGCATGAATAGTCCTAAAACAAGCCTTACGCTATTCGTTTGGATTATATAGGTCACACTTATAAAGACTTATTGATCTGGATGTGTTTATATATCCAGTAAAGTCAAGGTTATTTCATATGCTAGCACTAAAATAAGAGGTTTAGTATTATTTCACTATATTTTATAAACATTAAAACTGTTATACTGTAATTCATTTGGCTGCTTAAATAAATGATTTTTAATGAAAAAACATTGAATTGTGGAACAAAGATTAAAATGGATTTGAATCTATTAGATTTTCTTCATCTTGTGTACTTCAATAATACTGTAAGATTAGCTTACTGTTAAGCCCCTATTACATACAGTAGTCATGAATATATATAACAATAGCTGAGCTGTAAACACTGAAGCCCCCATTCCTTAAAATGCTTAATAAACCACACAGTTTGCTGATTAACTGAGAATAAAATCTGCAGAATATTAAATATCTTAAACTCTGGAGGCAGTCCTGTTTTGTTTTGTTGAACATCTCAGCGTTTTTGGATGCATGGAGCTGAAAGTCTGCAGCTCATCTGCTGCTGTTAACATGCAGCACATCAGCACATCGCTACACCCTGAGACATTTCCTCTGCTGCCTGAAACTTTTGCTCCAGCAGTGAAAGCTGCTTTTATTACAGACGGCAGGAAAACAAGAGACCTGACAGATGCTGTCGACGGAGTAAAAACTAAATAGCCTACTGAAACTTCACTAGTTAAAAAAGTAAATTTTTCATCCTCATTCTAGAGGTAGCTGTTCAAACCAGAGGTAACAAGTACAACAGTTAGAATTAAAAAGGTAAACTCACATCATTTGAATTTAATACTTTGTCCATTTTTAGTTGAGTTGAGGATTATGTTCATGTGATTTTTTTCATGTGGAGATTTAAAGTCTTAGATGTATTCCAGTGATTCTTCTGTATCTCTTCTCCTTTAGAGTTCTTTTACTTCAAAGCCTAACTGCGGACGTGTTTGTGGTTTCTGTCTGTGAAGTCTTTTTCTTTTGACAACACAAAGCTACACTATCAACAGAGATTAGAATATCACACTTTTTATCTCTCTGCAGCGTTCTGTAGCTCTCTGAGGGCGGAAATGCAACAACTGAAGAGTGTACTCATCAAGTTGTTTTTTTTAATCCTATTACAGCAGCTTAGAGGAGTTTATTGGTTTGGTAGACAGTCATCATTATAACATAATGCACAATGCTTCAGGCCTTTCTTAGCAGCCTACACTGCTGGAAAGAAGGCAGAATCCTGGACGAAGGACCCTGCTGCAAACCCAAGATAACGAGCACAAACATGCAGAGCAGTTGTTCTTTTTTTACCCCGATTCTCCTTTATTCTACCAGGAGTGAAAAAGCAAAACAAAGGTTTGGCGTTAGAGCAGAAAGGAGGGCTGAAGGCAGCTCCATAAACACGCTCTGGTCACTGAGACTGAGTCAGTGACACTGACACGGTCCTGTTGTGTCACCATTACAGACTCAGAGAGAGATCCAACCAGCCTCTCCTTTCTGTTTCTTCACAAAAGCCGATGGAGAAAAAACCCAAACGCATTCTTTATTTTTTCATTTATTATTCACAAACCCGAGCTCTTGGTATCTGTAAGAGAGGCGCCCCAGACGACCCCTGCTCATCGCAGCACATGTTGAATCATTAATCTCGCTCTTACGCAACACGTTCAGCGTTCTCCGGAGGAAAGTGCTCACCGTTCAGCGCTCTACAAGCGTTAATCACTTGCCCCTTTTGAGTTTTTACATCCCGTTAACAGTCTTCTGTTTGTGAGAAATGTTTTTCAGGCAGAGCTGACGGCTTTGTGTTTTAGATGTTTAGGAGATGACGTTCCTTTGAAGTGAAGGTGTAATGATGTAAAGCAAAAATACTGTAAACAAGGAGAGTTTCTCTTTGCATCAGAGATCGTTCATATAATGTGTAAATGTATGTTTGTGCAGTCCATACACTGGCCTGTGTGCTATATCTGTGTATCCTCTCACCTGCCTATCACTGCAGTGAGCAGCGACTTGCTGCTGGCGGTGCACCACAATGAGCAATGCCTGCAGGGTGACCCGTAGGGGTTCATCCTGTCAAATCCAGTCACATCGCAGAGCCAAAAAAGATGCGGTTGCACCTGACCTTGGTTATTTATATGCCTCATCCCAAGGAAGGCAATAACAGGAGGAGAAAGATTCCACCGAGGTCACAAACATCCCCTCTGAGTCAATAAAAGGCTTCATCTGGGAAGAAAGCTTTTTCTAATGTTTCAGCCAGCAAAATAAATTCTCTGCCTTTTCATCCAATCAACTGCTTTTTTGCATACTCACCGTTTTTGTCTGCCCGGCGAAAAATCTGGAATAAAAAGGAAAGAGCTATGTTTCAGTTATTATGTCTGGAGTGCAGCTATAAATGACAAGTACAAGAATGTGCAGAATGTTTAAATACCTAGTTATAGAGTCAAGTGAGAACTTATCAACCAGTAAAGGTTATAAACATCTGAGATAGATGTTTGGGTATTTTTCTATTTCACAGAGTTGCATTAAAGACCAGCTGTAAATTCCTCATCGCGATAAAAACAGAGACATCTCAGGAAATCAAACGCTGACATTTATATCCACCCGGGAGAAGCTCTGATCACTGTCATGGTTTTTTTTCTGTCACTCCAGGCGCTGAAAATGTTCGTGCTGCTTTTAGAGATATCTCCCAACTTCTGTGATTAACCTGCACAAGCAGGAAGTGATGACACCCCTCCATGAATCTTAGCTGTGAATATATTTGGCCAGAAAGTCGCTCCCTGTTTCTCAAGACTCCAAATCTAAAAATAAAATAGTCTGCGGTGAGTGAGTTGTGACATCAAAGTAGCTCTTTATTTTCTGCTTTTTCTGGTTGCTCCATCCTTCCAGTGTGGACCAGAAGAGACTAGTGGTTGGTTTGTTGATTGTTTCATCAAAGAGGAGCAGAGAAGAGAAAACCGTCCCTCTTCAAAGACATCAGAGCTTAAAAACCTGAACATGTTCTACTCACTTTTAACAGCTTCCCTGCTTCAAACCTCAAATATAACAAAAAATATGCTGAGCAAATACTTAGTGAAAATAATAGATTATGAAAGAATAATGGATCTAAAAGAAACCATGACATCATAACAGCCATCATCACAAGTCACACTAACTGGATTAGGTCAAACGTTTTGTAAAGTACGGCATCAAATTCACAAAATGTCACCAAATCAAAGTGCGCCATAAAAACAACTCAAATGATATCAAGTAAAGAATTTGGTCTTTAAACATGATTAGAAAAGAGAACTTATAAATCTGAAACAACTATTTTTTTTTTAATATCTTATATAACTTTTAATGTACTATCTCTATATTAAATAATTTTATAAGTTTTCTATTTAAACTGAAGACAGGTGTCAGTGGTAAAAATGTTTAAAATTACATCATTTTTTAGATATTTACATTATTTTTGCTACTCTTTTGGTTACACGAAGCTGTTAATGAACACTGACAGCTAAAATATTTCAAAATAAAATACCAATATAATACTCCTAAAAGAGTCTGTTGGTGGTTTAGTTTCCACTGGACTTTTATCAGTTAAACAGAGGTTTTCCTTAAGTCTCGTGTTTTGTTTCTTTCTTTACAATTATACTTTTATTTTTCTCTGCCTCAACTTTTATTCTGAAAGTTGCCAAAAGACTTAACAAACTGTAAATAAAGTCAAAGCTAAGTTTCGCTGACTGCATCATCCTTCATTTGAACTTTTCTCCACACGTACTGTTGTTGAAGTGAACCAGCAGCCATTAAAATCATGCAGTGAAATTCTGTCATTGTGACAGACTTATATAGGCTGAGCCTTGCAGAGGAGCCGGTGCTGCTTTTAGCCATCTGTGAGCTGACAAGCCTGCATGATGACATTTAGATAAAGGCAGGAAGCTCTATTACTGTCAAATCTCACCGCAAAGACTTTTTTCTCTGCAAGACAGCTCACAGGAAGCTGAAAACAGCTGGAAAAGAAACCCAGGACACACATTTACTGGCCATCTTTACTCTTTTTGTCTTGATAGGAAGAGTTGATGTGGAATTAGGAAGCTGATGAACATCTTTAGCTAAGTGGTTGTACATTTTTTAAATCTAATTCAATGTAAGCTGCAAATTAATCACACGGGCCAATTAAAATCCTATAAAAAGGCTAAATAAATCTTTCCTCAGTGATGTGGAAGGGTTGGCACCCTGCATCGGTCAATGAGCGTAATTAAAAAGAAAAAGACAAACTGCCTTTATACAGAGAGGGGAGAAAACTAATAAAAATACTTCCCATCACTCTGCTGCAGGGACTAAAAAGCACAAATTAGTCTCAGTCCCCTGTGAAGTACTACAAACACAAGTGAGGCTGTCAGCATGATTCTATATTGGAAATCTATTCAGTGCAGCTCAATGACATTATTTTTGGAGTGGGTATGTAATCACAACAGCAAAGTCAGATAGGCTGCCTTTCAGCGAGACTCTCATTTTATGCATCTACGAAACAAAAGGAAAATAATACCCTCCAGGAGCCACTTTAAAATGTGCGGTGAAAAAAATATTGCAAGGTGGAGCGGTTATAAATTATGAGCTGCGGGTGGAAATGGATGCTAAATGCATTTAAACTGAATGCACACTCGGTGCAGCCTGATTTCCCTATTGATGGCTTTAATCTACCTTGAGGAAACTGAATGAGATTTACAACCAGCTGCCAGGAAAGCTGTGAAATGATGCTGCAACCTCAGGAAATAAAAAATAATAATAGATAAAAGCACATAAAATGTTCTGCTATATCCTACATGCAATGTTTGGTTTTCTGTTGGAATAACCTGCACAATGGGGAGAAATAAAAGGAAGGCAAATCACAGCTGAACATTTCTTTAATGGTTATGACTAAATAATTCAAAATGTTTCTGCATGAAGAAAGGCAGCTCTGTTGGGGCTCTGTGTAGGAGAGGAAGCTCATTTAAATAAATCACATTCCGATGGGTTTTATGGGTAAATTATAGCATTTATCCTATATAATGTATATCTATTGTTCCTACTTTAAAACAGCTAAAACAACATGACTAAATACATGAATACATGTGTTCTGGTTGTTCTGCCTCACTTTCTTTACATCAGACACGTGAATGGGTGGTGTTTTAACAAATGACCCATTCATAAATAAAGAGAGGGATGAAGGACAGTGCAGCGGAATAAAGACACGCAGGAAAGACGGACACAAGCAGAACACGTTTCAAACACTAACATTTACCAGAACGACTCGTTAAAATGGGTTGTATTTTGTGGCCGTGGCACCACAGTGGCTACTTACATCCTGGAAGAGAGCGATGCCTTGATTTTGATTGTGGTCAAGCTCCTGCTGCTTTCTCAAGTGTTCGTTTTTAGCAGACTGGAGACACATGGTGATCAGCTCCGTACAGGCCAGCATCTTGCTGCTTCCGATGGGCTTTTTGATGAGCTGTTTTGAGGATTGTCAGGTTCTCCTGTAGACGGTGTCCTTCTGAGAGAGGGTGGTGGATGATGATGGTGATGAACCCTGCTGCTGCCCTCTGCCTGAGCGTCGAGAGTAGCAGGAAAAAAATCCCTCCTCCTCACGACACCGGCGGCACAGACGGACAAGAGTCCGAGGAATGAATGCGCCATCTGCTGGTAGCTGTCAAATAAACAGGTGTTACGTCGAGATGTGTTCTCTGTCGAAACGCGTGTCCCCCCTCCGTGATGTTTCCCCTGTTAAAATGCACAAATGTTGACGTAAACCCACAAAAGGCTCAGAATATGTATTTTATAAGGTAATAATGTACCTGTGTGGTTTTAATTTTCATACTGAACACAATGCAGTGGCAATTCAGCAACCATGATGCGTTTTCCCTGCGACAAACAACAAAATATAACAAAAAGAGATCAATTGTAAGGGTTTTGAATGTTCTTACACTTTATAAAATGTCAATAGAAAAGAATATTTTCCTTTTTGCAATTTTCTGAACATGTCATCACTTAAAGCAACAGAGTTCACGTTAAAAACGGAGCGAACCAGGTGGGTAAGCAGTTTTCGACCGGGTTACATTTTTCGGCTTAACACTGGTGTGGAGGAAGACAGCAAGAAACGACAGGTTTCTTGCTTACAAGAGGAGCTTTTCTTAGCTTATAATAATAATAATAATAATAATAATAATAATAATAATAATAATAATAATAATAATAATAATAATAATAATAATAATAATAATAATAATAATAATAATCACTTTATTTATATAGCACCTTTCTCAGGTCATTGACCACAAAGTGCTTTACAATAAAAACAATTCTAAAAACACAAAGGATAAAACTTGATAAGAACATAATAAAACATAAAATAAGAACAAAAGAACATGATAAAACACAAAATAAGAACATGATAAAACACAAAATAAGAACATAAGAGCATGACAAAACACAAAATAAGAACATGACAAAACACAAAATAAGAACATAAGAACATGATAAAACACAAAATAAGAACATAAGAGCATGACAAAACACAAAATAAGAACATAAGAACATGACAAAACACAAAATAAGAACATAAGAACATGACAAAACACAAAATAAGAACATAAGAACATGACAAAACACAAAATAAGAACATAAGAACATGACAAAACACAAAATAAGAACATGATAAAACAAAAAAACATCATGCAACCCAAAATCAGTTAAAAGCCAGCCTGAATAAATGAGTCTTCAATTGTTTCTTAAAAGAATCAACAGAATCCAGGCTATGCAGAGGAGGAGGTAAAGCGTTCCATGATCTTGGACCCACTATACTTCAAAAGATTTATCTCCCCTGGACTTAAAATGTGATCTAGGAACCTCCAACAGCCTCTGACTAGCAGACTGCAGACTACAAGGAGGACTGTAGGGTTTTAAAAGGTCTGAAATGTAAACAGGGACCTGACCACGCATGGCTTTGAAAGTAAAAACTAAAAGTTTAAAATGAATTCTAAAATGCACTGGTAACCAGTGCAGGGATCTTAAAACTGGAGTAATGTGCTGACTCTTTCGTGTGTTATATAAAAACCTTGCAGCAGCAGCATTCTGAACTGACTGGAGGCGAGAGCAGATCGTTCTTGTTCAAACATGTAAAAAGGCTGTTCTGTTACCGTAATCAAGGCGAGATGAAATAAAAGCATGAATAATCATCTCTAATTCAGCTTTCGACACTAGAGTTCTAATCTTAGAGATATTTCTCAATTGAAAAAAGCAGTTATGGATTAATGTTTGTGAATGTTCCTCTAATGACATGGCAGAATCTAGAATGATACCAAGGCTTCTGATGTTTGGTTTGACAAAAGGAGCCAAAAAAAAAAACAAGGTGCTGCTTAATGTCACTCATTTGGTTCTCTGGAGCAAAAATTAGGGATTGAGTCTTATCAGAGTTCACCTGCAAATACCGGTAGTTGTCACAGAGCCACCGTTTGACTATCTGACCCCTGAAAAAAGAAATGCTTAGAACCAAGTGTAAAAATTATAGTAGAAAAGGCTAATTAATGTGTATGCTTGGCTAATTTAGTGGTAGGCTAGGCTAATTAATAAGTATGCTAGGCTAATTTAGCAGTAGGCTAGGATAATTAAGGTGTGTGCTATAATTTCCATGTAGGTGAGGCTAATTATTGCATGTGCTAGGCTAATTTAATAGGACGCTAGGATAAATAATGTTCATGCTAAGATCCCAAAGTTGGGGTCGGGACCCCACTGTGGGTCCTGAAACAACAAATAGGGGTCCCAGGATGTTCTCTAGAACTGAAAGTCCTTGCCTTTGCATATATATTGTCCTAATTGTTACAAATAGTTAAATAAGCATGATATAATTAGTGTTGTCACATTATCACATGAATTGGGATTAATTACTTACAGCCATACTTAGCATGTTATGTTTTTTAATTGCGTTAATCAAATTTTTTATCTCTAACATTATTGTTTCATGTGGTGACTAAACTATTCTTTTCACTACAAAACAGCCAAATTATCAACAAATATTAAAGGCTATTAATATACTTTTTATATTTTTAATAATGCATCACATGTTTTTTCACTTTATTAGTTAGTTTGAAAATAAATAATTGTAAGGGCTTTGTGTAAAAATAAATGTTATTACAGTAAATACATGCTGAATTACAGAAGTGTTGGTATAACATGAAGACCCCAACACTTTTCATCTTTTGGTGCTGATTCCAGCATTATTACGTTATCATCTGAACTCAGAGGCTCATGACTCTGGACAGTGTGTCTCTGCTCAAACTCTATCAGCATCTCTGCACCTCCCACTTCTACGTAAACACATCCCTTCATGGCCCCTTCAGGCTGAGATCCACACGTCACTTCAGAGGGGTGGGAGCACAGATGATTGCTTAAAATTCTTCGACATCTGACAATTAAGAGCCGACACTTTCTTACTTTCTGTCTATTTGCTGTTCTGAAGTTCGTCCTCAGTGCAGGTCAACAGGTGAGTTTCTGTTATTAATCGTATTAGTTTTGATATCATTTTTAACACATCGCTCAAAATTATTTTGAGTTTAAAGGAAATTTATATTGGAATTAGTCTGATGATTGTTACGTTGATTCTCTGTTATCTTTTTTGGTCGTGTCATTTGTTTGATGTATTTTATTTAAATAACAGCAACAAAAATGTGCAAAATAAGAAATTGACCATGTTGAAATGGTGTTTTTAAGAGACCAAACACTAGAGAAAAAACATCCAACTTCCAGAAAAATCCACAAAGCCTAAGACCTGCTTTATCAGCTGACCACAGTAGATACTGAGAACCAGCCTTTTAAAATAATTTTACAGAGATCCATCCATCCATCCATCCATTTTCTGTAGCCGCTTATTCCTCCACAGAGGGTCGCAGGGCAGCTGGTGCCTATCTCCAGCGGTCAAGGGGCGAGAGGCAGGGGACACCCTGGACAGGTCGCCAGTCCATCGCAGGGCATTTTACAGAGATATTGATCAATAAAATAAATAATAGAATTAATTATTTTTGCCATAAGTGGGTAAAAACATTGTGTAAAACGTTCAGTTAGTTCATTTTTTTTACTGTTGCTTGAGGACTTTCAACAGTAGAGAAAACTATAAAGTTAATAATCTGAGGAATGGTTTGAAGATGGTGTGTGCGGTAATCAGCTGGTGATGTCTGGTGAGGTCAGATCTTGAGCACCTGCAGAGTGAAGATAAGCTGCAGCAACCTGACACACCCACAGGAAGACGCCCTCTGCTCTCTGTAGCCAAACTGACCCACTATTATCTGCTCTGAAATGAATAGTCATCTTAATAGGATGATATTCTAGTCTGTCTTTGATGACAAGGAGGAATGTATACACTGCAGTTAAAATAAAGTTAAAAGCTGTTTTAATTGAGCAAGAAATATATTTCAGTAAATGCTCATTTTTCATGTCAGAATCCAATGAACTTTAAAGAAATGTCTCTGAATTTTTGAATTTTTTGCTTTCAATAAGTCAGACATTACTTGTATGTTTTAAAGTGATATTGCTCAGCTTTTTTGAAGGGTTTTCAAAGTTTTTCTTTGAGCTTTAGCTGCTCTTTTACTACTTTTGTCCAGTTTTTAACAACTATGACAGCATATTGTGCATTGTGATTTAAAAAAAAAGACAAAAGTGAACATATGGAGGACAACATAGAAAGAATTGGACCCAAAAACAACCATTGACAAGAGATAGGCAACATTTGAAAGTCTTGTTCTTAAAAAATGAGCAAAATCAGGAAAGATCTGACCTAGGATCTGTGAAATGCATCATGTAGCTTACCTATAGCACATTATAGTTCTTTGGAAATCACCTTTACACTGCTAAAATACTATTTTATTCATCAAACTGCTATTTTTTTGGAAATTTGTATAGATTCACCCAAAGAAATTGAAACAGATCTAAGACAAAGTTCTTAAAGTTTCTATTTTAAACTGGTTTGTCTGTTATATACGTATGTTGGCACAACACTGATTCATCCCTTGAGTTTAATAGCCTCTTGATGTCTGAATGATTCATAGCTCTGATCTAAACTGAACAAATGAAAACTGCTAAGTTCTTGAGTAAAAAAGCTGCAAAAATTATATACAGAAATAAAGCCTTCAAAACTCAAGATTTTAAATTACATCCAACCTGTCACTGTCTCCATTCTTTACGCAGAGTAAGAACAGCTTCAGTATCATGGCTGCCTTCCTTCATCACTGCCCCTTCCTGAGGTCTGCTCCAAAGCCAGCTTTAAGACGAACAGGAGCTGCCTTGTTGTCTCTGGCGGACCAATGCCCCATCATCGCTCGTCAGATCACTGTGAGTGGTACGGCTTCCCTGGAAGCTAAAAAGACCTCCTCATCCAGTGAACCCAGCAGACCCCCACTCCCCACCGTGGACCAGCGGAGGCTGTTCGCTCAAACTGCCACTCAGGTGGCTGTTTCTGCATCAAAGGGCTGCCCTTTTGTTACCTCTCAGATTGGAATGGTCCAAGCAAGCCCTGAGGTACAAGAAGATGTCCAAGAAGGTACGGACGATTAGTAGGCATCGCTATGAAACTTTTCACTTTCACAAAAGCACAACTTAACCATTGTAGTTTAAAAAGACACGTTTGTAGCATTTTTGGTCTCTTCTAGGGTTGATGACCTCTCTGTTGAAAGGTTTAAAAGATTCTGTGTTTCCAACATCAGCTCAAGCCAACGCAGCCACCCACCACCTCAACGACAACATGGGTAAGACCTGGTATCAGAGGTGGTACTACCATCAGTTAAAAAAAACTGTTCGTTTTGAGTTCTGTAACTATTTCACCTCCATATAATCCATCCCACAGTTGGCCCCAGTTATGACTATGATCACTTCTTCTTTGAGAAGATTGCTGAGAAAAAGAATGACCACACATACCGAGTCTTCAAGACCGTTAACAGGAGCGCCAAGTCTTTCCCTCTGGCTGAGGATCACTCCGTTTCTGGAAGAGGTGTCTCTGAAGTGTCAGTGTGGTGCAGCAACGACTACTTAGGCATGAGTCGCCACCCCAAGGTCCTCAATGCCATCAAGTAAGAAAAGATAGCATTACTCAAGATACTCTGAATATTTGTGATTGTCTTCAGATAGACGAGGTAAGGTTTATATTAATGAAGAAGTCTTGCTATGAAGTAATTAAGCCACTGAAAATAATTCATTGGGTTCTCTAGACAGACTGGCTCTAAAACGGTAGAATATTGTTTGAGCTACTGTTGAGCTACTTTTCCAGCATATCCACCAGTAAAAACAACGTTATACTCCTAGCAGCATACAGTATGTGCAACCTTGATAAGGTTTATGCATGGTGCAGGCAGCAGGGTGGACCAATAGACTTAAATTCTCCCAACTACCAACTCTGAGCCCATGAGACCTTCGCTAAATTTGCAGTCTTGGAAAGAGTTCCAGATAAAATATGATTACTGACAGTTTATTTGAGTCAAAACCCATAATTTCCTTAATCACACTAAGCATTTTACTGCCTAAACCCAGCCGAAATATTTAGTATGAGAACAAAAATGAAGATGTCCCACATGTAAAACAAATGCACTGACTTGTATTACCTGGACCAGGTGCCTTACAGTATTTTCTGATTGTGGTTCTCCTCAGAGATGCTGTGGAGAACCACGGTGCAGGAGCAGGAGGCACCAGGAACATCTCCGGCACCAGTAACTTCCACGTGTCTCTGGAGAAGGAGCTGGCCCAGCTTCACCAGAAGGATGCAGCTTTGGTGTTCTCCTCCTGCTTCGTGGCTAACGACTCGACCCTCTTCACTCTGGCTAAAATGCTTCCAGGTAAACACAGGTGTAAAATCATGAGTCATATTGATGGATACCAGTGACAACAGGAATGTCAGTTGCTAGAATCTTTAGTTGATGTCTTGTACCTGTCTTTAAACGGCTACATTTCAGACAAAAACAGTTAAAACTGTATAATTCATCCATGTTTTCTCTGTCATCCAGGCTGTGAGATCTACTCTGATGCAGGGAACCATGCATCAATGATACAGGGGATCAGGAACAGTGGAGCCAAACGCTTCATTTTCCGTCACAATGACAGTCGACACCTGGAGGAACTGTTGCGACGCTCAGACCCAAAGACGCCCAAAATAGTGGCTTTTGAGACTGTGCACTCGATGGACGGTGAGTCTTCTGACTAAATTAGTTCTGTTATCTATAGACTTCACCTAAAATAAGAGTCAGTTCATCTTGTTTTTGACCTTTTTGAACATTAAACACCTTAGAATTCTCCACTGGCTATGCTTTTATGCTTCAGGACTTCATTTAAACAGTTTTTCTGGGATCCACTAATGAGACTTTGCCTCCTACTGTAATTATTGCTTCCTGGGGGTTGTAACTCTACTGAACTTACAGAGGAGTCTTCTTTGTTTTTTCCTCAAGATAGTAAAGGAGGGAAAGTACATCAAAGAGTTTGTTTCTCTTTTTGACTCCACCTTTCATGATGTACTCCAGTTTGAAGCTCACAGGGAACTTTTAGCATAGAGGTAATTTTATAGACTATATTATTAAAACAAGACCTATATATATTGTTTTTAATTTAGTCAAACACACTAGAATAATTTAGATTTAGTTTACTTTAATAGATAAATAATGGAGATAAAACTTACTAAATTATCCTTAAAATTACAAGTTACCATCCTGCATCCTCATATATGTGGACAGAGGCATTCTTGCATCACAATATTTTATTCAGTTTAACTTAGGTATGTTGTCTTTATTCAAGAAGATTTCCATCCATTTTATTTCAATTCAACGTTCCCTAATTTTTGAAGCTATAATTTTATTAAAATCTTTGTTTATTTTTTATGTTTTTGAGGTAGTGTGAGCTCACATAGCTAGGGAAACGATAAATTAGTTTGTTAGAATAAATAAGGATTTAGAAGAACATACATTAAAAGATTTGAATGACTTGTGTCAAGAGCAAAGGATGTAAATCTTTAGTCAGTGAATATTGAAATTACTCTGTAATAATAATAATAATAATAATAATAATAACACAAAATCTGTATCATTATCTTACAGCTGACAGGTCTATGAAGAAAAAAAGTGGACAACTAAAACCTTTTCATGATTCATGGATGTAGATTAATCAAAGCTGTACATGCACTCATGACATTTCCAGCTCTAATCACCTGTTCACCTATAGACGGAGCTAATATACCATCTTCTTCTTCTCTGGGGGTTTCAGGAGCCATATGTCCTCTAGAGGAGCTGTGTGACGTAGCTCATCGTTACGGAGCGCTGACGTTTGTAGATGAAGTTCACGCTGTGGGCCTTTATGGAGCCCACGGAGCTGGAGTGGGTGAAAGAGACAACATCATGAACAAGATAGACATTGTTTCTGGGACCTTAGGTGAGTTTGTCTCAAAGGAAAATCTTCATGTTGTATTGGAATTCAAGTGTTTTTTTTTTGTTTTTTTTTACACTAAGTGTTCTTGTATTAGGGGCAAAAAGCTGCAAACCATCACAGATTACTTGACTCACTTCTTGGCTTGTGAAGCCATTTGTGCCCAAACTGAAACTGCCGTAAAGCCAAAATAGCAGTAATAACTACAAATATGAGTCTGTAGTTGGATGGATGAGAGCAGGACAGTGAGGTGTTATCAGCTGGGTGTCGGTTCTCCTCCCTCTCTGGTTGAACCGATAAATCTCTCCAAAAGCAGTTTATTGCTGTGTGACTTAAGGACAAGTTTTACAAACAATCCCTGTAGAGTCTACAGTTAACCTGCATTAGTCTACAGTGTAGACTAATGCAGGTTAACACTTTCATCTATACTACTGCAGTCGTTCAAGCTGAAGATTTTAAATATTAACATGAAGTTTAACTTGGGGAAACAAAAACTAAAAAATTTTCAGATGCTTTAGAAAATAAATACAAGATTTTAGCACCGCACAGTTTAGATTACTAGATAAATGTTAGGTTTCAAAATGTTCTGAACAAAAAAAAAAGTAGCAGGGCAACTTAGTGTTCTTTAATAACATGTTTAAATCCTTGTTTATATCACTCTTTCTTCATCATTTCATTATTTATATAAAAGGTGTTTTAGAAAGACTAATAGTTTAATACAAATGATGTGATCTGTCCCTGATGTTACCATCGTTCACAGGTAAAGCATTCGGTTGTGTTGGAGGCTACATCGCCAGCAGCACCACCCTGGTGGACACGGTGCGCTCCTATGCGGCCGGCTTCATCTTCACCACTGCTCTGCCCCCGATGGTCCTGGCTGGAGCTCTGGAGTCCGTCCGGGTCCTGAAGAGCGCCGAGGGCCAGGCGCTGCGCAGATCCCACCAGAGGAACGTGAAACACATGAGGCAGCTGCTGATGGACAAAGGCCTGCCTGTGGTCAACTGCCCTAGCCACATCATCCCCATACGGGTAGGAGTTACTCTGATTAGACTATTTATTTATCTTATCAGTAATAAATGGCAAAAACAGATTAAAAATCCACAATATACCTTTTTAGGTTGGAAATGCTGAGCTGAACACTAAGGTGTGTGACATCCTGCTGCAGAGGCACAACATCTACGTCCAGGCCATTAACTACCCCACGGTGCCCCGTGGTGAGGAGCTGCTGCGTCTGGCTCCGTCTCCTCATCACGACCCCGACATGATGGACCACTTTGTGGGTGAGTGTGGGAGTTTTTACTGCAGTGATGTCAGGGCTCTGCTGATAAATGTTCAATCAAGTTATATAAAACACAGCAGGTCATTTGTGTTAGAAATGTGTGTATTTTTACTAGTCAGCAACTGGTCAGCACAAAATCATAGTACTCTAGGGATTCCAAAGATACAACACTGTGATTGTTATATAGACAGAAATAAACAGGGCTGAATTGTTAAAAATTACAAAAAATAAACGATGAGACGTGTCTGTTTCACACAGGTGAGCTGGTGGAGGTGTGGCAGGAGGTGGGTCTCCCACTCAACAGCCCGGCCACGGCTTCCTGCACCTTCTGCGACCGCCCGCTGCACTTTGACCTCATGAGTGAGTGGGAGAAGTCCTACTTCGGCAATATGGAACCGCAATACATCACTGTGTTGGCTTAGTACCAAAGTGCTGCATCTCACATCAACGTATGCAAACAGTAAAAGCTTATTTTTAATGAGACCTACTCCTTCAGGTACAGGAAATTTTGATGCGCTGATATTGGATTTAAATAATCTTTCAAATACTAAATTAGAGAATTTATAGATGTTTTTCTGTAATCCAGCATTCTGGAGTGTGTTTGCTGCCTCAGTAATAATTAAAGTAATGCTTCTTGCATTTTAAAACCTGCACATTTGACACTTTCTTAAATCTCAAATCAAGGTGTGACAGTTTGAGAGAACATATTCAGTGTTGCAGTGTTGATTTATAAGGTGTTTTATTAAAATGTTAGATTTACTGGTGGTTGTATACACTAAAAAACACCTGAATGTGCTGTTTAGTATCTTCATATATTCATCTTGTTTTACAGATTTTAATTATAGATACTTTTTGCTAATGATCACTGATAAGCGTGCAAAGCCAGATTCATTCATAGCATGGAAGAATCATGATTTCTTGAAAAAATATGGAAGATTTTTCATCAATTTGATCCTTCTTTCTACAGATATGTACGTGATTAAGCTTTACGAGCTTTGACTGAGGTCCGGTGTCTTGTTTCTTTAGCTATCAGTGCTAATTGACATTACAAGGGCTGGCCACTTCTCGTTTAACTCTTGCCTTCAGTCTGCGCAGCTCCGTGTTGTCACCGTCCACAGTGAGTCCACATTCTATCAGTGTCCAGGCTTTGCTGAGCTGCTGCTCTCCGTAGTGCTGCAGCGCCCCTCGCAGAAAGCACTCGGCCAGTCGTGGCCTCCCCAGGCCCGCCTCCACACACTGAATGGTCTGATCTCTGTGGAGACTCAGGGCCTGGGTGAAGTCCTCCAGAGCGGCTCCCTCATTGGAACAGAGCACCAAGCTGCGACCTCGCCGACACAGATCTTCTGCCCAGATTTTAGGGTCTTCTGAGCAGCTGGAGCTGCCGTGTCTCTGGATGACTCTGTCCAGATCTGATATGGCCTGATCATGTAAGCCCAGCTGTGCAAAGCAGGCAGCCCGCTGGCGGAGATACTGTAGTTTGTGATTGCCCGCTGCTTGTACTGCCACAGTCATGAGCATGACGGCCTGATCCCACTGACCACTGGACGACACGCTGCTGGCCTCCTGCGCTGCTGCCTGTCACAGGGAGGATTTTTGGTAAGAACATGTCACATTTCACCTGATCTGTTCTCTCATTAAATACATAGAACAAAGATATTTTAAACATGAAGCTACACAAGTCCTAGTTCTCTCATTGAAATGCAGATTAAACTACTTCTGTCTCAACCAGCAGAAAGTGGTGTTCACTCAGTTCTGCATCTAAGGTTCCTGCACACGGATTTACCTGTGCCGTGCACTTTCGATAATTAAACGGGAGCAGAGCCAGCAAGAAGTCCAGGCTGGATGAATCTTTCTCGATCAGTTTGCTGAGCCTGTGAGCAGCGCTGCAGTAGTTCTGCTGCCAGGCCTCCACCACCCCCAGCCTCGCCTGGGCCACTGCGTCTCTTGGTTCTTGGCCAAATACCTGGCACAGATGGGTGCTCGCTGCCTTAAATTCTCCTGGAGTGCATAAACCAGAACAGAAACAGGATCAATGGTAACAAGATGAATTAGATGTTTTGGTTCTGTTCTATTAAGCCCATATATAGCCTAAATCATCACCACCTTTCTTTATAACTTTTAGTGACATTATTTATTTTTAAAGCAAAGTGTGACAAAGATCCCATCCCACCTTTAGTCAGAAGTATATCCACATAAAGAAGATGCCACCGTGGGTCTCTGCTGTCGGTCCTCATCAAAGCTCCACCAATTATAAAAGCATCTTTCAGCTGCTCTTCATGGCAGGGAACTGAATTAGTGATCACAGTGTCTGACAGATTGGTGCGACAGAACTGATGCAGCCAATCACAGAGCAGCTTCTGTGCTCGGTCCTTGAGTGACAGGATCTCTTTGATAACTGCTTCAGCTCTTATCTGAAGAGCAGTGAGGATATCATGAATGCACTCCTACGTGAGAGAAAAAGTTAAACATGTCTTTCTTAATCCATATGATGATAACTGAAATCGTTGTACATTTGTATACATGTTTGCATACATGTTTTTGTCATTTTCTTTGTAATTGTTAAGTTTAAATGCTAACATCAGTAACAGCTTTTAGATATTTGTTGTATCCTCTGATGAAAAATTATTTAGCCAGTGATGTTTTTCTAAAATGCTGCCATGTGTAGCTCAAATTATGAGGAAAATGATTGTTTTATTAATTCAGAGCTTCTGAGAGACTAAATAATTAACAAAGGGGTGGGGTTTTTTTTATTCCTAATACTATTTTAAGAACAATTGTTCATCTGGGAAAAGTTTGATTTTTTTAAACAGCAAACTCATTTTGTTAAGCTCTTACTGTGTTTTTGTTTTGTTTTACAACCAACTCAACATTGTGGTGTGTTTTTTTAACATATTTATCTGTTTCTTAAATTGTGTTATTGTGTAGATTTAATTAGATTTGATTAATTACTAAAACATGGAGGATTCTTAGAGGTGCTGTAGGTTTGATTCACTGTGTTCTAATGGTACAGTTAATCTCAACTGTGTTTCAGTGGAACGATACAGTACCTTTTGCTGGTTCAGCATCAGGTATGTAAATCCTCGTCCACAGAGGGCCTGCATGTGTTTCGGACGCTCCTTCAAAATGGCACTGAAATCAAATATGGCTGTCTTTCGCTGGCCCAGTAACACGTAACACCTCGCTCTCTCCAGCAGGGAGTCCGCTGCCATGCCACCTTTAAAAAACAAAAACAAGTTTTGCATAAATTGTACTGAATTTTAATAAATGTTTAAAAATGCTGCTTCTCCCATAAACAGCTTTATCCACCTATGCTTCCTTCTAGGCTGAATGTATCACCCAATGTGCATCAAGTATTTACAATCAGATCAATAACAAAATAATAATCACCTGAGGCCATAATAGCGATGGATAAATAGGCCACAGCCTCCCTGACGGAGCTCTCCTCCTTGGGCCCGTCCAGGATGCGTTTTGCTGCTGAGTGACAGTGTCCCTGCAGAAGTGCTCGATCTTTGTCTTGTGCCACAGCCAACAGGCTGCGCAGGCAGCTGGTATCACCACACACAATCAGCTTCTTCAGCAGCTTCAAGGGAATCAAAAGGCAAACATTAGATATTTATCGCTCTCATTGTACAAGCTTTAAATTCAGGAAATAATGTTTGCTACAAATATATTTGCCTTTTTTTTTTGCATATCAAACATGAAAACAGTGTCTTTTGTTTCTTAATTTGAGCAACAAACTTGACAAAGCCTGTATTAAAACATCTCTAATTAAAAAGTCCAAATAGAGGTGGTGTAAAAGACATCTTTTGGTCCCTTGTTTGATTGAGCCTCCAGAGCGTTTAGTTAAATGACAGCACACTGGTCCCTCAAACAGCTGTACCTGATTGGTGTCATAAAGAAAGCCTCTATGCAGCTGCAGGAGAGCAAGGCGAGCCAGGATGGGAGCTCGAGGATTGGGTGTCCCTACGGACAGCAGCAGCCTGTAGGCCTCCTCCGCCCGGCTGAGCTGGTACAAGGCATCTGCTGCGAGGATCTGAGGCCCGTCAGAACTGGGCTGGAGCTCCATGAGCAGCAAGGCCAGGGACTGGACACCAGCAGGAGTCCTGATACAAGGCAGTTAAAAATCATGTAAAAAAACATGCTACAATCAGGAAGGGGGATTTATGTTAGAAAATATAGAATGATACAGCTTTTCATAATGTTTATTTTAGTTTTAGGTGAAAATGCATATGTGTGTGCATCAGGTATCAACAATTATATACAGTATTATGTGTCTGTGAGTCTAAATGTTAAGTAAATCATATAAAAAAACACCCTACCCTGATCTGTGGTTTTCTCTCTTTAATGGGGAGTCTTCACCTAAACTAGACTTAGATTTGAGCTCTGCTTTCTCCTCCAGCATCACTCGGCCCTGCTCCAACAGAACAGTAACCAGCAGCCCTCTATAGTTCCATGGCACCAGGCAGCGAACAGTCAGCGCTGTTTCCTGAGGATGCAGCCGGCTGGCTGTCACATAGTCCAGAGCTGTGAGATAATTCAAGCCACCAATGACACGCAGGAGCCCCCTGCCACAAAGTGCCCGCACACAGCTGGATGGGTGAGGGGTGTTGTGCTCTATCACAGACTGGAAGTCCTCTAGTGCCCCCTTATGGTCACCAGAGAGGAGCCGTGCAAACCCACAGAGAACTTGGACTGTGTTTTGATAGGTGTGCTGTCCTTGGGCAGCAGCAAGCTGGCTACAGATAGAGAGAGCCTCTTTGTGCTCCCCTCTATGGAGGAGGCAGTCAGCCAGTCGCACCCGAAGCTCTCTGCCTCCTCCGCCAGGTTCTAAATGACAAAGAGTTCTTAATGCAGAGATCACAGGGTCAAGGAGTTCCACTCCTTCAGTGGATCGCAGCTCTGCACGGCTAAGAACCCTCTCCCTGAAAGCAGACAAACCTCTCTCTGCCTGCTGGCGCAGATGGTTTCGAGCAGCTAACCCAGTGCCATAATCAGTAAACAGCTTTTGGAAGTAAATCCGGGCAGTAGCAGGATGGATCTCAAACGCTTCCTCGAGATCTCTGCACTCCTCTCCTGTTCTTCCACCTGCTGACAAGCAAGCAGCTGCTCGACTGATTAAGAGTCTTGCTCTCCTCTCAGGAGTCTCTAACAAGTCCGTAGAGCTCTCTGGGGTTTTCTGACCCTCTCCATGGTGTAAGAGAGCAGAGTAGACCTCTGTACTGTCCACAAAACTGCCTTTTAAAAACAAATATGCTGCTTGAAGTTCCTGTACGTCTCTGTCATCAGGGGAAAGAGCCAATAAAAACTCTATCGCTAAAGAGTCCTCTACATTTACTTTATCGTGCTCTTTTGTTGAGTCTTTCCACTTTCTGTTAAACACCAGAGAGGGATGTTTTTGCATTATCTGGTCTGTAAAGGCCTTTTTTATTTTGGGTAGGTGTGCAGTTTGCCTTTTCTGAACCAGTTTGACTGTTTTCGATTTGTTCCTCTGGTACGCTTGAAGGTAAAGCCTCAGGCCCTTGGAGCAGTGAAGCTGTGAGAATAAACAGGCCAAGGCTCGAGTTATCTCCAACAACACACAAGCCCAATCGTCTGGATGAGGGTTTCGCTTGCCTTCAAGCAGAGCCGTGCAGCGGGTGAAAATCTCCTCCCAGTTATGTCCATCACTCTGAAGAAGAGTCTCCATTTTGAAAATGGTGGCTGACAAATTGTTGGGGCACAGTGTAGACAGGAAAACAGCTGCAAGACCTTTACTGAGATTCTCTTTGGGCTGGTTGTTTCCACTACTATCCAGCCAGCGTTCTAGGGTAGAAATCACCTGCTCCAAGCTGTATTTGTCTAGTTTCCTCATGTGGGACACAGCAGAGGTAGCGTGAGTCCTGAAAGCAGACATGTACATGGAAGTGGCCTTTCCCAGGTCTCCACCCTGAAGAAACAGGTCCCCATCGGCGCACAGCTCTGCAACACTGACTGCAGGTCGAACCAAGGCTGTCATGATCAGACAGCAGCCTCCTCTTCCTGTTTCACTCTCTTCAGCTCCTCACTCAGCGCAAACATTGATATACCTGTTAGAAAGGAAAACAAGCTCAATTAAAGAAAAGAAAATCTGTCAAAATATCTCACAATGTGCACTTTTCACTGCAGACATTATATGTCACAGTTTACCAAAACACTATCCAGGTTAAAAAAAAGTTTAACTACGTGTTCATTTAAAATTTTAACATACCTAAAATAATGTTATCTGGTCAGTCACCTCCCCTCAACATGCACATTGTTTGGCGGTATGCTTTTATGTATGCATGTTTTCCATGACGAGAACATGTGAAAACATGTGAATGTCAACGTTATTTGCTGAAAACAAGCTGGGAAGTCCCTCTCTTTAGTCTGGACAAGTTAGTAGCAACAAACAATTTACTATTTGGAGTCATTGGATCACAGAAAATGTTTTGTCACTGCATGAGAGTGTTTGAAATAAATTCATTAATTATTACTCTCAATGAGTATGTCTCCTCTTATTTTAATTAAACAGTTTTTTTTTTACTTGGTCAAGTTGTACTGATTCATAACCAGTTAACTTATCAGTTGTGTGGCAGTGTTTTTTTTTCTTAATTTTTTAAAGCAATGCATGATATTTTCATCAAAAACCTTTACTTTTATTGATGCTTTTTATCTATTTCTGAAAAAATATGTAATATAATGCAAATAAATATTAATGTAAAAATACTATAAATGTTAAGATAATTGTAATGTAAGGTGATAATGTTTAACTTTTTATTCAGACATCTACATATTTTTGTGAATTTTGTTGTTTAGTTTTTTTTGCTTAAATCCAGTGCATATGTCAACAAGATATAGGGATTAAAATATGTTGAAGAACTCATTGTTTTGGGTATTTTGGAGAAAAATAAACACAATAACAGAACAATTATTTATATTTTGACATCTACAAAACTAGAACTTGTTTTTGTGATGTTTTATGTAGACTATAAAATGTGATGCAGGTTCTGCATTATTATTGAATCAAACAATATTAATAAGACACCAATTCAACCTGCAGAATATTACAATGAGAAGTTTTAACCTCAGAATACCTTTAAATAATAATAATAATAATAATAATAATAATAATAATAATAATAAAAGCAAACTCAATGGGTTTCTTTTATCTTGTTGTTCTTGTGGAAGGCGTCTTTAGCGCCCCCATGTGGTCATGTCGCAGCCGTCGATAAAGTCAGCTTTAATTAGCTTTTTGTCCCAAACATTGAAGCTAACAAAAATGCACCATTTAAACGTGAAAGTTTACTCCAAAAATTAGATGTAAATAAAGTCATCTCACATTTTTCTACGTTAAAGCGATAAGAACCGACAACTCGGGCCCATTTTTGGTAATACTATCCGCTTTGGGCTCGCGGTTGCCAGCACAACACGAGTCTGCTCAAACACGAGAAACTACAAAGTTTACTTTTTAAATACTCGACAAATAAAGAGACAGGGAAACTGCAGAAAGACAGAAACTAACTGACCGCGATAAGCTTTTCACATGACGGTAAAAAGATCCTGGCTCTGCCTCCTTTCTTCTCGGAACGGCACAGCGCGAGGTGAGTTGCTGGTCTCGAGGAGAGTGAGTGTGGTTGCCAATGGAAACCACTAACGCTCGTGCACAGAGGAAGACAGGCCTGGGATCCGCTGTAAGTTAGCACGAAAAATCATCGATTAAATCTCATCCTTTACAGGTAAGAAATGAACTTCTAGTTTAGACGACTGCGAAAAAATAACCCAAAAAACAGCGTTATATAAAGTCTAAAGGATAAAAATGTGTTTGAATTCTTATTTTCTTGCAATTTGAAGCAATATATGTTTATAGTAGGGATTGTCACTTTTTATTTACTCTTAATAATCCATTTTTAAAACATGATTTTTTTTAATTGTTTAATTTTTTTCTCACATTTACCCAACAAAAACAAATCCTCAGAGTAATTATTATACTTTTTAAAAATTCCAGTCATAGATCTCTTGTGGCTTATTTTTAGAATCTTTTCCATGAAGAATAATGTATTAATCTGAGCACAGATTCCTGAAGGTATTAACAAAGGAAGAGCCTCCTATTGTCTCATCTGTGTTTTCACGTCAGCAGTTTTCTGTAAAAACGGAGCTCTCTTGTGTAGAAAAATTGAAGAGCTTGCTGATTCAAAAGCAGAGCTTGTAATAAAAATCAGCAATTGTGTTTATTTTATTGTTTATTTGTGTATTTATTTCAAATCAAAATACTTTATTATTCCCAGAGTGAAATTAGATGTTTAGGTAACTCATTTACGTTTTTTCAAAAACACTCTATTGAATTAAACTAGCAGTTCAATATCTGGGATGCAGAGATATTTCAAGCATGTCCTGGATAACACCATCTGTTGTTGACAAACACCGCTAATGCACCTCCTTTGCTTTTTCCATTTCTCTTCATATCACTTATCCTATTGTCTAAAAGATGCCTTTATCCACATAATCAAAACACTTAAATGTAAACACAATTTATAGAATCATTTACACACATTCCATGTCAGCAGGTGCATCCACAAAATCTATCAACCAATTTACAATGGAGTCAATTAATAATATGAACATACGCTGACATCAATACCTGTGTGCATGGGTGTATACATGAGCACAAAAACATGCATTAAGGAATGTGCTGGTTTACATAAATCACTTTTGTAATCACAAAAGTTTAATCCTGCTCCCAGAATTTTAAGTTATCACGTTGTTTGCACAACTGATCTATGACCAGTTTTATTCAAGATCTATTATTAGTTTCTATTCAGGGATTTCAAAAAGTGTAGGGCAGCTGTCCTTTTGTATTGAGGCAGAATTTGCAATTCATGAGACTGAATCCACCTCAAGAATAAAGGCTCTCCCAAAAGCTGGCTCAGATTCTCTAAATGGAGTCCTGTGCTGCTGCTGTTCAAATAACCAGTCCATACTCTCAAAAAAGTTTTAATTTTTGGCAAATTGCACCATGACACTTTAACATGGGTTATTACAGTACCACTCCCTCTTGCATGTGTGCAACACAAACAAGTGGGAATAAAATTCCTGAACTTACAACAGTTTTACCAATAAAATAGACAAAAATGTCAATAAATAGTTTAATCAAAAATACGATAAGTCAAAAATATAAACACACAGATTTCAGGATCAAACACAAGAAATCAAACACTTAAAAAATGAATAAACAAACTCATGAAACTAGAAAGCCTGAGTCCTTTTTCCTGTCAGTGAAGTGAACTGACACACAAAAACTCTCAAAGTGAGATACCCAGACACCACAAGAGAAAACCATCCGTTCAAATGGAATATGTGTGGTGAGGAAAAACCCAGCCTTCTGCACACTTGACACCGTTTAGTTGCAGGAAACTGAAAATCTGACGTCCCTTGGGGATTTCAGTTTGCCAAGGTGAGCTACAAGAACCGGCGTCTGAGCAGACGTTTCATGCTGAAGGAGATGCTCTGCAGCCGAGCAACTCAGACATCACAGATGTACTTAAAATAGCCACAGATTTCAAAATGAATAAAATACGGGTCACTGAACACAGGAAGAGAGATTTCTACTCACATAAACAGTCATGAAACATCTTGGTGGGATGCAAAACCACAACTTCTCGGGTGTAATTTAAACAGAAGCCGCATGAGAAGTGAGAGGTAGAACGGTGTGTTTTAAAAAAGGTTTCTGGATAGGTTACAGTAGAAAGTGGAGATTCTCCCTGATTTTAAATGTAAACATAAATGTACAATATCACTAAAGTCTTCACTGAGCTGATATTTCATTGAATTATTTATCAAGAAATGTTATTTATGAGTGTATTTTAAAGAGATGTTTAAATACTAGAAAAGCCTGTCAAAACCAACTGTGTCCTATATTGTCATTTTGTTGCACAACTCAGGAAGGTGTAATTAATGACGTCATGTCTGTTGGCGTACCGCACAGAAACTATTACTAATGTCTTAGAGCATCCATCCATGTACATTCCCTGCAGTATCGTAATGTTCTTTCATCTTCAGCTGCATCCTTAAAGTCCTGCAACACTCCATCCTCATGCTGCGAGACCCTGCACCGGCTCAGGCCCCTGCTGCATCTTCTCCAGGTTTTCCTGCAGGAGCTGAGCACAACCTAATAAATCCATGTGGTGTAAGGACGAGTAAACCTCACTCAGGCTCGCTGAGGATCTCTGGCTCCATAGCCTCAGCATCTGGTACTGCCTCTCTATAGAACCCAAACCGGCTTCCAGCTCCACTCGCTCCATCTGCTGGTCAGGTACCGACAGCAGGCGCAAGAACTCTTTCCATCTACGCAGGGGAACCTCCTTGATGATCGCGTAGAGCACAATGGCTGGCCAGCGTTCTGATTGCTCATTCTGTATGACAGCTAGAAGGAGATAATCACAGACAGAGGACAGTTAGTTACCAGAAAAAGAAATGGAAAAGATCAGGGGCCACATGTGGCTCCTCAGCCCCTCTGAAGTGGCTCTTTAGAACTTTTTACATTTTTTTACTTTGATCATTTCTTCCCGTGAAGTTCAGTTCATGTTTCAGGAAGATAAAGATTAAAACAAGCAGAGAACCTGCCATTTAACGGGTTAAGTTAACATGAAAGAATGAATTTAGCAGTTTTACAAACATTTACAACACGTGCATGGAGATTCTGCAGTAAGATGACACTAATAATGCAAATGCAGGTTGCTTCGCATCATTTCAGAACCAGAATTAACTAAAACCTATGCGGGGTCAACAGGGTCATTTAGAATAACGTCCCTCACGAAAACAGCACAAGTTTCTCCAACATTGATTAAATCACAGTGATATTTCTGAACATTTCACATATAGAAGTTACACTGTTGTAAAATCAGAAGGTAGTTTTGCAAATTTATTAGAATTCACAAAATTTTAAGACATCAAAAAATGACACTGCATCCATACAGCAAGTTATTCTTATAATTATGAGGAAAAAACTTAAATACATTTTAAAATGTGTTTGATACCTTAAGCACTTTATTGTAGATTTAAGTGATAAATAACTAAAGTTTTTTATGTTTGTTAAAACATTAGGGTTTGATGTAATGCTTTGTTGATCTCTAACTTATTTACTCATAAGAACTGATTTAGCTCTGCATGGCCTTAAATAAGTGTTTTCATGGAACTATATAAACTTTATTCATGTAGTTCTGTTTTGCTAACACTTGAAAATGAAAAAAAAATGCAGAACTGCTTTAAATGTTGTGGCTCTAAACAAATAAAATGTAGGAGAGATGCAAAATAAATCATGCAATTTAAAGAATTTATTGTAAGAAATCAGACAAATGAACTTTAAACAGAAGAAAAAAAAATCCAGTGACTGATACACAAGGTGTTTTTTAGTTGGGGACATCATAGCTGGTGTTTAGCAGATGATGGACTATAAGAATACAGTCACTATCTGATTTACCTTTTCTGTTTAATGCATGCTTGAAATGCAGAGTGAAGTGAAAACTGAGGGCAGGCCGTCTTCTTATCTCCACCTCTGCAAGCACGACTGATTAGAGATTAAAGTTGTGTTGTGTTCCTACACCGTCCCACACTGATGATCAGCTGGAGGGAAAGTACTGCTTGTTTATTTCATTTAAAGGAAATAAAACTAAATATTCAGAAATCTACTGAATAGTCGTCAAGCGAGATGCTAGTGGTTACCGTTTGTTTTTGATATTAGAATTTTTTTTAATTCAGTTACCATTTTTTACATGAACAGTCCCAGAGTATAACAACTGATATGTGGAGATTTTAAGGTGAGCAAAAGAACTTTGTAAAAATCTTAATTTACCTCTGATTTCTTCAGGCAAATTATACTTCTTAAGCTATGTTTATAAAAATTGTCGCTGACTAAAATATCTGTTTGTGTTGCCATGACATGGCTTCAACTATATGTGGTGTGTTTACGCTTGAATGATTCATAGGTCAGGCCTGAGTTTCTAAATATGGGGGTGTGGGGGGAAATAATGAAGTTAGTTCCCCTTATTAGTAACTAAATTAATTTTTGGACAAAAAAAATATTGACTCTTCTAAAGCATCAGTCACAATTCAGAAGAAAAACAGCACAATATCTGCTGTGGTTAATGTGGAGAATGACATTGTTGTTTGCGATGGGTTTCAAGAAGCTCTTATTCTGAAATGACTCAGCTTTGACACAATCAGCCACACTTTTTTTGGTTAACAGGCTACAAAACACTTGCTTCTTTGCAATTGCTCTAAGTTGGTTTTGTAATTTCTAAGGGAGTTCCTCAGGGCTCCATATTAGGACCACTGCTCTTCACTCTCCACACAACTTTGTTATACTGTAATTAATCTAATTCAGTATTTAGTTTTTATGCAGATAACAGAATCATCTATTGTTCGTCTCCATCAAACCCTCAGATTTCTCCAGCCTGCCTTCGGTTTTGACTTCAGTCGGTGTTAAATGCAACCAAAACTAAAGTCATGATAAATGTCAGGGTTTTTTTTATTTCCTGAGAAAACCCCATAAAGAGTTTAAATTAAAATTGTCACACACTATTTAGAATTTAGGCACCATTATTAATTAGAACTTGTTATTTAAAATTCACATTGACATACTTTTGAAACTTAAATTACAATTTAGAAAAATATCCTGTTTTTCATTTCAGGTGAGGAGACACTTGATTTGAGTGCCTTTTGTGTCTATATTGCATCAGCCAGTGGTTGGAAGCCATTGTTGTGTTTTATTACTGGTTTTGGAAATCATGCACGCCACTGCTCTCTGTACAGTAAGTTCTGAACTGGTGACTTTGGGAAGGCTGGTTATAGTTTTTGCAGCTTTCTTGGTCAGATCTCTGTGGGAAATAATATTTTAACCTCAAAGACCTTTACCTGACTTAATATTTATTTAAAGCCTTAAATGTGGGCTGGTGTACACTAAAACTGACAAGGAGAAGATCTCTTGAAGTATGTAAACATTTTCTTTAACGGATGCTTCTGTATTCTCATCCTATGACTCATCGAACATTTTTGGGCGGTTGAAGGCATTGCAAAATCCGAAGACTATCAGGAGAGGATCTCTGATCAAAAATAGAGCAGGCCTATCGTTCTTCTTTGACGCTGACATTTGTGAAAGTTCGCTGGCATGACGTGTCACGTCTCTAAAAGTTTGTCTCTAAAGTCCCCTGAGGTGTTAATGGAATTAAACAGGTGTTTTAGACGCCAACAGGAGAAGACTACGCTATTAAACAAAACATGACACAAAAACAGTCACAAGCACAGACGTCCATCTCACCCATCTGGTCACAGATGTGTGCAGGTGGCTCATGGCAGGCAGGCATTATGGGGGTTTCCTCAGAAATGCTTAATGCCTTGAACACAACAACAAAAAACCATTTGAATTAGTCGACTACCTCATGTACAAAAGTCCACAAATTTGCCCCAGACTCTTGTGGTGGTTTTAGTTTAATTCAGTTTCTCTAGAAAGATTTTAATCAGCTTCTCACTTGAGCTCTAATTGACCTTTGTGTATATGTGTGGTGAAATTTGTCTTTTGGGTGTTCTTTTTGTTAGAAGGTCTTTCTGTACAGTCCCACCACAGGCTATAGTATCTCAACAGAACATAATGTACATGAAACTGAGCACAAACCAGTGCGGTCGACCTGCTGCCGTGATGAATGTGTCGCTCTGCGAGGAGGAAAGGAGATAAAATCTGTGAGTTTCCTGCTACACACTCAGTCAGAGAAATGCCACATGGGAAATACGGTGATATTCTCTTCAGGCTCACTTTGGTTTCTTCCTCGTGTAATAATAAACATGCATTCCTGATGTTTAGTTGTGTTGCACTGCTGCATTAGAAAAACAGGCAAAAGTGATGCATTTATCTGATATTTGATTACCATTTAAATCTGCTTCCTGAGCAGGCGTTTCCAAATCTTTGTTTGAGCTCCAACAGGAACAAGCGCCCTCGTTTCTGAACAGATTTCTGTAGAAGAGCAGCAGGAACCAAAAGAGCAGAAGAAACACCGCAAGAGTGAAGAGCCAGATCTTCAGGCTACTCGCTGCAAAAACAGGAAACAGTGAGGTGACTTCACTAGTCATTATCGCTAATCTGATAAGGAAAATTTTACACTCCGATCATTTCAACAGTGTTTTAAACACATCAAAGACAGGGAAATTCTAATACTAAGCTAATAAAGCAAACAACATGTTTACTGTCAGAGTACAAAATCAGAGCTCACAGTTGGGTGGGACTGGTTCTACTGCAGGATTTGATGTTCCACTTGGAGATGTTTGTCTTGGGCCTAGAGTTGAAATTATAGCTAAAATGGCAAATGTAGTCAGACATTACTGAGATTTTATTTAGAGGGTTTCTGTGAAGCAGTCATGAGTCAGTCAGCATCTTACCTGCAGTAGACGACAGTCAGGGATTTCAGTTTGAAGAATTTGGGAGACGTTTTCTTAAAGGAGTCAGGAGCTAACCTAAAACAGCACATTTAAAAACAAACACACCACTTTTCTATCGTTTGACTGGATGGCCTTAACGCAGTCTCTGAAGGAAGTGTCTTCTTGAATCTCCAAACTGAAATCATCCTGACTGCAGTCTGCTGTACGACACAGAACTACACATTAAAAAATCTGAAATATCTCGTCCCCATGCCGATCTTTACAAAATTACTAGACCTAATAAGAAAAAAACACATAAATATGTGAAAGAGACTTTGCTCTTGGCGCTGGAGTTGTTAAAGCAAAAATGTCATTTTCTGCTGATATATATTGTAGCATTGTTTTAGGACACGCTTTCTTCAGTTTTGACAAGCTGCATCTGTCTGTCTCGGCTGGAGGCAGCAGACTATATTTTAACAATAATTAAAATAGATTTAGAGGGGTTCACTTACTTTCTTTAGCCACTGAAAACGTAGTTGTAGCTGAAGATGATGTTGAAGTAGTTGGAGGACTAATCGACGGGACTGGAGTACATGTCTTCTTGCATTGTGGGTCATTCATGCAGTGTTCACTGAAAAAGAATAAACCACTACTAAAAACAAACAGAAAATGACAAGAACATAGATTATGAAGCTTGTTTGTTGTCATCTTTTATTTATCAGGTGTGTTAGCGCAGGAAAACAACCATCCTCAACCCCCTGGTTCTGATAATCTAGTAAAGCTCAAATATTAGAGTCAGCTTTATAAAACAGTCAGCCTGTTGAAACCCTGAACATCCGCAGTGGCGCTGGTCTGGGCCTCTTTAAAACCACAGGAAACAGATGCATTAAAAACATGTAAAAAAATTAATTTATTACACAGACTTCTTCACAAAAAGTCCTTTTTTAAAATGCATTAAGACAAGACAAATACTGTAAAAGTTTTTAGTGTCTTGATTCAACTTCTAACGTTACATATTTTGTGGGGAGGGTACATTTTCATATATTAGTTATGTTTTCATGTGAGACTTGATCAAAGCTCTTAACATACACTGCGATAATGAGTAGACGTTCAGTTTTCTTGCATCAACCTGTAAATAATATTCCACTTTTTGAGGTGATGAACACTGATTCTTGAATTATTCTTAAATAAATATGAATAACAGTAATAATATTTGTATTTGCAATCATTGTATTAAAATGTTATTTAGATTCAAGTGTACCTGTTACATTTACACATAAACAAAATATGAATATCCCCACAATGAATATGATTTTGTCTCATTTTAGAAACGTTTGTTGCTGATAGTTGATGCTAACTCTTTGTCTTTTTTGGGTTCAAATGAAGGCACGTCGTATCGTGTGTGTGTGTGCGTGCGTGCGTGTTTCTTACCTTTGGCAGGTCAGGCACTTCCTCTTATAATCAGTACTGGATTCTGAAAAGTCACGTGTGATAAAGCTGCACTTTTTAAAACAATCAGACTACCGGTAACTTTAATTGAATTCATGAACTCAGATGGAGTTCACTCACCGCTGAATGAAGAGCACGAATAACAAATTCCGGCCTCGTAGTAGTATCCCTCTTTACAGTCACATTTTCTATCTCTGTCATGGACGCATCTCTCTATCTCCATCTCATTCCCTGGGAATAAAACACACTGTTTCAGGTTTTTTGTTGGAAATATCAGTATACAGCATCAACAAGCAGCTGTTTTAATAAAGTTTTAAAACAGATTTAAAGATTAAATGAATCATTTTGCTTGAATCCCTAGGATTGTCATAAACAGCTTTCTGACGTCTCATCTTGACACTTACTAGTACAGGAGATGCACCTGAAACACTTTGATACAGTGTTGTTTATTGCTGTATATGTGCCGGGTCCACATTTTTCACATCTGTTTGGTGCAGCTGGGTCATCACATGTACCATCTGCTTTATAATATCCTTTAAAAGAGACAAAGAATAAAGAAAAGAAAGGTTGTTAGTTAAACTTTAAGCCACACGACATGATCAGAGAAGTTGCAACCTACCAGGTGGACACTGTTTAAAACAGGACCGACTGACTTCTGTTGCCTCCAGTTTAGTGACGATGAGGATACAAGTCAGCGACGCAACCTAAAACAATAAGTTTGATCAAACGAGGGACGGAACAGAAGACTTCCTAGACATGAGCATGTCCCACGACTTTTAATGAGAGGAAATGACGAGTCATCCATCCATTTTCTGTAGCCGCTTATTCCTCCACAGAGGGTCGCGTCAGACACAAATAATTTCTGATAACCACAACGTGACAGTTTGTCAGTGGGTGAGATCAAATAAATACCTCAGCCTCCGCCAGGGCCAGCAAATTCAAGAACTAAAAGCAAGGTCAAAAAACAAAACGCCAAATTCAATCTAAAGGAGAGAACTTGGCTCATAGTTGATTACTAATCTGACCTGACGTCAGATCCAACAGACAGAAGGTCATCAGTAAAGATCAACTATTTAATGATTGCCTGATGGACATTTCCTTAAATTTGAACACTCTTTTAAAAAAAAAACATGATTTTCATCCTAATTCTCCATCGCATCCACGAATGAACCATCCTCCGATTATCTCACCAACTGAAGTGGACGCAGTCACGACCTCCCACGTCTGATTTAAGGATTTTGAGGACATGTGGGTCCTTCAGAACTGTAACATTTAGTGAACTTTGTGAAAGGAGGATTTGGTTTCTCCTCCAGAGAAAGGAGCAGTTTGTGAAACTCCTTTGATGGCAGCTATCAAAAGCACAGGGCGTTTTACCCATACAGGTTTGAAATATGTTTTATTGTTAGCTGTTTTTTTTTTTTTGTTTTTTTTTACTCTTACTCAAATTTGTTTTGTATTTAAGTAATTCAAAGCAATGTGATATTTACATTTCTTCCCAAATTCCCCTAAATAAGTGAAATCATGACTAATGCATAAAGTGAAGTAGCTTCAAATCAATCACCATTTTGGACTCAAGTCATTTAATGTATCGTTCAGAAAATCATTTTGCAAACATTAAATTTATTCTAAAACAGTTATCTCTGTTTATTTAGTCTTTGAATTAGATTTGAATATCTTCACGTTGGCTGTGATTGGACAACATCTCAACAAGGTTTTATTCAGGCTGTGCTACAAGTCACAGACTTGAGAAGCAACCATTAGAATAAATAATCATTAGGTGCAGCACGATTAAATCGATTACGCAATCCTAAATATTAAGACATAATTCAAAACCAATGTTATAGAAAAACTGAGGAAGTAAAAAAGATAAATAAAGGTTTTCTACCTCCTGATATAAAACATTCAGATGATCCAAATAAGACTGAGTTACTTACCCACACAAAACCCATGTCAGGAGCGCAGAATGCAAGAAACTTAAAGAAACAATGTTAGATCAGTTATACTGCCAAAAATTTTAAAAAGAAAGAAAGAAAAATAGAGTCCGGTTATCTAGATGTGCCTTCTGAGTCCGATGAGACGACTCTAAAACTCTCCACTAGATTTCCTGACTCGAGTGTTAAACTGTTGTGTATTTTTGTGAGTTTGTAGATCAGGACTGTCAATCCTTTAGAGAGGTGTTGTGACAAACAGGAAACACAGTGAGATCACTTAACACTCCCCCTTCTCACACACACACACACACACACACACACACACACACACACACACACACACACACACACACACACACACACACACACACACACACACACACACACACACACACAGTAAACGTCAGTACTCGAGTTCCTGTGCTCAGCTATTTCTTATAAAACAACCTGTGATCATAATGTGGTTCAGACACGACAAGTGACATCATTCGTGACGCGTGTGAAACTGTTAGATTTATGTAGATTTAATGGAAATATGGTCCATTTTTGGCAGTTTTCACACACATCTGTTTGTGTTTCTTTATAAGTTGGATAGAAAACAAAAAATATGAGAGTGAGAATTGAGTTATAAGACTACACATGATGATCTAAATGCCTGACACTCTTATTTGTTGAAATAAAAACTCAGCTGTTTAATTTTTACATAATTATGTGATAAAATTATTTGTTTCCCAATGTTGCAATGGAAACTACATAGTAAAAATAAATACTTACTCAACTATGATGACCATTAAGTTTAAAAAAAAACATGTCAAACCTCCTTCCTGTTCTCCTATTTTTTGTGTTTGTCACACGTAAGTGTTTTAAACAAATTTAAATATTAGCCAAAAATAAACACAAGTAAACACAAAATGCAGTTTCTAAATGAATGTGTTTATTATTAGAGGGGGAAAAAATCCAACCCTGCATGGCCCTGTGTGAAAAGTGACTGCCTCCTAAATGTATGCATTTTCCAGCATGAACGGCCTTTATAAGGTCAAAGGTCAGCCTTTCTACTTCAGGATTTTCTGCTAGACAGCAGAATTCATGGTTCCATCAATTACAGCAAGTGGTCCAGGTCCTGGAGCAGCAAAGCAACCCCACACTACCACCACCATGCTGACTGCGCATGATGAGGTTTTTCTGTGTTTTCAGGGATTTAAATATAATTTTTGGTTATTTTGTTCCTAAATTTCATTACAGGGCATGATAAGTTTCTTTTTGATATCTTTTAGCCTACTTCATGTTGTCAAACAGGTTCTATTGAAGTGATTTCTTAAATGTACAGGTCTGGCAGTGATCCGGTCTGGGTGTGGCAGGTGGAACAGAACTCAGTTTCCCAAAATGTTGTTTAATCACAATTAATTCATGCTTTAACAAGGGAGGGCCATTACTTTTACAAATAGGACCAGGTTGGTTTGGAAACGTTTTTTCAATTTATAAATAAAAACATCATTGAATAACTGCATTTAGTAATGATTCAGGTTATCTGTGTTTGATGAACAGTCAAACAGTGTAACAAAAATAGGAAAAATAGGAAATCAGGAAGGGGCAAATACTTTTTCAAACCACTATGCAATCAATTAATCACAATAAAAATATGTTACACTTTATTTCACTTATAAAACAGCTTGATATTAAAGTCATAAAGTATAAGAACTGACATGAAAGTTTTGAAATGCTACTCTAAATCCCTAGTTAGCTAGCAGCTAGCTGTACTGCAATGCTAATGCTAGCTTGTATGTAAACAAGAACAATTGCTTCTGTTGTTGTTTTTATTTCCTCTTTGATAAAAGTCAATGGTTAATGTTTTATCTGCATCTCCATTTATGAAAATATGATTTTTTTTTTTTTTTTTGCTGTTGCTTCTTTGGGTTTATTGAGCTGTAATGTCATTTACCGACCACAGGAGGGGGGTGTAGCTGCGGCAGCTACCCACTTCCTGTGCTAATAGTTGTAGGAGCAATTCAGTTTGATGAATTTGACACATCTGCCTCATTCTAGAGCTAATTAAGATGACTTACAAAGTGATAGTTCTGATAATTTGACAAGTGCTTCTGTTAAAAGTTTTAAAATTATATCTGGTGTAGATAGCTTCTTGAACAACCTCAGTTTGGTGAAACTGAGATTTTGATCAAAATGTTAAGCTAACAGATAGTCAAAACAATATTATAATTATGAAAATAAAGCATGATTTTTGTAGAAAAAGTGGAAACAAATCTCTAAATGTAAAACATATGTTTACCTTGTTAAAAAGAAAAGTATCAATTTCCCTGGATTTATTGAGTCGGTTGCTTTCCGTTTCTTGGTCTCCAAAAACATTTCTTGTTTATTATTAGCAACAAAAACAGGATATGAGTCAATTTCTTAGAAAAAGCTGGTTGTATCAAGTTTATAAATGGTTGCAGACAAGTCTGCTTATTAGTAACAGTCAGAGGTTTGTGGCTCTGAGTTGTTTACCATGACAAAAATAAAATAAAGGCAAGATATTAATAAGAATGTTTCTTATTAACCTTTCCCATTTTACAAATACATTTGTTAGGCCTTGCACTGATAAAAAAAAATATTTTAAGTGTCCATGCTGCAACCACTGCAAGTGTCATTGTTTTTTCTTTATAAAGACTTTTGCCTTACATTGGTTTAACATTTACCAAAATGTAAGCAGCTAAATATGCTGCTTTAATGCAATCCAGGTAAAAAAATAATTTGTTTTCTATTTTTACATTTGTAAATATGTTTCACGTATTCTTTCACTGAATGCCCAGCTCCAACAATGTAATATTTTTCAGATTTTTTCTGAGTTTGCAGAGGGATGAGTGTGGACAAGCTCACTTAATGCAAATGTTAAACTTCAAATACTCTTCTGTAAATCAAAATAAAATTATTCACTCATCCAGAGTAGATTTTTCTTTTATTACCATGCCCTTCGTATGAGCTCTGAGACATAATTTAATGAATTTTCTTTTACAGTACTTCAACTATGTCTGAACAGTTTAGCTCTGGTCTCAATTAATAATTTTCAATGCAACATATAAGAGCTTGATTCGTCCTCAAGGATCCAGTCTGCGTTTTAATTGCAGTAAACTGTAATCCGCCTTACATTTAGTTCTAATGATGCTGTGCTTTGGGGTGTTTTTGGGTTTTTTGCAGGGCGGATCTGCAGGCTAACTCCAACCAGACACGCCTTTAAATAACCTTATGCGCCAGAAATGCACGACATAGTAAAACGCGAAAACGTTGTTTTTTAGATCCAAAGTAAAGCGAGCAGAAGGTGTCCCTCCGTGTTTCTGGTAGCTTTACTGTACTGAGCCTGCAGCGGCACCCAGAAGTGAACAAAGCGACCCGGAAGCGGTGGTCCGACTGGAGGCAGACAGAACATCAAGCTTTTATATTATAGCTGCACTCGCAAGACAGTATCTGCAAGCAGGACACCAGGTATTTGTGCATGTCTTTTTTGTGTTTTCGCCGCTGTGCATGTCTCCGAGCGGCCACCGCGTCCCAGATGTGTGCAGATTTGTGCACGATTTCCCTCCTTTGATTCGCCCAAAAGTTACAGAATGTGTGGGGGGGGAAGCAGCAGCCCCTAAAAGTGGGCTTCTGTTAACGGATTTCGGGAGGCGAGCCTTTTGTATGCCGCTGATATTTAGACTCTAAAGCGACGACGTGTTGTTTGAATCGGCGTAAGGACTCCAGCGTGTCCGTTTCCGTGCTGGGTTTTTTTCCCCCTCTTCGCAGGGCATGGTTGTTGTAGGAAGTGTCAGTTTTTTTAAGAGGTGGGGAGGCCGGGCTATTCAAACCTGCAATTCGCCGTAAACAATCATTCATGCCTTTGACACGATAAACACGGTCTTTGTGTCTCCGGGAAGCCTTTTCGTCCGCAACACCCTCCTCGCGACACAGACGTTCGCGCTTCTAAAAAATTTGGGGTCTGCAGAATATGGCGTCCCGCCTTATAAAAATAAGGCTGCCATTTTTGTTTCTCTTTTGTCTGGAAATGTTTTAGGAAAACTGTCTGAGAATGTCTGAGAGGTCGAACCGCACGGTCCTCCCACCGGCTCCGAGTCCACAGCAGCTCCCAGACAGACGACATGTCCGAAAAGTCAAAGAAGGCAAAGTTGTTGTTTTTTTTTTTTCCCCTCTGCGTTTGAAAATTTAAAGCGACGGCCACTTATATTTCTCCCCAGGAATTCAGACAAAAGGGGCAGAGGATAGCTTGAAGCTAAACGGCTAACATACATGAACAGAACATTCTGTATGACATTTAGAGGGGGGAAAGGGGTGTTATAATTTAAAAATGTCACTTTTCCTAATGTAGGCCTAATTTACACACCGTGCTATTACACAGTTATAGATGTGTTACTAAATTGCGCCACATACTCGGGGTTTATACAGTTTTTTTTTATCTCATGTATTTTTAGAAAAGTAAATGTACTCCAGGACTACTTATTAGTTGCTCCACCTTTATTCTGTCTCCTCCTCAGAGGATGGTGGAGTTGAGTCAGCTGTCTGGACTTTATTTCATGAGTAAACTTATCCTGAGGAACACTCTAGTCTAGTTAAAGTACTCACACAGGCCACAAAAAGAGATGTTATATTATTTAACAATGCAGAAAACATATTTTAATTTGCCTTATTTATTTCCTGCTCAATAAATAATGTCCAGTATTTAATGTCTAGAACAAAGTATTATGATTTCTATAGAAAGAGATCCAAATCTGTGTATATCTGAAACATTTAAAGAATGCCTTGTTAAAAATAAGTATTACATTCCTTATATTTGTTGGGTCAATTGGTTTTTTGGTCTTGAAAATAAATTGTATTCTATTTTGAGCAACAAGAAAACAGAATGTGGGTCGCTCTTTATTTTAAAATCTTTGCTGTTTCTCGTGGTTTTAAGAATAGTTTAGTTAAAAGTCAGTGGAGGTTTGTGTTCCTAATGAAATCTCATGAAATTCAAATAAAAGCACAAACACGTGAAAGACAGGGTTATTACATTTTATTTTAAGATTTTTTTTTTCAATTTACCGTAGTCAGTTTTTTTGTAAGGCTTCACATCAATAAGTTTTTTTTTTAGAACGTCTCTATCTCTTTTGCCAGACTGTGCTGGCATGTCAAAATTATACCTTGCTTGAACTGCAGATGTGGGCTGCACAAAATCACTCCAAGCATGATAAATGACCTACAGGCCACACTCTGGACACCCCTAAGTAACAGGATGGGAAAAGAGCTATGATCTCAAACACAGGGTAGACAGGTGAGGCATGTTTCAGGCCCTGCTCCAAGTCCTTGCTGGATTTTCTTTTTGTTTCTTTTACATGCTAATGTTGTAAATGCTGTAGTAGATAGTTAGTCGATGTAGAAAATCCTGCTACATTATTTGCTTAACAGAGGTTAAAGTGGCTAACATGGACAATTGATTCTGGTCAGATAATCTGAGATCTTCTCAAAACAAACTTTAAATTTATTTCATCCATTTCAACAAATACATCTGTCCATTACAGGGGTTGTGTTAACGGTTTGCATGTGGAAACATGAGGGTGATGGGTGTGTTTTTATTTTAAATAATGCACAATATCATCAGAATATCGTCATAAATTTTTCCAGACAGAAACGGATCTCAACATGCTCAGTTCTCAGTCTTTCTGACAGTAGAGAAATGTACCGATTCTGGTTTTGAGAACCAATACAGACCTCTTATTGAACAGCTCTGACCTGCCGATTTTGTGTGAGTTGGATTTATTCTATAGAACTATAATTAACAGAATACATTCTGTCTTTTTCAATTTCTGATTAACTTGAAAAATATGTCAACTCTTCAACATGGATGATCTATAAATGCTTATGTGAATTAGCACTTAGCAAGCTCATGGATGCGTTAAGAACAAAAGGACGTCACATCATTTGATGAGAATAAAAAGATCACCTTATAAATGGCTTAAGTTGAAGTCACCAGGAAATTTAAACTGATGTAGCAGGTTAGTTCAATTAGCTGAAATGCCATTGCAGTAACTCTAAATGGTTCTCAGTAGTTTGTTTGACTCCGCCTGCTTGTATGCATGTCTGACAGCATCATGGCTCCTTATAAGATGATGGATGGTGTTCTGGGGTATCTCCTCCCAGATCCTGACCAGGGCACTGAACTCCTGGACAGTCTGAGGTTAACATGGTGATGTTGAATGAAGCTAAACAGTGATGTTCTATTGGAGTCAGGTCAGGCCAGCATGGAGGTCAGTCAATGGTATCAGTTCCTTCATCCTCCAGAAACTTCCTGCATGCCCTCGCCACATGAGGGCGGGTATTATCATGCACCAGGAGGAACCCAGGACCCACTGCATCAGAGAAGGGTCTAAGGATTTCATCCTGATACCCAATGTCAGTCAGTGTGCCATTGTTTATCCTGTACAGGTCTGTGTGTCCCTCTATTGATCTGCCTCAGACCAACACTGACCCATCACAACACCCATCATGCTGAACAATGTTTCAGGCAGCATAATGTTCACCACAGCATCTCCAGCCTCTCACATCTGTCACATGAGATAAAAGTGAACCTGCTCTCTGTGAAAAGCACAGGGTGCCAGCGCCAGACCTGACAGTCCTGGTGTTCTCTGGCTAATGCCAGTGGAGCGCCATGGTGCTGGCAGTGAGCAGAGGACATTGGGTCCTCAGGCCACCCTCATAAAGTCTGTTTCTAACGGTTTGGTCAGAGACCTTCACACCAGTGGCTCACTGAAGGTCACTTTGTAGGGCTCTGGTAGTACTCATTCTGTTCCTCCTTGCACAAAGGAGCAGATAGAGGTCCTGCTGCTGCATTAAGGACCTTCAACGACCCTATCCAGGTCTACTACCTGTATCCAGGAATCTCCTCCGTGCCTTGAGACTGTGATGTGGGACACAGCAGACCTTCTTGTAATGACACTTATTGCTGTGCCATCCTGGTGGAGCCTGTGTAACCTCTGTAGGGTCCAGGTCTCACCCCGTGCTACCAGTAGTGACACTGACCCTAGTCAAATGCAAAACTACTGAAAAGCAGTTTAAAAAAAATGAGGAGGAAAAATAGTGTGTGGACTTCACCTGCAAAACCATTCCTGGTTTGGGGTCGTCTCATCACTGCCCCTGTTGTTAATTTAATTAACAACCCCCTCTGTTACTGAAATGATCAGATCAATATCCCAGAAGTTTAACTGACTTGATTCCAGACTCTGATTAAAAAGACTCCCTTTATTGTTTTTTGAACAATGTAATACACACACACACACACACACACATATATATATATATATATATATATATATATATATATACACAGTCGATAATTAGAAAAACATTTAGCTCCTGGGAAGCAAAACATTAAAAAGGGGGAGTTTACACAGATTAAGAGAAAAGAAGCTCCAGAGACATGTTTCACCATCTAGTGTTCCAAATCAATGTGAAAACACTTCTTAACTCTTCACTGTTGTTGTGCATGCACCATGCACACTCTGCACAGAAGGAAGTATCTAAAGACTCAAAGTTACTCTGGTCAATTATCTGACACCATTAAAACAAAAAGGAAAAAAAAAGGAAGTTTTTTACTCAATGAACTGTGGAAAAAGCGTGGCTCAACTACAGCTATAATGTGTCTGCAGATGTTTAGACAGAAATATTTTTTGTAAAGTTATGCAAGTTAAATTTAATGTTACAAATGGTCAAATTTTACTGTAAAAGACATTGAATTTGTTGTATTTTGTGTAACATTTTGTAGAAATATTCAAGTTTTTATAGTATGTTTTTATATGGTGATTCAGCATAATTGCATGTAAAAAGGAAGTGATTAGGAGTAGGAAGTGATTCATAATAGAAAAATAACTGGAAACTTTTTTAAGTTTGAGATCTGAAAATTGTTCCTAAAACTTAAAAATGACATATTTCATCACAGCTGTTTAGTCCTCTTTAACACAAGCTTAACAGAAACCAGCATAACGTTTGGACCTGAAAGAAACTGCTTTTTAACATGAAACTAGCTGGATGTGGTTAAGGTGTCAGGTTTTACGTGTTCAAGCGATACACTTCTTTGCAGCAGGTTTTGTTTTTCCTGCCAGGACAAATCGACAGCTCATCAAGTCTATAGTTTGAGTTTAACTAAATGAAAGGATTGTTATTTATTCCAGGATGGCAGAGCCTCGATTTAACAACCCATACTTCTGGCCACCGCCTCCATCCATGCCAAGCCAGGTAAGCCTGTTCATAGCGTTTGATTATTGTTGCATTTCCACTTTGACTCGTCTGTTTCCATGTGTGAAGGTTTTTTGAGCCACACAGTAAACCAGGTCTCAGGTTGAGAATGTGTCGTTCTTAGAACTGAAAATAAATCAAGCTTTTTTCTGTCCTGAGACTTGTCTTCGAGGGCCCAAATGACATTCACACACGGTTGGCTGTTTTCTGTTGAGCATGACCCGTTAACCCTTTCAGCTGGATAACGTGGTCCTCATTAACAAGATCAAAGAGCAGCTGATGGCTGAGAAGATTCGACCGCTGCACCTGCCTCCTACCTCCACCCCCTCTCAGCAGTCTTTACTGGTGCCCACCTCGTCCCCTGATGGCGGCGCCCAGCACGGCATACAGGTGCCAAAGCCGCAGCAGGTGCCGGGCCACCACGGCACGCAGCCGCAGGGCTCTGGACAGCCGGACATCGCCCTGCACGCTCGTCCCGCCTCCACCTCTGGACCAGGTACTGTCTTCAGGTCACTGTTATGGATCCAAAACTCTATAATGTCATAAATCTCTAAGATGATAAGCTGACTAAATGCTGGGGTCGGTTTGCTGTCAAAGAATTTTGAACCAGGACCTCTGTTTTGCAGTTAGCCGTTACAAATTGTGACCATTTAATGAGTAATTCTGTTACATCATCAACGCATAACTTCCAGATGGAAATCTAGATGACAAGTCAGTAGTGAAGGCCAAAGGATTATGGGAAGACTGGCACATGAGACAACTGGGAGAGCAGCCTGGTCGGGTCAACCATCGCTCAGGTAAGTGATGATGAAAAAGAACTTTATTTAGAGTGTGAATGTGTGTATGAAGTATCGGTTCTGGTCTTTACCTCTACAGGTCTGGCCCTTTCATCTCGACCCGACAGCCACAGCACCTCTGAGGCCCTGGCCCCCACGACCCCGACCTCTAGCAGCCAGAACCGCCTAGGCGGCGCTCCCTCTGTGAACATTATCTCTGGGCTGGCAAGCGGTCCTGGTGTGGATCACATGAAGGCCGGAGGCCTAGCAGGACTTTTGGGCCCCCCACCAAAGGCTCCTCGAGGAAGAAAGAAGATAAAAGCTGAAAACACTTCTGGGCCTCTTCTAGTGGTGCCCTACCCCATCCTAGCTGACCAAGGCTGTGTCACTGTGGCACCCAAAGAGGGCAAAACCTACAGGTTAGACACGTAAAGCCACTGCTGTTGGCTTAGTTATACTGAATCATGAATCGTGGGATATTTAGAGCTGATGTTGTGGTGTTCATATTTCACATTTTTACAAGAAGAAAACTGGTTCAATTTTCCTTTTTTTTCCCCACCTTTGTATTTTTTTAAAATATGATAACTATGTACCAGAAACAAAAACTAGTAACACATAATAAGCACACGATGCTATTATGCCTCACAAATTTACATCCAGTCAGTTTTATGCATGGAGCATGCATAAGATGAGATTTAGGACATAACATGTATGACAAGTCTTGAAAATAACCTTATGACAAAATAAATCAAATAAAAACACATTTTCAGTGTTAAAGGTGATCTAGTATAATTTGATTGAAAACATTAACCAGATATTTTTATATATATTGTTTTAAATTGAAATAAAGAAGTATTTAAATTATTTTTAAATTAAAACTTGATTTCTGAACTGCTTTTAAAACCTCAGAAGTCTTAACGGTAAGTTGAGGGTCTTCAAATGATCTCCAGATTTCAAATAAAACAATTTAATCCCTAATAGAATGTTGTCACCATAATTGATGTAAAATCTAAAAATAGAAGTCAGAAATGGATATAAGTAGTATGTACTTGTATAAATCAGTCAGGACTGTGGTGAGGTTTTTGCTGTTATTTTGTGTTAAAAAGTTAAGATCCACTGTTATAGGATACAAAATTTAATGAAAAACTTTCAGCTATCTACATCTAATTATTAGGAGCTTCCTCTACCACATGCTTTTATTACACCACGCTGCCTCTCATCCAGAAACCTCTGACAGACTGTCTAGAAAATTCTCCAGCAGGCTCAGTGTTTTAAACTTTGCTTTGCTGCTACATCATTCGTCACCTACTGTCTAAAATCCTCCATGGCGTCCCAGAGGGACCATGATGCGGTTACGTTAAAAAAAGGGAACGTTTGAACTGCAAAGGAAAAACATATTCTAAATCTACGAAACAACCTGAAGCTCCAGAGCATAATTAAAAAATGTGAACATACTTTCTGTCACATTGTCTCCTGTCTCTAGATGCAAAGTCTGTCCGCTCACCTTCCTAACCAAGTCAGAGATGCAGATCCATTCCAAGTCCCACACAGAGGCCAAACCACACAAGTGTCCCCACTGCTCCAAGACGTTCGCCAACGCCTCCTACCTGTCCCAGCACTTGCGCATCCACCTCGGGATCAAACCCTACCACTGCTCCTACTGCGAGAACTCTTTCCGCCAGTTGTCCCACCTGCAGCAACACACCAGGTTGGTCTTATTGTAGAAAACTTTACATACAGTAATATTCCTACACATGGAGCTTGATTTGTAGAAAAGTTCTCCGATTTTACTTAAACTTTATCACAATCGACGTGTTGGTCACCCCTGTTTTAGATGCATCCCTGCTCCAAAATCACCAGAATTGCTTTTGTTTGATAACAGATGTAGCAAAAAAAAAAACAAGTTACAGTGTTTCTGCAGGGTCTTATTTTGAAATCAAAGTTTTTTAATCTTTAAAAGCCTTTAAATACATTCACATTTTCCACACTAGGTCATATATTACATTTACTAAATAACTTAAATTTGTACAATTGATGGCCTTCACTCATTTATTGTGCTGTAGTTCCATCTGGAGATTTCAGGTTTTATTCTTTGATAAAACTACAAGGCCCATGCAGCAGCTTGTTTAGGAAACATTATTAAATTATCTATTGCCAAGTTTCTTCTCCAAGGGAAAGTGTTTGAATCATAATGGGCTTTAAAAGGTTAATATCCTGAAACTTGCAGAAACCCTCCAAAACGTACAGAGTCGCTGCTTTTGGGAGTTGAGCTGCTGCTGTTTCGGTCATAATTTAATATTATTTTTTTGAATCTGTTGCTACAGAATCCACACTGGCGATAGGCCTTATAAATGTGCTCATCCTGGATGTGAAAAAGCTTTTACTCAGCTGTCTAACCTCCAGGTAAGTGAGAATTCTGCTCTGCTAATGCTAGCCTGCTCTCTGGACCTTTACTTGAACTTTTGTTGAAATCCTTTGTGTGTGTGTGTGTTTCCTTTCCCACAGTCTCACCAGAGGCAGCACAATAAAGATAAGCCGTATAAATGTCCCAACTGCTACCGTGCCTACTCAGACTCTGCATCACTGCAGATCCACTTGTCAGCGCATGCCATCAAAAACGCTAAGGCCTACTGCTGTAGCATGTGTGGCCGGGCATACACCTCAGTGAGTAAAAAAATCCTCCCAAAAACCACAAGCTGCCAGGTTGTTATCTTTCTTCCCCGGAGCGTGCTCAGAAAGGCTGTTTCTGACATGTTGCTGATAAGATGATGACATTTGATGATGCTCAGCCTTCCTTTGACTACAAGAAGTCACGCTTCCTGTTTGTGATATTTAACAATTCAACATGTTCTTGCTTTAGTTCAGATGTACAGAGGGGAAGCATGAGGATTTTTTTTATTTTCACCTGACTAGATCACCATGGTAACAAAGACTGAACACAAAACCTGCTACTGTTAGCACGCCCTGTTTAGATATTGATCAAATGCAGCTGCTTTATTCACTTTTCAGCATTAAAAGTGTTAAATATTTAAACAAAATACATTTAAAAATCTTCTTTTGAGCTCAGTTATTTAAACGTAGGTGAATTTAAAGGTTAAAAGTCCAGTATGAATGTGATTTATTTAATCTTATTGTGTTTTCATGTCCAATCCTTACAGGAGACCTACCTTATGAAGCACATGTCCAAACACACAGTGGTGGAGCACCTAGTGAGCCACCAGTCTCCCCAGAGGACCGAGTCCCCCAGCATCCCCATCCGCATCTCCCTCATCTGAGCTCCTCGGACAGTAAGACCTCAGGAGTCTGTGTTCAGCCGGAGCTCACGAGGCCCCCCCCGACCCCCAGCCACCTCCATCAGACTCACATTAACATTACGACAGCTGACATAATCATTCAGTGTTAGATTCAGTAAACGGAGCGCCTCCGTCTGGCTCGACTCGGGCCGTCTGTTAAACGTGAGCACAGCGGTATTTTTGTGAATGTAACAGTACAGCTTGATGTTATCTGGCGGCTCGGAGAATGTCTGGCGTCAGATTCAATAAGCACTTTCGTATGCATCGTGTAAACCGTTGGATGCATCGGCCATTGGTAAAGTTTTCGACGGTTTTTTGTTCCTTTAGTTTCCTTTTTTCCATTAAATGGGTTTCCAAAATGTGCCAGGCGATATTTGCCCTTTTAAAGAGTTGAGAGTGTTTTTTTTCCCTTTCTTTTTTAATGTTTGCTGGGTGTATTTCAAACACATCCAAAGAAAATCTTAAAGCACTTTTCGGCCTTGTGGTTTGGGCTCAAATTACTTCAATCTTGTTGGATGGAAAATGCCGGAGGGCATTACTTGTGGCAGCTAAGAGTACAAATAACAGTTTTCTGCATTTCTTTTGTTTTCCTTTACATCTCTGCACAAGTACAGTCATCTAAATTTAATCATAGGCAATCATTTGATGACAATTCAAACATTTGATCTTTTTTTATATAAGAAGCTGAATTATTGGCTTGAGGATCCCCCCCCCCCACTCTGTTTAACCTTCACCTCTATAATCATGCAGTCCTGATAAAGAAATGCTGTTTTTCACCCCACTTCTTTTTCATCTGAGTGGTTAGTGCCATATATGAACTTTGAGGATTTAAGTGAAAACAGATTTTTGATAAATGACTTCCTACGATTCAGATTTAGAATCAGACTACATCTCACACATCAAAGCCAGCTCTACTTTTTATGTTTCCCTTTTTTTTTTTTTTAAATAAGCTGAAAATAAATCTGAAATCAGATTGTACTTTATGAGTGGGTCATTCTAAATCCAACCACTGGACCAAAATGTGAAGTTCTTGTACAGCTCCTCTAACCCAGTCAAGTTTTTATTATTTTAATCTATAATAAGCTTTACCCATTTGGAATCAACTGCAGTATATTCAGTAGGATTATGAGTGTATGCAGAGGCAAATCCTTATTTTTTTTTCCTTTTTAGTATTATTTTTACTGTATACAGTATTTGTTTGTTGTATTTTTACTGTAACTGTAACCTCTGAATGGTACTTCTAGGGGTTCCCTGTATTCTTCAGGGCGCTTCGGAAAAGGTGCTTCGGCTCTGCGTTGGGTTTAAGGTGGGACTGAGAACAATGTAAAATACATATACAGTATATAGTATGTTTTCAAAAGAATTAAAAAAGAACTTATTACTCAAGCCACTGGCCTGAAAAACGAACATTTACTCCAACAACAGACCCTGCCTCTTCAACTAAACTCTCTTCTTTTTGAGATAATGGATCAATGTACATGTTGCTGTACTGTAAGACATGTTACTCATTTATAGAACCTATTTTTAAGTTTCCATCATCATGTTCTGTTTGATTTCTTTTGTAAAAGTTTATATATGAATTACTGTAATTATTTTAGTCTACCTGTATGTCTTTAATATTCACGTTTTATATCAGTTATCTACATATACGCCTTAACTGTTTATCATCCCGACTCCATTACTCTGTATTGTGTTCTCCAGTATTCAGTCGTGTAAACACGTTTTATTTTGTTTGTTTATTCCGCATGGAGTTCTTGAGCTGTAACCTGTATTAACTGTTTAACCCATGTTCTCTATGAAAAGATATTCTGTAGGTTTATTACACTTTTTTCCTGTCTTGCATTGATGTTTCATATACAGTTTCTAGACGACTAAATATGCACAGCCAAGACTGAGAAGTTAAACTAAGGTTATCAATGTTTAAAAAAGAAAAGGAAAAAAAAAGCTTTGTATCTTTACCTTGTTTAATAAACAGACTGTTATAAATTAGTTGGTTCATTGATTTACGCAGGAAAGGGTTTTTTTTAGCAGGGAAAAAACAATTATGCGTATTTAGTTTCTTTTATTTATGAAAATAGTTTTATTTTTTTTGAAAATGTTCCTTTACAAAAATCACAAGTCATAGTTTATTAGTGTCCATGCGTCTTTTCAAACAGGCGTTTGTTAGTAAAAGCGTCCATGCAGCAGCACGATAAAGTTCAACACTTCATCATTTCAGGCACATTGAAGGCAGATTCCTCCTCCATCGATCCAGAATAACGTTAAATACAGAAACGTCTAATCACCGCTGTGTTCTGTAGCTGTATGGACCCGAGGTTCAGCTGTACATTAAGAATACTCAACTATAAATTAGCTAGTGAGCAGCCGGTGACGTGCATCCCTTTAACAAAGTAGGCCTCTTTCATTTCATAACTTTATTTGACACATTTTATGAACAATGACCTGATTTCTGGAACCCAAATAATGATCTGGTGATGCTCCATCAGGTTTCTACTAACCCTGACTGAAGGCTGGTGGGTCATTCTGCTGTTTGGTAGCTCAGAAACATTTGATTTATTTCACAGAACTCATTGGGTCACTGTCCATACGGTGTAAAGGGCATTACAATCCACCTCTACACTCTTCATCCAGCTGCTTCTGGCACTTTATTGATGAACACTAATGACTCTGTGCCACTAAAAGCCTCATGCACTCACTCTGCATTTATGAACTTCTGCTTAGTCCAGTCAGAATCTTTTAGTTAACTTAAAAAATGCAATACATGTAATTCCTAAACCCAAACTTAATGTTGCAGTCTGAACTTTAGGTCCATACTTCTAAGTAGTTAAAATACCAGAAATACTTTGCCAAGCACTGACTGTCTCTGCTAATAGTGTTTGTAGCTACAGCTCGCTGCTTTCTGACCGCTGGAAGAACAGTTTGCGGTGGATCAACTCACAAAAAGCAGGAAAAACTTAAAACAGAGGAGGGGGGGGAACAAGTTATAAACATATTCAGTGTCTCCTGACATTTTTGGATGCTTCACATTGCAAATATTGGAGTGGGGACAACTAGGAGTAAATCAGTAACATCACATAATCACAGTTACTTATCTCACATAAAATGGGTCCACTTAATTTGGACAATTTTATTTATACCATATATTGTTTTTATAACCCTTATTTAGTCAGGTAATGTCCCATTGAGATTATAAGAATCTCTTTTGCAAGGAAGACCTGAAGGCAGTTAGGGGTTCAGTATTTGTCCAAGGACTTGGTAGAAAGGTCAAAACACTTCAAACCTAAAAGCAATAAAAACAATACCATAGGCATCGTAAGGCATTCAAACACTGCACAGAGAAGAAGCTCACCACTGATTTCCAGCTACTGCATTCCAACGCTATAGTTTCTCTAATGTAAACAACTTGAGTGTAAAAAACTTGTTATAAAGTGCTTCAACAAACCATTTAAAAATAACTATTTCATATTTACAGCTCTTTTTATGTCGCTGTGCCATTTTTACACAACAAATTATTTTCATGAACCAAATCAAATTTTCAGTCATTCCGTTCAGCTTCTGTGTGCAAATATAAACAAACCCCATCGTCTCCTGTATGTTAGTGCGTTCTAACAAGTTTATAAAAACGACAATCTCATTAGATAGACAGCTAAAAATACCTTTTTAAAAAGTACATTTGACACTTGGTGAGGTCTTGGACCAAAATACAGGCATGTCAAACACAACCCTGAGAGGAACTGCAGCGGGAGCCGTGTTTCGTTTTACTGGCTACTGAATGACTTCTCTGGCAACAACAGCACTGTCCTGACTGAGGGCTTTCCAGAAAGGAGGTTCAACAAACTCTGAGTCTGTTTGTAAACTCGGAGCGTTTCATTTCAGGATGGCTGACTTCAAAAAGCAAATCATGAGTAATTTCCTCTTGAAGCACAAGTGCAATAAACAGGCATCATCAATGGAGCCCCGTTACACCGATTCACCTTGAAAAGCATAAAATAAATGTTTTACTGGAGCAGGGAGTCCTTAAAGTTTATGAAGAATAAGGTGAAAAGGTGGACTTTATTGGAGTTACTATATGCTGTAATAACAGATTAACACCGAGTTGTACTCAGTAAACAGGAGGAGGCACAGAGTTTGTTCTGATGTGACTCTGAGGTGTGTGTGTGTGATGTTAGATATGTGTGATCAGAGGATGTTACAGAGATAAATGACAAAAAACTAAATATGATCTTGGAATAAGAGCACATCCAATCCATGATGTACAGTACAAAGTATTTCTATTTTGTCATCGGTCGGATTATTTAAAAATGTCCGACCTTTGTTAGAAAGCTGCTTCACAAAGTCTGTTACCATGGTGATAGCCACAGAGATTCACTTACCTCTCTTTTTGGAACAGAAAAAAAAACTTTCCCTAAACTTACTCAGAGTTTTCACAGAACCTCCTCTCTGTAAATCCCCTCAGCTGAGCCAGTCAGGCCCGGTCGCTGTCATTAGGGCTCTCCTCTGCACCTTTTGGGGGCGTTGGAGTAACCAGTGGGGATGTGAGATTCAGGTATCCCTGCTCAGATGGCTGGTACGTTGAGACCGACGCCCTAGTGCCATCCAATACCACATGCTTGCTCACTTTTCCACGACAGATCGCATCCAGGATGTCCACGTGGTCACAGGAACCTGCAGTCAGACTGAAAACAGGACAGTCTTGTGTCAATCTCCAATAATGTGACAATCTGACATTTTTACAGACATTTCTGTGAGGAGCTGTGAGGAACACTGGATACTGTTTTAACAGAATGACAAAAGTAATGATGCGATCTGAAAGGTTTAGTTATCTCGGGACCACCTCACCTTAAAGTGGACGCGTGTAGGATTCCTTCAGAGAGGCCATCAGAGGAAGCCACTTTCTTGGCATTCTGCTTAAAATTTGAATGATTTAGTCAGACGCATAAAAAATCTTTAATAAAAAATGACAGATTTTTCCCCAAACAAGTTAAAAGACTAACATTTAAACATTTTTCATGATAAGTCTAAAACACTTAAATCTGTGATTTAACGGTTTATAAAAAACCTAAAATCATAAGACGTTTCTACCTCCAGAGTGTAGAAGGACTCGACGCTCCTCAGGGCGCGCTCTAAGGAACTGACTTGATTGGAGAGCTTCATGGTTCTGTCCTGTAGCTGTCTGTTTTCCACTTCTAAGACATTAACCCTTAAAGACATTCAGTCACCGTTTTACAACACAGAATGTTCTCAGTAGCTGGAGTCAACAAAACGTGTTCTTGTGAAGCTACTAAATTTATTAGGTATGCATCTAAAAGATTTAAACTTTAAAAGGTCACAGCTGAATCATCAAATGCAGAAGAATTACAATCAGCAAGGATCTTTTAAGGTTTGAATGAGCAAAAATGACATTTTTGACCTTGAAGCTTTGAACATATAAGTTGCAGCTTTAAGGGGAAAAAGAGAACGGTTTCCTCAGCCGGCAGTGCTCTGGGTTGTCTCGTTTTCAGATTTACATCCAAGCCGTTCAGATGAATTTCAAATGTATTGTCAAGAAATAAAAAGCAAAAAATTGTTTACAGGCCTTGTATGTTTTTAGAGTTCATTTTAAGAAGGTGCACATGTAGAAGAAATGCAAACATGTACGTGATCCAAGAAGAAAAATGATCCCAAAAGAAATGTGAAAATCTGAACAATCAGAGGTGATTAGGATACCTGTGTTGGACTGTCGAGGCAGTCCTCATGCCTTTGCTGCCCATTTCCTCTGCCTCGCTTATCCTCCGCAGCAGCTCCCTCTTCTCCTCCAGGAGCTTCTCGTTCTCTGTCATCACTGTATTGACCCGCTCCTTCTCCTAAAAGCCACCAAGGGAGGAGGCAGGACAAAGAAAAATATCAAAACAAAGAGAAAACATCACTTGAGAAATATTTAGACCTTAAAGGCCTCAGACAGGATGACGGGTTGTGAGTGTGACCTTGTGTGAGAGACTGGAAGCCAGTGCCAGGTCATTCTCTAGTTTCTGGATGGTAGAGTCCCTCTGCGCCGTCGCTTTAAGAAAAACCTGCTTGGCCTGATGGAGCTTGCTCCTGTGCTGACTCTGCTTTTCGTTGTACTTTCTGCTTAGCAGGGCAGAGGACGACAACAAGACACAGTTACAGAGTTTGGTTATTTTGTGGTGGTTTATTAATTGGGTTGATTGTTATTGTTAGAGGTACATATGCCTGACCTGACTCGTGCGTCTAGCTGGAGGAGAACCTGCTGCAGCTCCTCCTGCAGCCTGTCACACTCCTGCTGACTGGCTGCCAGCTCCTCCTGCAGCCGGTGGCTTGACTTCAGGCTGGTTTTTGCCTTGAGAGCACATAAATTACATTACATCTATTTTAGTGTCAACAAGATTTCCTTGTACTGGTTGTAACTTTAAAATATTTTTACATTAAACCACAGCGTTTTAATACATAAGCAACACCAGTCCTCACCTCCTCTCTTGTGTTGTTGAGCTCAGCCTCCAGGATGGAGAGACGGGTGTCGAGCTGCTGGACGCGGTGACTGAGCTCTGTGTTTGTCCTGTTGAGGGAGGCCTCCTTCAGCCTCAGAGAGCGCACCTGCTGCTGCAGCTCCTCTTCACGCTGCTCCAACAGCTTCCTGGAAGCCAAATGGAAGAAAAACAAATAAAAGCTTAAAAACTAGAGCTGACCAAAGACTGACAGCAGAAGGACCACGTACCTGGTGATGTGCTCCTCCTGCTGCTGGGCTCTCAGGGCTGATAACGCGTCAGACAGGTCCCTGCTATCCCTCTCCAAGCGGCTGCTCTCACAGGCCCGAGCTTCCTCCACACGCAGCTGGTGCTGGGCGTTCTTTAGCTGCTGCTGCAGCTCCAACACCTTCCATCGCAAGACAACCACAGGCCGAACATAACCTCTCTAAATCGCACTTGTTTCAAACACATGCTTGAATTGTTTTAGAAGTGCCTGACAGACCATTTATAATTCTGAAATTACATGAGAAAATGCATCTCTACCATCTTGCTCTGCAAGGAATAACTTATTAGGGGTTAAAGCAGACAGTATATCCCTTTAAACGCTGAGTATGTTTATAATAAGCAGAAGGTAGAGAAAGATATCAGTTTACTGGTGGACTGAACTGCACCCTGAGATAACCAGTCTTGTTTGTTAAGGCAAACTGTTGGATGTAAAACAGCTTTACTGTTATTAATATTTGATCAGACCTGCTCTCCAAACTAAACCAACATGTGACAGTTCTGACCTTCTTGTCAGCAGCAATGAGCCTCGCCCTCTCAGCCTGTAGCTCCTCCTGCAGGCTGCTGGTGGCACTGCGGTCGGTGCTGTTGCGCGCCAGCTCCAGCTCCAGTTCTCTGATTTTCTGCTGCAGCCGTTCACACTCTGCAGCCTGAGAGTGGACTTTCTGCTCCACCTGGACCAGTTTGTTCTGGACCTGCTTCAGTTCTGCACAAAGCTGAAAGAAACACAAAACAACATAGTTTTATCACAAAACAAAAAGTTGTTTTATAGACTTCTTGGTGTGTTGGTGTAAAGAAAAGCATGTGCAGCAATCTATTTAAACCTAGCATGACACTGGTTGAGCTTTGGAGTTAGCTGTCGTTTCTTCTATGCTTCATGAACAAATAATAAAACTCTGCAAATGATTAGGTGCAAAAACCAGACTAAAAATGAGTACAAAGCAAATTTACAAAAAATTTCAGAAAGTCTGAAAAACAAATTCTCAACAGAACTGAAAAACATATTTTCTAAAATTAGAGGCTAAAGACTTTTGCACAGTCCTGTACATGGTCTTTGTCTTTCTCATGGAGGTTTATGATCTCATCTAGATTCAAGTGACAGAGACTAACAGATGGCGATTAGGTGATGAATGTCAGATGCAGTCAGGAAAATTCCAAATATGTAATAATTAAATACCAACTTTGAGTTTTTCCTGCTCCAGCAGAGTGTTGTGCCTCTTCAGATCCATGTTCTTCTCCTTTTCGTAGCGCAGCTCTCTCTCAGCAGAGGTGAACAGACTCTGGGCCCTCTGCAGATCCTGTTTCATCTGTTTAGCCTCCTCTGTCTTCTGGCTCAGCAGTGAATCCTGGGACTGAAGATTGGGACGATATTCAGCATTGAAACAATCAAAAGGAAACAGATTCTGTTTTCCCCAGATAATTAAGGCTGTGATGATCACATGATGTACCTTGATGTGCGCCTGAGCCTCGTTAACCTGAGCCTGAAGAACCATTTGGTGATGAGAGGCTATCTGCTGCTCCTCCTCCAGCTTATTCTGAAGATCATTCCAAGAGATGAACTATGAGCATAAGGCATGAAACAGATTAACAACAATCTATATGTTTATAGTGTTTAGTTACCTGATCCAAACCCTTCTCCTTGTGCCTTATATTAGCTGTCTGCAGTTCAGGTATCTGGCTGCGACTCTGTGCTTCCATTGCAGAGGACAGCTGCTCCTGATGCCACAGAAGCAGCTTATTGAGGCGCTGGATCTCCAGCTCCAGTCTCTCTCTTTCCCCTCTGGCTGCTAGCTTCTCCTGAACGGCAGAGCTTAGCTCGGCTTGAAGCTCAGCGCTCTTCAGTCGTTCGGAGGTCATCTCATCCCTGGAGAATGTGCACACATATGCAAAACCAAGTAAGCGCCAGTATCGCAGACTTGTCTCGCTACCGGCCATAAAAAATAAAATACAATAGCACTAGTACTTCTACCCAAAGCTTTGCAAAAGAAAAACAGAGATATGAAAGGAAAGCAACCTCAGAGAGTTGTGTGTCGTCTGGAGGCTGCTGAGTTCAACAGTCAGGCGGTCAGCCTGTCCCTGCAGCTGGTCAACCTGAAGCCTGTCCCCCTGAGTCTGGTTACTGTTCCTGTAGCGGTCCAGCTCACTCTGGAGTCTGCTGTGGCCACGCTCCATCTGAGCCACCTGTAAAGAGTAAATGTAACCTCAAGTAAAAATGTAACCTGCTTTGTATTTTAACAAACTACATTTATTTTAGGTTAAAAACAAAAAAAGTAGAGAACAGATCAAACCTTTTCTTCTAGAACTGCCTTTTCCCCCTTCACTTGGGTGAGGCTTTTGATGAGCGTTTTCCCCTGCTGGCATTCAGTCTGAAGGCCGCTGACCTCAAGTCTCAGTTTCTTCAGCTCCCGTTCACCTATCTGCAAAGCCTTTAGTGTGGAAAAGTTCTTATAAAGTTAATATTGCATCAACATTAAACTTTTCATAATATAAACAGACCTGTGTAAATGATTTTTACCACTTTTTCTATCAAACAAGTCAGAAGTTTTGTTGTCTAACCTCTTTATCTTTTTTTAGTGCAGCCTGTGCAGCGCTGAGGTCCAGCTCCAGCTGTTTCCTCCACTCCTTCTCCTCCGTCAGACGGGCCTCGAGCAGAGCCATCCTCTCCTGGGTGCTGTCCCTGAAGTGCTTTATGCAGGGTCAGAGGAGAGGTGAGTTTTATTTGACAGTTAATGTTTTATGAGTCACAATCAGAGTTTGTCACCAACTTTCAGGTCAGGACATTTCATTTTTGTTGTGTTGACATCAGCATGTAAACCTTCAGAGGATCTATTACTAATCCTGAGACGAGAGTCATTTCCTACCAGCTGTAAGTAGGACTCTTTGACCTCTTCGCCGTTCCTCAGCTTGTTTTCTTGGCTCTCCTGCTTTTTCAGCTCCACCTCCAGACTTTTGATCTGCAGATTCAGCCATTAGAGAAGTTACTATTCCTTCATACTAAAACATTAATCATAAAATTAGTTTTTTAAAATATGTCAGGTAAAATATTTTTTAATAAAAATGTTTAATCCCTTATTTATATAAGAAGCGATGTTGAGGAAGGATCAATTTCAGCCCTTTACCCTCCTGTGCAGTCCCTCCAGTTCTCCGTCGTGACGATGCCTCTCCTCCTTGATGGCGTTCTGAGCCTCCCCCAACAGAGCCTCCAGCTCTTCGTTTCTCTCCTCTACCTCTTCCTGTTCTTTGCGTAGCCTCTGGAGTTGCCGTTGCAACTCTCGCACCTGCACAAGTCCGTCTTCCACCGCCTCACGACACCTAACAGAGAAGAATTAAGATTAAAGTCTAAATAATCTTGATAAAGTCACAATAATCATCTCAGGCTCTGAAGGAATTACCGTTTGTGAATCTGATCTTTTTCGTGGACTGAAAACGAAGATACTCCATCTTCTGATTCTCTGATCTTGTCCTTCAAATCCTCTTTGGCTGAATCAGTCTTTGCAAAATCAGAAACCTGATCCAGGAGATTTTGTTTCTCTGACTCTATGATGTGCACTCTCTCCCTGAGAGTTTTGTTCTCAGCTTCCAACCGCTGCAGCTTCATCTTATCTGTGAACAGACGTCTGACTTTACACATTTATATTCAGAACCTACACAAGCATCAATCTAAACTAAACTCAGAACTTTCAACCCTAACTGTCCTGAATTTCCAGCCAACTGTTTGTTTGTTTTTTTGCTTGAATTTTGAAATAAGATGTCAGACTTTAGCAGTGCTCTGTCTCACCGCTGTGTTTTAGTTCGTCCACTTCTTTTCTCAGGCTCTCTACTTCTTGGACAGTTCCCTGAAGCTCAGATCCTGGAGTCATAAACCCAGTTCAGCCATTAAAAAGACTTCATATGCCTCCTGCTAATGCCTTTATTAAAAGTCTGTCTATCACATAATGTGATGTGTTTTTTTAAGTATAATGATGTTTATTATGAAGAATAAATACTAGAATCTCAGAATATAAATCTATGATTACAAACTCCAAACCCGTGCAGCGTACCCTTGGTGTCGTGGTTGTTGTTTCTGGCCTCATCCAGCTCATCAGAGAGCCTGCGGATGTCCTGATGAGCCATCGCCAGCCTCCTGGACGCCTCCTCCAGGTCTCGCTCCAGTCGCTCCCGATCATTTCGTTCCCTGGAAATCTCCTCGCCGTGGGTCTGATGTAAAAGCAACAAGACGTGGATGGTTAGTGTCGGAGAGTGACAAGAGAGATGACTGGCAGTTAGAGCAGAGATGCTAGTGTTCCAACATGCAGGTGTGAGAGGCATGCATTTTCAGGCTGGGATTCATCAGCGATGCAGGCCTAAAGAGGATCATGGGAAATGGTTATTTAAATTTCAGCTTTCTTCTGTGCAGAGATCACCTGAAAAAACATATCCGCGCAGACGAGTCACTTTATATAGCAGAAACAGAGAAGACAGAGCTGAGACATGAGCCAGGTCCCCCCAAAAAACATCCTATCAGGAGTTAGAACGTTAACACTGCAGTGATATTTAACAGGACATCCTATAATATGTGATACTGAAACAAGCCGTGTATCGTGACAATCATGCAGAAATCAAAGCATTTCCCTCTTCTCCATTGTGCGAAAAAGTGAATTTCCTCTGAGACAAGCCAGCAATGCCCCATTTTTGGTCATTATCACAACACCAGGGTTAGTTACTAGTTAGTGTTATCTGTAAAGTGGAAACCTACAGGAGTTACACTGTGTTTGCTCTGACCAGACCTGCGCAGGCCAAACAGCTTCTTCCATGGACTCTGGGATGAGCACTGCTGAAAGGAAAAACCAGCGTGTGCATCAGGCTGTCCTGCACACTGACTGAAGAAGTCAGGTAGTTTCTGTTTCCAGATTTTATTCAACCTGAATAATAAGCAAAAAAAAAAAAAAACATGAAATGAAGATAACTGACCTTTGCCATGGCGTCTATGGTTCTATGCACATCCTCGCTCTGTTGTCGTAGGCTCTCTCCCATTATGTGGCGTATATGTTCCTGATCAGGAATAAAAACTCTGTATGAGCTGTAGTTAGTTAAATATTACACTTTATTACAACCTTGAAGCTTGGTTTTAATATCTGACATGACTGAAGCCTGGACAGTCATTGTAAACCATTCAAGAGCCCAAAAGTTACAGATCAAATCAGGAAAATGAGCTGCAAAGCTGCAACGCATGCAACTATAACTGAAAATATAGAGAAAAGGAACACAGGTGATGTTTAAAACTATAAATTTCACTAATGTTAAACATCATAAATAAACATCATAACTGTATATAAATCTTATCTGCAGAAAATGCACTTTAAATATCATGAACGTCATAAAAATAACCTACAGGTTTCTTTATTTTACAATTATATAAAACAGATCTGTGCATGCTTGTATCAAAATGTTTAATTTAGAGGAAAGGAACTACATGACACAGAAAATACAGAAGAACTGAAATTTGGGGGGAGAAAAAAGTTGTCTTTACCTGATGATCACAATCATTCAAGTTACCAGCAAGACTCTGACTCTCCAGTTTCCTCTCAGCAGCCTCCAGCCTCTCCAGCAGCGTGGCTCTTTCCACCAACAGGTAGGCCACCTGCTCACTGGGGCTGCTCAAACCGATCTCCTCCAGGTCTTCCTGAGCCAAAAGCTCAGCCAGCTCCTTACTCTGAGCCTCTGAAAGTTAAGAAGAGCTTCCTGGTCATTAGTTTATCTGGAAATTACATCTGCATTGTCTTCTGCATAAACACAAGCAAATACCTGATAATAACTCATAAAAAACAGAGATATTTAAAGCGTGTTTGAATTTATGATTTAAGATCATCCAGATTAGGCTCTGACTCAAAGCCATGAATGATAACGCTGCAGTTATTTGACTGTATTCACCTTGTTGATGTTTGACCTGGTGAAGTTCATGTCGCAGCTCTTCATTGTCTCTCTCATACTCTGCTGTCAGACACTCACGCTCTTCCAGCAGAGCTCTGATGTGAGCTACGTAGCTCTCCAACTGACAAATGATGAAAAAAACAACCAAATAATTCAAATATTTACTTTAAAACCTATCATTTTTGATGTGTGATAAAGCATTTGCTACATTTCTGTTGGGGTGAACTCTGAAAAGAGTTGTGTGAAACAGCTGGTTGAATAAAGATCCACTGAAATGTCTTACCTCCTTCATTTCATTGGCCTGTTGGGTGCGTAAGGTCTGCAGCTCCTCGGTGGCTGACTGAAGCTTCGTCTCACTGCCAACCAGCTGCTGCCACAAGTGTCGCTGCCGCTCCTCCACATTGGCCTCCGGAGGCAAACCATCCTCCTGAAACCGCTTAGAAATCTGATCCAGCTCCATCCAAACCTGAACAAACACAGGGGGAATTTAATTTTTTTTGCCAATAAAGATCATATCAACCAGGAGTAAATATTAATTGCTAAACTGTAGTTTTAGGACTTTTTTTTAACACTCATTTTGCTTTCTGTCTGTCTTATTTATTAGCAGAATGTGTGTTATTGAGCTTAAGACTGACAAAAGTCAAAGATTTTGAGAATAAGCAGACCTAATGTTAGTATGCTACATAATATGCTGAGAAATATTGAATTTTAGTTTGCAATTGCTATCAAATTTAAAAAACACAAAATATAAGGACAGAGCAATCTGATAAATCCCTAAAACCTGCTGAATTTTAAGACCATTGTTTATTTTGGTGTTTTCTTCCGATCCTTTTTCCACTGAAAATGTACCCGCTGAAGGAATAATAAAGGAATATTCTATTCTATTTTAATGAACCATGTCTTTTTGCATGCTCACAACAGGAGAGTGGCTTGCCAGCACTAACCACCTGTTCCTATACTTTGTGAAACTTGTAACATGAGCTGAAACCATGCAGCCTTCAGACTGCTAGAAGGGCTGTCACTGCTCCAAAAGCATGTGGCGTATTGTCTCAAACAGCGTATCAAGTCTCGTGTGCCTCTTGAACTTACAAATGACCAAAAGATCAGACATTAGGCTCAATCTCTTTTGAATTACTGGCAATTTTTTTATATGGGGTAAGATATATTAATTATAAACAATTTCAAAGAAGCAAAGTTACCTCTTCTTGATCCATTGTTGCTCATTAGGTTTGATGAAGCTTTTTCCTCGTTAGGGGAAAATTCTGGTCCCAAGCAGCGGTTCTTCCTACATGACTTCCCACACAGAACACAACTCAGTTTGCAGGAATGCCTCAAAGATCAGCAGATCTTCAAACTTCCATCACCCCCATTGTCTCTGTAATCCATGAGGGACAATGTCTCAAGTCCTCCAGCTCCTCTGTAAAAACACAAAATTCCTTAGAACAATTCTGTCAAGTCAGAACAAGACCTGCTGTGGTAACAAACGTTTCCTACCTCAGCCGAGAAGGACAGGAACAGTCACAGCTGACTACACCACATCACCTCAGGCTATGCAAAACTCCAAGCTCTGTTTGATATCCCAAAATATTTTATATAAATATTAGCATTTGTTGTCTCTAGATTTATCCTCTGAATTTTGGAATATTTCCCAGCAAGATATTTGCCATTTTCTTCCATTCTTGTTATGCAAAAAACGACCTATTTTTTTCCTGATTTAAAGATCTCCTTTGGCTAAGCTTTTGTTTTCAAAATGTCTGACGTGCAGAGCAAGACGCTCTTCAGTTTTCTGTTTAAGCGCAGCGTTTTGTATAGTTATTTTTACTAAGATTTCTCTTTGAAAAAAGCTGAAATAACAACAGCTTTCCCGCAAATATATTGCGATGATATTCTAGTTGAAGCGCAAACAGGAGGATATTCCAAAACCCTGCGCGTGCAAGTTAGCAAAGTTAGTCCCAAAGTTATCACAGTGTAAAGCTAATGCTAGCCAGCTAACGGTTAGCTTCCCCCAGTGGCTGCTGGTCAGTAATGGGTTCTGTGAGGGTTAGTGTGATTATTGAACGCTCCTCTGCAGTCCACATGTAGCTGAATTTGTGGGTCTGATACTAATGAGTATGGTTTATGTTTTACTCACCTTGTAGGGAATAACAACGAGCAGAATGCACGAAGCTGAGGACAGGCGTGGCGGAGTGGATTGGCTTCTACGATCACCTTGGCAACGGGCCGTACCAAAATATGCAGGGGACCAGCAAACCCTAATAAAATAAAATAAAATAAAATAAAATAAAATAAAATAAAATAAAATAAAATAAAATAAAATAAAATAAAATAAAATAAAATAAAATAAAATAAAATAAAATTTTAAATGTAGTTAAAATCTAGTAAAATAAATTATCTTTAATAAAATGGATTTTAAAGTATGCAATTATAGCTCAACACTAGTAATTTTTGTCCTATTGAGATAGGATTGACGTAAATATAATCAATATTAATTTTTTTTTTATTGTTTAAATATATATATGTATAAAAATAAATGTGTGGATGCTCAAATAAAGGGTTTAGTGTTATTACCGTACATTAATATTACCTTATTATGAATGTTATTAATGTTACATAATATTTTCTATATATTAAATGATATCACTTATTTCTTTAAATAAATTTAAAAAGACAAATAAGGAAAAAAATCTTTAAAAGCAATTTCATAACTTATGAGCATCAACACTAGAGGGCGACAAAACCAACCTGCAAACTAAACTGATTGACAAAAATATTATTTTAAAAACACAAACTAAATAAAACTAAATAAATTAAATAGGCAAGTATTTTATGAAGAAATATTTCACCAGTTATGGTAACATTTAACAACGAGCCAATAAAATGTGCTGTTACAACTAGTGAGAAACAAATCAAGAACTAGTTGCTAGTCAAGTTTTACCTATTGGTGAATGTTTGATGATTTAGTGAAGTAGCCAATAATTAAGTAATGGTTGGTTAATTCTTGGTTAATTATAAATGGAAACAATTTACCTTGAGAGAATCAATAATGTATCTGTCTATTTCAATAGGCCTCTACAATTATTATTGCTGTATTGAAGGTAAATAAAAGTCCCTTTAGGGACAAAAGTCCCACAAAGAGACACAACATGAGTTCAAAGAGATAAAAATGGTGCTAAAGCTATTGGAAAACATGATCAAACATAAAGTATTTAACAAATCAGTGCAAAGAAACAATCAAATCTACATGATGTATATTTGTTGCCATTTTACCATGCATGTCCTGAGTGTCTATTAAGATTTGTTTTATAAAGTGTTAACTAGTTCTCAACGTGTGACCAGTACACTTTTAATATTCATCTTATTCTGGTGCAGGAATGTGAGCTATGTTGCAGCTGTGTGTTTATTTTCCCCTGCCATGAATGAAAGAGGTACGTGGTTGCAGGCTCACTACTCTAGCCGACTGTTTACAGAGAAGTCTTCTCATGCGGTTTCATGTGCCTCTGCTGCCTATGGGTGGGTCTGATTTGAGACTTTTTTGGGTGATGATGCACTGACCGACTTAAGAGGCAGAAGCAAAAGGGAGCACTGTTCTCCACAGAGGAAATGGGCGTTCTCCTTGGAAACTTTTGCAGTTATAGGGCCTGACAAAAATAAATAAATAAATAAATGAAGGAGGTGTGGCAAAGCTGGAAAAGAGTGTTGGACCACCAAAACGGGCACATGTTGTAGAGGAGAGAAGCTGCTCCCAGGCTGTTGAGACCTTCCTGAAGAGAGAAAGCTGCATCCTGGGTAAGGAATATTTCACATTACTTCAATAAATGTCACAATAAATAATGTTGAGTATTTTGTTAAAAAAAAAACTTGAAGTGTATATTTTCATCTCTTAAAAACCTAAAAGTCCTCAGTGTTTATGTGTATGCCACCGCTTTAAGCAGCAGGAGAGTTTTACTTTCTGTATTTATTCTGATTTTATTTCTATAAAATCATTTGTAACTGTCTATTTGACCTGTCACTTTGCTCGTGATTGATGAGATCTAACGTAATGACATAATTTGATGGTAATTGTGACTCCACCGCCCACCCAAATGGGCCTCTCCTACAGATAAAGATCTTCTCTGACCATTTCATCCTGTTCTTATTCTGCAGTACTTTTTTCCTTTTGTCTCACTAAATGCAGATTAAAATGACCCTTGCTGCTGTGCATTCAGCAGACGTTTTTCCACATGCTTTTGTGAAACAAACTTCAGCTGATCTATAAAGGTTTTAGGAAGCTCATGCGGTCAAACGTTCTGGCTCTGTTTTATTAGTTCCACCCAAGTTCCTTGGCTGGTTTTCTGACTTTTTTAAGCAAACAGGCCCAAGAGAAACAGTATAAAATTGAGGGTTCTTTTTGCACTTTTACAGGAAATTGAAAATGGCTCTCCTGCTTATGTTTGTCACCCTGCTGCATCTCATCACCCTGGCAATGCTGTTCATTGCAACCATGGAAAAGGTAATAATCACATTTGGGTAATGTCTCTGTTTTACTCTATTTCACGAGTGTGAAAGAACTACCTGTTTGCATCATGTAATCTCTTTTTAAAGACTTGGTGGGTTTGGGATGACGTGAAAATTTCCGACCTCTGGTACAACTGTAGGCTGGACAACTCCACAGAAACCTGGCTGTGTTCGTCCACCAAGGAGACAGGTACGTCTGTTTGAACCTGGACTTTACCAGGATGGTTCTGGTTTAGTTTCTAAATATGAAAATGTTTTACTTTTTGTTTTAGAATGGCTTCAGGCAGTCCAGGTCCTCATGATTCTCTCAGTGGTCTTCTGCTCGGTCTCGTTTTTGGTCTTCCTGGGTCAGCTGTTCACCATGTCTAAGGGTGGACTCTTCTACTTCACTGGACTGTGTCAAGTATTTGCAGGTAACATTAAAAGATTTTTACGTAGCAAAGTACAAAACAACCCCATTTTTGTATCATATGTGCCTTCTTGTAACAAAAAAGTACTCAAAGTGGCTCACACGCATTTTTGGGTTTGCTAAACTGAAATGAATGTCAAAAACTAACAGAATTTCCTTCAGGTCTCAGCTAAAAGTTAGCATATACAGATTCACATTGTTGTTGTTGTTGTTGTTGTAACCTCCTAAATGAGTTGTTCATTTAAGTGATCCTGTGTGTCTCTGTTTAAAGGTCTGACAGCCTTTTCTGCAGCACTCATCTACACACTCCATAATGAGGAAATCCTGCAGGGATCTCAAAACCTGACTTCAGGACACTTTGGCTACTGCTTCATCCTGGCCTGGGTGTGTGTCCCTCTGTTGTTGTGCAGCGGGGTCATATACATCCACTTACGTAAAAAAGAGTGACCAGACGAAGGAACGATGTCCACGGCTGTAATGGCAGCGAGACATTGAGATGAGAGTTTTGAAGGAATACTAAAGCTTAGATGTAATATATTCACACAGGCTTCAGGTGATTGTTGTTTTTGTATAAAAACATATAACCAGTTACGGTATCATAATAATTATAATTAAATGAGTGAAACTTAATTTCACCTACTTTTGTCAGATATTTTAGTTGTCTGCTGTCGTCACATGTAACCAACTGAAGATAAAAATCACAGCAGCAGTTTGTCATGTTTCACTACTTTTTCCACAAGCAAAGTAGAAATATATATTTTTGTATTTTGAGTTCATGTGTAGAATATTTAGCAGCTGCTTCTAATAAACATCAAAACTGAAAGTTTGAAACTCTTATTATATTCATGTATATTATATTTCTTGGTATATTCAAGTTTTTGATCAAGTACCGATGATGTCAGAAGTTTTGACCTATGATTGATGTAGTGACTAAGTTTCAGAAGCATATCTAACTAGAAATGATGACTGAACAGCTACATGATCTTTGGTCTATAGAGGTTAATAACATACTCTAGGGTGAGTGTGTGTGTGGGGGGTGTCAATTAGAATACAGGAATATTCTTTATTCCCTGACAGCAGGTATAAGCTGAAGTTGTTTCCACAGATTTCCCTGTTAGCTTACGGTTCCTGCTTTCTAACCACTGTAAACAGGATTTCTTAACCCTTTATAGGACAAGTGACCATAACTGATCACTTGTGGATTGTGGGGTTTTAAACTAACATGATCTTTTTTTTTTAACATTACAGTTTTTTAACTATGTATTGTGTTTTTATTGTGTTAGTAAATATTGATCAAATTTAAATATGTGGGCAGGAACAGAACTGTTAGGATGATTAAATGCAATAGAAGAACGATGAGAGGATATGAGCTGTTAGTCTTGGGCGAGTCCCTCTTGCGCCTGGTCCTGTGGTGAAATGGGAGCCTGCCTCCTGAACAGGGGGACAGTTTTCCTGCAGACCTCCTGATCAGTCAAGGATTTTTCCTGTATTCACATCAGCATGGTTGATTACATTTTCTTAACTTTGAGAGAAGTGGGTTTTTTTTTTTTTTGACTGCTTTGATTAAGAGCATGGCATTTGATTTGCAGCCTAAAGCTGAAATTTTCACAAAAAAGTTTGTAAAAAGTAAAAAAAAA